>CAUYUJ010011113.1:1866224-2066224 GCA_963575745.1 Prorocentrum cordatum
TCTCTCTCTCTCTCTCTCTCGTCTCGGCTCGAGAGTGCCCTGCACTCAGACCGCAGCCGCGACGCGAAGCGCCCCGCCTCGGAGTCAGACTCCCAGGCCTCGCGAGACCGGAGGGGCCCCAGCAGGACCCTACTGATTCGCGTCACCTCTCCACACCAGAGTGCCCGCAGCAATGGCCCCCAAGAAGCCGGAGCGCCGTCGCTCTTCTAAGCAGCCTCCGAGCTCCCGCCCCACGCGCCCTGCTGCTGAAGGTTCTCTCCTTCAACGCAAGCAGGACTGCATCGCAGCGTTCAAGCAAGCGGGGTCTGACCGCCCCACGGCCGCCTACAACGGGCTTGCCGAACTGAACGCGGACGAGCTCCAGGCAACGTACGACATGCACAAGTCCAACACGAAGAAGCTTGGCAGCGCCCTTATCCGCATGTGCGCCGCCAACCAGATTAGCTACACGCTCGATCATCACCAGCGCAGCAAGCCTAAGCGCACTGGCGGTGACACATCGCACCCACCAGCAGGTTCCGCACGTCTTCAGGCTGCGGACACCCAATTCATCGCCTTGGACCCTGCCTTTTGGAAGGTCCCTGTCCTTGCCGAACCCACCTCGCCTGACGACGGCAAGACGTACAAGCCCAGCATCAGCCTCCACGACTACGAGAGTGGTGAACGGCTGCTGCAACACCACCTCGAGCAAGGCAAGCGAGCCACGGGTCAGCTCGCGATTGCTGTCATGGGCCCGAAAAACGACAACTACGTCGGTACCGAGCTCGCCGTCCCCGTCCTGAAGCGTCACCCCAAGGCGCCCAAAGTGGTCCACACGCACGTCCCCGTGACCGTGTACCAGCTGGGCACCACGGAGGTCGCCTGCACGGAAAAGGTAGCCGTCGCCACCATCGACCCTGCCGACCACGTCTGCTGGATTCGGGCGACCATACACGAGACCGAGGCCATTGCCGCAGTCCCCTCCATGCACCAGGCCTTCGAGGGCCAGTTCTCGGGAGGTGCCCCCGCGAACGGTGGTCCACGCGCCAAGGGCCCTTTTCGAGGGGACTCCGCCCCACAGGACAAGGCGCGCCAAAACCAAAAGCACAGGGAGTCCAAGAAAGACGCTCGCCGCCAGGAGCTCGATAGCCAGCTTCAGGACACCTTCAAGGCCCTCTTCCACGGCAACTTTAAAGCCGTCACCATCCTCGAACCCTGCAAAAACCTAGGCAGGTTTGGATCGGGCGTCGGAAAGAGGTCCCTGGCTGCCACCTTCGGCGTCAGTCTCCAAGCGGTCGACAAGGTCCTGGCGGGATCAGGGCAACTCGGTGCCACCTACGACCTCAGCAACGTAGGTGCAGACGAGCCCACCGCCGACAAGTATCAGTCCGTGTGGTTCCCTGAGGACCAGCCCATCACGATGCAGACGCGTTCCAGAAGTCGGTGGAGCTCAAGGCCCTGGGAGTCGTCAGGCACGGCAAGTCAGGCCTGCTGGGGATCCGTGATCCGCGGGGGTCTGACGTCGCCAAGGCCGCTGCTGTCAGCATCCGCGGCTGCGAGGCCACCCTCGCCAAGACGCGCTACCGCATCACTGGCATTGCGGCACGTCACGCCACGCTGACCCAGCTCGCCAAGACTCTCACGGGCCCGTCCGTTAAATGGGACTGTGAGGTCTACCACACCGCCTGGGACCCAGCCACTGCGGCCCAGTTTGCCTTAGTGCGCGCTCATCGGCCCCCACTCACCTATACGGTGCAGGTCGCGGGGTGCCCCATCACGTGGAGCATCACCGAGGCCCCGCTGGCTGAGGTGGTGCCGAAGCGGGACAACGTTACCATCGTCACGCCTACCACCATCACAGAGCCTGTGACGCCGCCAGCCGGTGGTGGCGGCTTTAGCCCCGCCACCGGCACACTCCTCACCAAAGCGGCCCAGAGCCCCTACCTCCGCGACCTCGTGACTGCCACGCCCAAAGGCAAGGGCGTCGCACCGCTCCTGACCCCCAAGGAGGAGCCTTCAGCCAAGCGCCACCGCTCCTCCAGCGGGAAACGTGACGCCACGCCGCACGCAAGGTCACCCTGCGCCCCAGGCCGCAGCTCCTCTGCGCCCCCGCACGGCACGGACGGAGCCGCTGAACCGATGGCCGCCCCAGGATCAGGTGGCCATGACTCCTGGCTTGGCACGGCGGCGGCAGAAGGTGGGGGCCACACCGAAGGCGACGCTGCCACAGCCGACGAAGTACCAGGCGACGTCGTCGACGTCGAGATCCTTTCATCAGGTGATGAATACAGCGTGGCCTCCCACGAACTCAACACCTTCGGCGAGCGCTTCGCATCGGCCTCTAAACCGCCCGATGCTGCCACGACCCGCAACCAGCACATGGAACAGCAGCACGAGCTGCTAGCCAACACGGTGGATAACATGCAGGTGCAGCTTGCGGGCGTTCTCTCCTCCCAGGCCACACTCACGGAGCACGTTTTAGGGCTGGAACGGGGGCTTGCCACCGTCGTCACCCAGCAACAGACGGCAACCGCCGACGCCGCTGCACTGCGCGGCGACATCCAGACCCTCCTCGGGCACCTCACGGGAGGCACCATCCACCTGCCACAAGTGGCCACTCTGGAAACTACGAAGGAGGAAGCTGCAGCGGCCGCCGAACCCGTGGCTGCCTGCAGTTGGATCGACCAGCCAGGCCAGGTCACCCCAGGGACGGGGCCCCCAGGGGCCGACAAAGGCAAGGACAAGGTTCGGGCCACCCAGGAACCCTATTGAAGGTGCCTCAGAGAGCCCGCCTCAGCCCTCCGAGGAAGCGCCTTCAGAGGCATCTCTCCCCTCTTCGCGTCGTATCTCTTTCTTGTCACCTCATGTCTGTTTTGGCAGCAGCACGCGCAAGCCATCTGGTGTAGGGACACCCGTAGTCTTGCAGGGGGCGTGATTGTAGCAATGTACATGAGCATTCAGGGGTATTTGAGGACGTGTGCTGACATGCAGCTTTCGGCTCATCGCTCGCGCCGCCCGCCAGGCCTCGCCATCATGTGGCGCCTTGCCTGCAGCCTGGCCCTCCCTTCGCTAGCTGGAGCACACCCGTCTTCAGGCGGTGCGCCCCAGCATGGAGGAGAGGTTTTCCTGCGACACGCTGAACGTGGGACGCTCTTCTACCTTTGCGATGACAGCATCTACAAATACGATCACTGCGCCATTTTGGACCCGATCGTGAACAGCACCGCCGCCGCGGGTCCGTGCGGCACCGGGCCGCTGGGCGCCATCGCGAGCGCCTGGCTTGAGCAGCACCAGGGGCCCCGCCCCACGCGCTGCCCCCCTGGGACTCCGACGGCTACTACGACGGCTACGGCGAGTACCAGCATGTCTCCTACGAGCACGCCCTCGTCAACTACGACACATGCATCGCAGTCTGTCCTCAGCTTGTCCTCGACCGTCGTGCAGCACAGCCTCGACGGGGCCGCTGGCAAGGCCCAGGCACGCAGTGGCGGCTTCAGCCCCGCTGTCGTGCCCCGCTTTAGCCCCACGGGTCCCACTGCCCCTCTGTGCGCCAGGGGCGAACCCGAGGAGGACCCCGCTTTCTGGCACCTGATGATGATCCGAGCACGGCTCATACCGTGCGCCGCGGCGTGGGCACCAGGTTAGGACCATCAGGACGTGTTCTGGGCATGGCTCGAGGACTGCGTCCCGCACATCCTGGCGACGCTCCATCTGCCACAGTACGACCACTTTTTCCAGGAGGATTCCGAAGAGAAAAACGACGCCCTGCGCCAGCGCACCGCGTTCGACATGTGCGAGGATATCTGGCACAGAGCGGGCCCCGACAGACAGCGCACCAACCGCAACCTCCCTCGTATCCAGGGCAGCCACGAGTACCCCACCCGCTACTTTGGCCTCCTTCTGGAATACCAGGGCGCTCGTGCCCAGCTCGTCGGCCCTGAGGCTTTCGCGGCACCACTGCCGCCATACCTCTCACGGGCCCACGCCTTGCTGCCAAGAGGCCTCCCTCCACCCGACCAAGACGCCCTGGCGTACCTCGCGGATGCGACCTTGCACCACCCGCCAGACCTGCAGCCGCTTGTCGAGGCGGAGCTCGCCGCGGCACCGATGGAACCGCTAAACCTACCACCGCCAGCTGGCCCCCTCGCCCAGCACGCCGCGTGTGACCAGCCCGCGGCCGACGCCGAACCGCTTCTGCTCCAGCACACCGCTGCCAGCGATATCAGCAACATATCCCTGGACTCGTTCCACGTGTCGGACGATAGCCAGAACGACTCCATCCACGACATGGAAACCCAGGATCGCGACGGCACGACACCGCCAGGTGACACGGCCCAGCGCGACCGTGACAGCGAACCCTACACAGGGCGCCCCCTGTCGCACAGCAGTGCGCCCATCAACTCGGCCCAGGCCGACCCCAGCGCACAGCTCAGCGACGCCGAAGGCGCAACCGCCGCCGACGAGACAAGCCATTCCACTGCACTGCCAGCTCTCACCAGCCCGCGCAGTGGCGGCTTCAGCCCCGCTGCAGCATTGGCTGGATCTGGGCGTCTTCAGACCTCAGGTGGCAGGACCCCGCCCCGCACCCTTGTCTGCCGAGCTAACGCGACTGACTCCAACTCCAGCGCCGTCGACCACTGCAGGCTGGCATCGACAATGATCCCATCG
The DNA here is from genome assembly GCA_963575745.1 of Prorocentrum cordatum. NCBI lineage: Eukaryota > Dinophyceae > Prorocentrales > Prorocentraceae > Prorocentrum > Prorocentrum cordatum. The sequence goes on from CAUYUJ010011113.1 coordinate 1,870,872, forward strand.
AGGACGCGAGCCCTGACGCCAGCGGCTCCTACGAGGCCCCGCACAGCGCAGCGGCCTCCCGACGCTGCGGCTGTCTCATCTGCCTCTTCGTGGCCACGTATGCCATCGTGGTAGCCATGCCGTACAAGGACCAGATCGACGGGTACTTCCCGACACCGAGCCGAGACCCCAGCTACCGGCAGCGACGACGACGTGAAGCTGCGGCACCAGGCCCATCCGTGTCCACTACGCCCCGACGCACAACGGCATACAACGCCACGCCCGCCTTGTGGGGTATTCTCAAGTGGACCAGTGCCAAACTCAGAGACAGCGTCTCGGGCGGAGCCAGCGCAGTCGGGTCTGGCCTCGGGGGTGCCCTGAAATGGGCCAGCGGCAAACTCGGAGCTATTGCCACAGGCGGAGTGGTTTGCGGTCTTCTCCTGGTCGGCGCCAAACTTCTCGCTCAAGGAGCCGTCGGACACGTGGGAGCCCGCATCTGCGCGCGCGCCCTGGACTCACCCACGGCCCAGTGGTGCCTCCGCTGTTGCCAACCGAGCAGGAGGCCGCGCGATGAAGCCACACACACAATGCCGCGCACGCATCCCGACGAACCCGAGAGCCAGCACGTGCACTCTCTTCGACACCCGCTGCTACAGGAACACTATGCTGCTGCAGTTGCCGCCGCAGTCGCCGAGGTCACCACCGCCACCACCGCCGCCATTGTCGAGGTCACTGCCGCGGTATCGCGAGCCTCGTCTGTCACACCACGGTCGACCAGCCCGTCCCCGCGAGACGGCCCCATAAGCGGCGCGGCTTATGGTAACCCACCGACTCACGAAGACGCCACAGCTCAGGCCAGCGACGCCGAGGCAAGGGAAACACGTGAGCGCACCCTCGACAGCCCGTGGTCCATCTTCCGACATGCAGATGCTCGTGGTTCCTCTTCCGACATGGACACCCAACCACACGACGGCGAGCACGCTACGCATCACCCGCCAGGCCCCAGGCGCCTCCAGGCCCTGGTACGCCCCACCCAGCCCTCAGGCCACCGACGCGCAACTTACGCAGCACCATCCAGCGCGACCCAGCGGTCCCCGTGCCGCCGACGAGCATCCTCACCTCCCCGTACCAGAACGGCTTTGCGCTTGGTTACAGTGGCGTGACTACGGAGGACATCGAAGACGCCCTGCGACTCTACGACCATCCTCGATTCACCCATGACCCAACGCTCCAAGCGTTGGCGCCGTGGACTGACATCATGCAGAGGCCCCCGAACCGACTCACTTGGGTGCTGGAAGACTCGGGCGGGAACTCAGGCGAGACGATCTTTCCCTACCTCACGTGGGACCTCCGTCAACCCACCACTGACACGCCCACGGTCTTCTGGCACGGGACCCGCGGTGACCTTGCGGCTCGTCTCGCTTTCAACGGAGGTCACCTCCTGCCGGGCCCCCGCCGTGAAGCGAAGGGTCGAACCGCCACAAATGCCGGCCGCACGTACGTGAGTGTGCACCCGTCGCTGGCCGCGTGGTACGCGGTGCCGCCCCACCCGCCCTGCAGCCTCGAAGACGACACCCTCGCCTGGGGACCCATCGCGCTCTGGATGTGCGAGGCTACCAAACCGCCGCGCGGTGAGAACTGTCACAACTTCGTGAAAGGGGAGGCTCACGGAGCGCGCCTCATCTACCCACGGGTCCTGGGCCTCCTCATCCGCATGGACTGGTGTGCCCCCACTGAAGCTGCCTCCAGGTGCCGTGCCCTACCACAAGCCTATGGCATGGGCGACTGCACGCACGCCCTCCACATTGCCGGCTACGATCACCCAGACCTCCGCGAGGCGGCTGAAGCCTGCGACCAGGAAGCTAACACCTGGCGCCGGCTGGACACCGCGGCAGCGTGGCCACCGCCGCAGGCACTATACTCGCCAGAGGCAGCGCGAGCATGGGCTACACAGCACTACGACACCGAAGCAGCCACCAGGGCCGACCCCAACCAGCCCCGTCCGCGCGCCTCGCTTTGCAAGCTCCAGCTGGACCCGCAGCCACTGATCGACCTGGTGTACACTGGCTTGCAGGCCGTCCCCGTGCGGGGGCAGTCCGACGCACGTGCGCCGCGCCCCAGCGGCTCCAGCCCTGGGGCCGCGTCTGGCCCATCGCACACCTATCAGCCAGGTGCCGCCCTGGGACACAGTCCAGACCGCTCATCGACGACATCGGGAGCCGACGACCGCCGTACGCCGTCCCTCATCAGCGCGGCCGCCGCCCTCGCCCGAGGCCATGCCCGCCCACGGCGATCCGCCTCGCGTTCGTCACGGCAGAGCGGCGGAAACTCCACCTCGGACAACAGCGACATCGAGACGTGGGAGCACATCGAGACGGAAGAGGAGCCGACCGCCTACCACGTCCTCGCCTTCCACGTCCGCGATGTGCGGGCCCGTGTGAACGCCCCTGGCGTCGAGGTCTGGCTTGACCCGGGCGAGCATCACGACGGCGCCTACTTACCGTGGGGGGCGACCGTCGTGGGCCACCGCGTTATCGACCCTGCGGTTGCGGGTCGCGACGGCTGGGTCATCCTTCACCACGACCATGGCGATACCACTACCAGGCTCTGGGCACCGACCCAAGTCCACGTCAAGGCGGACGACACTTGGCGCACGGTCATGATCCAGCGGACCTGGGGCCCCAGTGGATCGAGCGCCATGCTGACGACGCTCGCCTCCCCGCGGAGGTGGTCCGCACTACAGGCCAGTCCTGGTTCGCCGACGTCTGGCCCTTGTGGGATCGACCCCGACCCCACCCAGACGACGCAGTCACCGACGAGCAAGCGTTCCCGCCCCTACCAGGACGCTGGACTTGCCTACAGTGCCGATTCCAATGCTGTCAGTATTGTGCTGCCCGCCGCAACACGCAGCTCGGCACCTCGGGCCAACCAACGTGCCCAGACTGCTCCCTCAGCGGACTACGTGCACTTATGGACTGGTCCACGGACTACTCATGCAACAGCTGGACGTGTGCGTACAGCACCGACAACAGGGACTCCGACACATGCTGCCTCTCCAGCAGATGCCCCATCCGCCTCGTCCGCACAGCCTGTTCGACGTCCGTGCCACAGGGATGCCTCCGCACATCCTCGCCCGCCAATACGGCAACGCGCCAGCCCAGCACGACCTCAAGGAACCCCCCCGAGCGCCTTCAGGCCCCGGGGGGGAGCCTCCACAACCAGGCCAAGCAGGTTACCAGGGTCAATGGTATCTACCACCGAGGCCGCGTCGCGTCCTCAAGCAGGGATTGCCCGACGGCACGAGGCGGCCACCAGGGTTCACAGGAACGGGGATGCCTGAAGACCCGTCTCCCGACCAACCGCTGTGGAGGGAAGGCTACGTGCTCTTCGGCCCTCACCAGGCCCTCAAGGAGGATTTCATCTTCAACAAAGCGGTCCGCCGACCTTACTCCCTAGCCATCACCAACATGCACAGGGATCGTGTCACAGTCAGGACCGTCTGCGAGTCTATCGCCGAGCGCATCCACACTACCCGCACGCGCTGGCGAGATGTGGTACTGTACTGGGATGCCGAGGGCGGCCCTGGGCCTCAAGCTCTCGACTACGACATGCGCCTCTGTGACGCCATGGTGAGTCGTGCCACGACCGAAGCCGAGTTGAACCACGACCGCAGCAACCGTGGTAGCTTCTGTCTCTATGGACCAGCGCACCAGCGGGCTGTGAACATCACGGTGCTCCCCGAGCCGCAGAACATTGACTACGTGGAGCATGTACGGCGCTACTCACCCGTCGGGGAGACCTACCCAGACCATGCCTTCGAGCACGTCTATCAGGGCTGGCGGCGGCCCGACGTGCCCCCCATCCTCCCCGACACCCGCCCGCTCTCGAGAGCCGACCAGCAGTGCTACCAACAGCACCAGCAGCGCACCCAGCAGCGCGACCAACGCGACGCAGGTCAGCCAAGCACGCCACGCAACCGCTCTCCCGCGCGCGTCCCGACAGGTGACAGCGCGGTGTACGGCGGGGGCGCCGCCTATCACCGTGGCCCCATTGGCGCCAGGCCCGCGGCGGCAGGAGCAGCCGCCTCCAGCTATGGCCACGCCCCCCACGCCAGGGTGCACCCAGCGGTCATCGGCTACCCGCGTGCACTCGTGCAGGCTCCCCCACGGGCCACCTCGCCCGTGCCGGGGTCCACGCGTGCCTGGGGCCATTACCCAGGCCGCCACGACAGCACCGCCAGCAACCAGCCCGCAGTGGCACCCCCTGCGGCTTCAGCCCAGGGGGCTGCACCAAGCCGTGGCAGGACAGGGCGCCCCGAAGGATGGCGCGAGGCGAACGTGCGTGCCTGGCAACCGCGCCAACACACCCCCCCGCCAAACGTGGCCGCAGCGCTGCGCCCTGCCCAGGCGAAACCTGCCCCCCCTGAGCGCGAGCGGCAGCCGCTCGTCCCGCTCGTCCTCACGCACACCCAGGCGCACCACAGCGCCTCCCCGCGGCACAGCGAGGGTAGTGCCCACCACGTCAGCCCCCGGCCCGACGCTGTCGACCCTGACCAGGCTGCAGCCTCGGTGGCGGGCGGCTCAGGCGGCTCCCGCCAGCCCAGCCCAACACCCTGCACAGCGCCGATCCGCTCCCCGAGCAGGGCGGACTCTGCGCGCGCTAACGCCCAGGCGACCTCGCCACGTGACCGCCACACGGGCGGGCGCGTCCCGCGCAGCCGGTCCTGCAGCCGCCACAGCTCGCGCAAGCCCCCTGGGAGCTCCACGAGCTCGCCGCCCCGCGAGACTCAGGCTGTCGGCCAAGCCTCCGAGGTGGTGCCACGTTTCGGTGCCAGCGCCATCGAACCTGGCGAGGTCGACCTCGAGCCGACGCCGTCCACGGACCAGGAGCTGCCACCGCCCACCCGCGTTGTCGTCCCCTTCGACGAGGCGCCGACCTTCGACCCCTTCAAGCACAAGTACTCCGTCAAAGGCCTCGCGGCGGGTTTCGGCGGTGGCTCACCGCTGTCTCCTCAGAGCCACGGCGGCGGCCCCGCCACCTCAGCCGCTGCCGCGGCAGCGGCGGCCCCGCGTGGAGTCAGCCCTGTCCGCAACGCGTGCCTCGCGGCAGCGGGCATGGACGAGGCTCAGCGCCAGGCCACCGACCGCGCCGCTCGCCACGCCCAGCTGGTGGCTGACGCGCTGGCAGAGCGTCCTCCGCCGCAGCCACAGGGCCCACCGCCCGAGGCGAGCGCAGAGGGCGCACACGGACAAGCTGTTCCAGCTGATGCTGCTCATCACGGTACTGACGGGGCGGGCGCGCCGCCGCAGGACGGACCAGCGGTGTCGCGTGCGCAGGATGTGCGCGCGCGCTGCGCCGCTGCCGCGCCGAGCTGCCGCCGCTGGTTTGCTTTTGTTCTTGTTCTCGGCAGGACGGATCGAGGAGTCGCCTCCCTCTCCCTCTGCTGCCGTCTCACCTCTCCTCCCCCCGTCCCCCACGGTACAGGAGTGAGGAGGATTTTTCGAGGCAGTTTTGCCGATGTTTATGACCCCCCCCCGGCGCAGTGTCGACCATGCCTTGCCTATACTCCTGGCCTGACGGCGGCTTCAGCCCCGTCCAAGCCAATCTGCCGCGACGCCATGAGCTCCTACTGTGGCCAAGCCTTCTACCTGGGTGAGGGCCAGGCTGCCCTCCACCGTGCTGGGCGTGCTAACCCCAGCTCCACCGACGGAGACGGGCCAGGTCGCTCCATCCACCTCGTCAGCCTCAACATCACGAGTCTCCCAGCGAACTGGCCAACCATCACCGCTCTAGGTGTCGACCACAACGCCGCAGTCATAGCACTGCAGGAGACCCGACATGCCAATCCTACCAGGCAAGCCATCGCTACCAACGCCGCCAATCCACACCACGGAGGATATCAGGCCAGTCTGGGACCTGACCTGGATCTGGCGCGAGCCCAGCGCAAAGCTGCTCACGGTGGCACGGACCACACGGTCGAGGGCAACACCGGCGCCTCGGGTGGGGTCGCCATCCTCTCTAAGGACGCCATCGTCGACTCCACCGTCGATGACATTGCGACCTGTATCGCCACCCTCAAGGCCAAGAAACGATGGCACGAGGCCTTCCTCCCGCTCTGCACCCAGCACCGCCGCAGGCGGCGACGAAACAACCACGGTCCCGCTGGGATCTACATTGCGAGCCTCTACGGGGTCGCTGGAGGGACAGCACCGATTTGTTTCGGCTTGCTGATTGCGCCGCCGCGAGGGTCGGCTCAGCCCCGTATTTCATTTGCATGGACGCCAACACGAACATCGACGACAATCCACATCTGCTGCACATGATGCAGCACGGATGGATTAACGTCGCTGAAGGCACACCAGACCACACCATGCACACATATGGCAATATCCCTGACTGGGACCGCGTCACCAAGTGCCCCCGCACTTCGCGCATCGATTATATCATCGCCAACCAAGCTGCGCGATCCCTTGTCACCGACTTCTGCTATCTGCGTGGCTTGCCAGCGAAGTCCCATGTTGGCCTGCAGGTCACACTCGACCTTAGCCGCCTCGACCACACGGCCCCACGCCTTCTGGCCCCCACGCCTTACCCTCCTAACGTCGGAGCTCATGAGGACCACGAACTTCAGGCATTAGGGACCCTCATCGCAGGGCGATACCATGACCGCATGGAGCAGGCTGACACACGCGACGATGTGGAACGCATGTTCGCCCTGGCAAACGAGGCCAGCCATGAGTACCATCTCACCCGGCTGCGGGACCTGCCGCCCCCACCGCCAGACCACCCAAAAAAAGAAGGCCCCTACCATGCGCGGGCTCACACCCACGTTCGAGGAGCGACCCGCCGTCCCCCGCGCCTTTCCCACCTACGGAGCTTCCACGATTCACATGAACCGCCTTCGCAAGCTCCATCGGCAACTTTGCGAGCTTCGCTTCATCGGGCAGCACCATCATATTGACTGCCGTGCTATCCCGCCGTACCTGGCGCAACGCATCGACTGCACGTGGACCGCGGCCCGCCTTCTCTGCCACAAGCTGCGCCCCACGGCCCTCCTGACCTTTCCCGATGCCTGGACCCCCGACGTGCCAGCACCACGCGGAGAGCACCTAGACCGTCTGATCCAAAACCTAGACTCAGAGCTGGCGCGACGTGCAAACCGAGCCAAAGCTGAACGCATCAAGATCTGGGCTGAGGGTGTCCGCGAGCCAGGCGGGCGAAAGGCGGCCATATACGCACGGGCTGCCGACTGCTCGCCCACGGCGTATCTCCGCACGCCTACCACTCCCGACGATGCACAGCTCCACTGCGACACCACCGCATTCAACCCTGACCAAGCTTGCACGGACGATAGTGATGCCGACACCGACGCCGGCGGCTTCAGCCCCAGCGACGGTAGTTCGCTCGACACGGACAACGACGAAGGCCACACTCGTGACCCACCACCTGCCCAGGTCCCCGACGCCCTCCCCGCCAACGCCATTGTTGCCAACACCAAAGACATGCTTAAGCTCATGGTCGACACCTGGGAGCCCATCTTGGGCAGGTACCGCGCTCGCGCGGGCCATGACGCCGAAGCTATGCCGACGTGGGCGGACCTCTACGACGAATACAGACAAGAGCTGCCTACGCCATCACCAGCAGCCCCTTTCCACCTCACCGACGACCAACTCATCCACTTCATTCGCACCCGTTCACCGCGCCGCGCGGGGGGACTCGACGGCTGGACAACTAAGGAGGCTAAGGAGTTACCCGACGACATCCTTCGCCTCTTCGCCAGCGTCTTACGTGCTATGCAACGCACTGGCACCATCCCCGAGCCCCTCCTGCACGTGCCTAACCCGTGCCTCCGAAAAGGCCGAGGGGAACTCCCGACGGACCAACGACTTCTCTCGGTTCTTTCCGTATGGATGTATGCGTGGGAAGCGCCAGCCTACCGTGGCCTCACGACCTGGCGGCAAGGATGGACCCATGCCACGAGCTTCGGCGCTGTTCCCAAAGCCACCATTGGGATGTCAGCACCTCTCTCGCCCTGCGCATCGAACACGCCAGGACTTTACTCCTCCCCTTAGCTGGAGCTGCCCTTGACCGACAGAAGTGCTTCGACTACCTCATCACGGACATCTGTCTTAACCTTGCGCGGCACGCGGGGTGCCCTCAAGACATCGTTACTGTCCGCCGAAATTTCTACAGACACCACAAACGCTACATCCGCATGAACGGAGCGTACTCTAAGGACCTGGCCAGGACCAACGGTCACCTCCAGGGCAGCTCGTGGTCCCTGGACGACATCAAGCTGCTCATGTGCGTGTGGACCAAGAGGCAGCACCGATACGTTCCTCGATCACTCAGCACTACCTTCGTTGACGACAGCAACTCCACTACCCACACCGCTTCTGAGCTGCAGAAATCTCTCGACGAAACCGACAAGTTTGATCGATTCTCAGGTCAACGCATTCACCCTGGCAAACTGGCAGGGTGGGCGCTCACCGACGAGCTTCACGTCACGCCAGGGGGGGGACCGTTACTACCCAGCTCACGACTGGCGAGGGCCACCCTACGTGTGGTCGATTCCTTCCAGGCTCGTCGGTAAGGATTACAATCAACGCAGAAGAGAAGAGAATACAAAAAAAGAAAAAGAACAAGAGGAGAAACACAGAAAAAAGAAAAGACAAGAAGAAAGGGAGAATATAAGAGAAGGGCAAAAACGAACAGAAAAAAAGGAAAAAAGAAAAAAAAGAAGAAAACAGCAAAAAACAAAGAAAGAAAGAAGAAAAAAAAGGAGAAAAAATACGTGAAGTAAGAAGGACCAGAAACGAAAAAAGGAAAAATGCCGCAGCGCCGGCTCCAGCCGCGCTTAACCTCACGGCCACCGCAGACGCCCGTGTACGGAGGGCGACTATCCGCCTGCCGCGCTTTGGCAAGCTCCCATCGCCGATGCTTATCAAGGCGCGGCACGCCCGTTCCCTGGCTGCCAGCGTCTGCACCACGGGCACCGACATTCAAGCACCATCAGGCCCAGCCAAGACTGCCTACAACCACGCCCTCACGGCGGCCATCCGCCCCAAGGGGAACAAGTGGGTCGAGTTCTGGACTCTCATGGCCGTGTGCGTCCCAGGGCACGCCCTTGAGATCGACGCCATCACGCAGCGTGAAGCATTCCTGTGCCTGTGGCGACAGGTTAACCGCGACGTTACACTCTGCGGGCTCGCCAGAGACCTCCAACACCACGTCCAGACCCTGTTTGGTGGAGGACCCGTCGGACGACTCGTCCAGTCGCTCCAGCAGCTCCGATGGACCTGGCCCACATTTGGCATCATGTAAGACGACTGGGGCTGCCCGATCAGCTGGCTGAATTTACCCCAAAACGCCTTCCTGCACATGCTGCGGGCCTCACAACGCAGGGCATTTCTGCGGAGGATCAAGGCACGGCGACACGACCTTGGCTACCTCGCCTCTGTCAGACAGGGCCTTGACCTCTTCGCCAGCACGTGGCTCGCGCGAACTAAAGGAGCAGCCAAATGCACTGCCTGGCAGCTGGCGCTCCTCCTGAACTACCTGTCGGGCGGGGATCACACCCAACAGCGACGATCCCGATCAAACACGTCGGCAGACCCCAGCCCCATGTGCCGCCACTGCGACGAGGAAGAGGAAACTCAGGAGCACACTGTCCGCGACTGCAAGTGCTGGGCCCGAGAAAGACTCCCTCTCACCACCCTCATCAGTGACGATCAGTGGGCCCGTCTTCCGCCGCACACAAGACACTGCGGGCTCTTCGACGAAGACCCAGCCCTCCTCGACCTGCAGGCCGACCTCGCGAAGGACCCGCTGCCACAGCCCATTCCGCGGCCCTCCCCTGAGGGAGATCCTGCGGCTTCAGCCCAGGACACCTACACCACCTACCTTGACTACGACACTGGTTGGACATGGGTCTACGCTGCCACGGACGGTGCGTGCACCAACCAAGCCATCCCATTGCTAGCACCAACCAAGCCATCCCATTGCTAGCACGAGCGGGCTACGGCGTCTACTACGGCATCGACCACCGCATGAACTACAGTGCACGCGTTCACGGCCTAACGCAGAACGCCCAGGTTGCGGAGACCCTCGCCATTGTCCACCTTACGGCATGTGCCGAACGGCCCGTGCACGTTTTCGTGGACAACCAGGCGGTGTTCGATGGGTTCCAAAGCATCATCGACGGACATCCAGCGCCGCAGGGCACGCACGCGGAGCTCTGGGAAAAGATCCACCGATGTGTTATGGCCAAGCCCAACATGTTTCGCGTCGAAAAAATCGCCAGCCACCTGGGAGACCTGGGCATCGACCTTGGGCTCATCGGGCCCATCGCGGAGGAGTTCAACCGTCAGGCCGACGCCCTTGCACAGCGGCGGCACGCACGCACAACCTCCCCGACGACATTGTTGAAGCTGCCAAAACACGACATCGCCAAGCGACCGTGCTTCATGGGGTTGCTGTCGCTATCTACGAGCGCAGACACCGTACTCTGCCGCTCCCACACCGCAGGGCTGGGTTTACAGCAGCGGAACTCAGCAAAATGGAACCGAACCCCCAGCTGTCGGACCAGGCACCACCCGCGGCTGGACCATTCATCCCGCAAGACCCGGATGAGCTCTGGGCCGAGGCCCAACGGGCGATGCTCGATGAACAGGAGGACGACCCGTTCGGCTTCGGCGGGGGATTGGACTTCTTGGACGACGACCCAGCCAGCGCCAACCCTGCCCCGTCGGGCAACCTCTCGACGCCCACCGTGACTCCGCCACCGAGAGCGACATCGCACCCACATGATGATGTCGCTCACCGCCAAGACGCCGAGGAGGACCTTTATGATCCCCTCGGATTGAGTGGCAGCATAGACGACGCCCCGCCGACACCCCACGCTGCCGACGATGCCGCCCCATCGAGACGCCACCCGACCACGCGGCCGACCTCCGAGCCCTCGCACGGCATCATGATTGGTCCCACCGTGCCACCCACTCCGTCCCCCCACCAGCGCCAGCCCGCGGGGGCGGCTCCAGCCCCCCCCGCAGGGCACCGAGCCAGTCAGGCCGTCGCACCCCGTCCACGCTTTCACTGTTGCTGGGTGCGAGGACGCGGCTCTTCCGTCCTCACGGGGCGTGGCCCTAGCGGCTCCAGCCCTGGGACCGCGTGTTACCCTCCAGTCGCCTCTCAAGGGCGACGGCCGCCAGCACGCGGATCGCCGCACCGCGCTGGTCCACCACCTGGCCAGGCGCACCGATGACCTCGTCCCTGCCACGAGGCCCCCGGCCGCAGGCACTGAGCAGCCGCCCCTCACCGACCGCGAAACCGAGCTGTCCCAGTCTTTGGCCGCTCTGCAGCAGAGGTGTGCTGCTCTCGCCGCCGACCTTGCCGCTGCTCAAGCCCGTCAAGGCCCTCTGCTCCAGCGCCTCCACCGCGCCGGGCGTGCCTTCGCCGAGCTGCTTACGCCCTCGGCCGATGGTGCTGCGCCGCCACTCACCCTCCAAGCTATGCTGTCATCGCTCCGCGGCGCTCCGCCTGGTGCCCCGCGCTAATCTCCTCCTTTCTGCCTGCCCGTGTGTACGCGCGGCCCCGCGTCCACGGTGTCAGGGCGTGGGGGCGGGGGGTGCCCCGTCCCTGCGCGCCGCGTTGCGGCCAAGCGCCCAACTGGCGGTCTGCCAAGCCGCCTAGCCACGTGTCAGCACGTCGCCTTTCTTGTTGGGGCCTTCTTCGTCACGCGGTCTGACACGTGAGATCTTCACGTCTGTCCGCCGTCTGTAGCGTCTGTCGCATTGCGCCGGGGGAGGGGGTTTGTTGCCCGCCCTCGTATCTCAAGGCTGCACCGCCGCAAATAGTGTTTGGCGAGTTGTCGCACCGCAGTGCGCCTCGCGGACGGACCCTGGTCCGCCTACTTGTCCGATCTCTCTCTCTCTCTCTCTTTCTCTCTCTCTTTCTCTCTCTTTCTCTCGCTCTCTCTCTCTCTCTCTCTCTCTCTCTCTCTCTCTCTCTCTCTCTCTCGCGCGTCGTCTCTCTCTCCCCTCTCCTCCCTCTCTCTCTCCCTCTCTCTCTGTCTCTTTTTGTTTGTTTCATGTATATTTACTTATGTATTCTTCTTTCTTTTTTTTTTTCTCTCTCTCTCTCTCTCTCTCTCTCTCTCTCTCTCTCTCTCTCTCTCTAGTCTCGGCTCGAGAGTGCCCAGCACTCAGACCGCAGCCGCGACGCGAAGCGCCCCGCCTCGGAGCCAGACTCCCAGGCCTCGCGAGACCGGAGGGGTCCCAGCAGGACCCTACTGATTCGCGTCACCTCTCCTCACCAGAGCGCCCGCAGCAATGGCCCCCAAGAAGCCGGAGCGCCGTCGCTCTTCCAAGCAGCCCCCGAGTTCCCGTCCTGCTGCTGAAGGGTCTCTCCTCCAACGCAAGCAGGACTGCATCGCAGCGTTCAAGCAAGCGGGGTCTGACCGCCCCACGGCCGCATACAACGGGCTTGCCGAACTGAACGCGGACGAGCTCCAGGCAACGTACGACATGCACAAGTCCAACACGAAGAAGCTTGGCAGCGCCCTGATCCGCATGTGCGCCGCCAACCAGATCAGCTACACGCTTGATCATCACCAGCGCAGCAAGCCTAAGCGCATTGGCGGTGACACATCACACCCACCAGCGGGTTCCGCACGTCTTCAGGCTGCGGATACCCAATTCATCGCCTTGGACCCGGCCTTTTGGAAGGTCCCCGTCCTCGCTGAACCCACATCTCCCGACGACGGCAAGACGTACAAGCCCAGTATCAGCCTCCACGACTACGAGAGCGGTGAACGGCTGCTCCAACACCACCTCGAGCAGGGCAAGCGAACCACGGGTCAGCTCGCGATTGCTGTCATGGGCCCAAAAAACGACAACTACGTCGGTACCGAGCTCGCCGTCCCCGTCCTGAAGCGTCACCCCAAGGCGCCCAAAGTGGTCCACACGCACGTCCCCGTGACCGTGTACCAGCTGGGCACCAAGGAGGTCGCCTGCACGGAAAAAGTAGCCGTCGCCACCATCGACCCTGCCGACCACGTATGCTGGATTCGGGCGACCATACATGAAACCGAGGCCATTGCCGCAGTCCCCTCCATGCATCAGGCCTTCGAGGACCAGTTCTCGGGAGGTGCCCCCGTGAACGGTGGTCCACGCGCCAAGAGCCCTTTTCGAGGGGACTCCGCTCCACAGGACAAGGCGCGCCAAAACCAAAAGCACAGGGAGTCCAAGAAAGACGCTCGCCGCCAGGAGCTCGATAGTCAGCTCCAGGACACCTTCAAGGCCCTCTTCCACGGCAACTTTAAAGCCGTCACCATCCTCGAACCCTGCAAAAGCCTAGGCAGGTTTGGATCGGGCGTCGGAAAGAGGTCCCTGGCTGCCACCTTCGGCGTCAGTCTCCAAGCGGTCGACAAGGTCTTGGCGGGATCAGGGCAACTCGGTGCCACCTACGACCTCAGCAACGTAGGTGCTGACGAGCCCACCGCTGACAAGTATCAGACCGTGTGGTTCCCTGAGGACCAGCCCATCACGATGGCAGATGCGTTCCAGAAGTCGGTGGTTTTCAAGGCCCTGGGAGTCGTCAGGCACGGCAAGTCAGGCTTATTGGGGATCCGTGTTCCACGGGGGTCAGACGCCGCCAAGGCTGCTGCCGTCAGCATCCGCGGCTGCGAAGCCACCCTCGCCAAGACGCGCTACCGCATCACTGGCATTGCGGCACGCCACGCCACGCTGACCCAGCTCGCCAAGACTCTCACGGGCCCGTCCGTTAAATGGGACTGTGAGGTCTACCACACCGCCTGGGACCCAGCCACTGCGGCCCAGTTTGCCTTAGTGCGCGCCCATCGGCCCCCACTCACATACACGGTACAGGTTGCGGGGTGCCCCATCCCGTGGAGCATCACCGAGGCCCCGCTGGCTGAGGTGGTGCCGAAGCGGGACAACGTCACCATCGTCACGCCTACCACCATCACAGAGCCTGTGACGCCGCCAGCCCGTGGTGGCGGCTTTAGCCCCGCCGCCGGCACACTCCTCACCAAAGCGGCCCAGAGCCCCTACCTCCACGACCTCATGACTGCCACGCCCAAAGGCAAGGGCGTCGCACCGCTCCTGATCCCCAAGGAGGAGCCTTCAGCCAAGCGCCACCGATCCTCCAGCGGGAAACGTGACGTCCCGCCGCACGCAAGGGCACACTGCGCCCCAGGCCGCAGCTCCTCTGCACCCCCGCACGGCACGGACGGAGCCGCTGAACAAACGGCCGCCCCAGGATCAGGTGGTCATGACTCTCGGCTTGGCACGGTGGCGGCAGAAGGTGGGGGCCACACCGAAGGCGACGCTGCCACAGCCGCCGAAGTACCAGGCGACGCCGAGGACGTCGAGATCCTCCCATCAGGCGATGAATACAGCGAGGCCTCCCACGAACTCAACACCTTCGGTGAGCGCTTCGCATCGGCCTCTCAACCGCCAGATGCTGCCACGACCCGCATCCAGCACATGGAACAGCAGCACGAGCTGCTAGCCAACACGGTGGATAACATGCAGGTCCAGCTTGCGGGCGTTCTCTCCTCCCAGGCCACACTCACGGAGCACGTCTCAGGGTTGGAACGGGGGCTTGCCACCGTCGTCACCCAGCAACAGACGGCAACCGCCGACGCCGCTGCACTGCGCGGCGACATCCAGGCCCTCCTCGGGCACCTCACGGGGGGCACCATCCACCTGCCACAAGTGGCCACTCTGGAAACTAAGAAGGAGGAAGCTGCAGCGGCCGCGGAACCCGTGGCTGTCTGCGGGTGGATCGACCAGCCAGGCCAGGTCACCCCAGGGACGGGGCCCCCAGGGGCTGACAAAGGCAAAGACAAGGGTCGGGTCACCCAGGAACCCTATTGAAGGTGCCTCAGAGAGCCCGCCTCAGCCCTCCGAGGAAGCGCCTTCAGAGGCATCTCTTCCCTCTTCGCGTCGTATCTCTTTCTTGTCACCTCATGTCTGTTTTGGCAGCAGCACGCGCAAGCTATCTGGTGTAGGGACACCCGCAGTCTTGCAGGGGGCGTGATTGTTGCAATGTACATGAGCATTCAGGGGTATTTGAGGACGTGTGCCGACATGCAGCTTTTGGCTCATCGCTCGCGCCGCCCGCCTGGCCTCGCCACCATGCGGCGCCTTGCCTGCAGCATGGCCCTCCCCTCGCTAGCTGGAGCACACCCGTCTTCAGGCGGTGCGCCCCAACAGGTTTTCCTTTACGATGACAGCATCTACAAGTACGATCACTGCACCATTTTGGACCCGATCGTGAACAGCACCGCCGCCGCGGGTCCGTGCGGCAACGGACCGTTGGGCGCCATCGCGAGCGCATGCACGCCCTCGTCAACTACGACACATGCATCGCAGTCCACCCTCAGCGTGGCCTCGACCGTCGTGCAGCACATCCTCGACGGGGCCGCTGACCAAGGCCATGCACACAGTGGCGGCTTCAGCCCCGCTGTCGTGCCCCGCTATAGCCCCACGGGTCTCACTACCCCTCTGCGCGCCAGGGGCGAACCCGAGGAGGACCCCGCTTTCTGGCACCTGATGATGATCCGAGCTCGGCTCATACCGTGCGCCGAGGCGTGGGCACCAGGTGAGGACCACCAGGACGTGTTCTGGGCATGGCTCGAGGACTGCGTCCCGTACATCCTGGCGACGCTCCATCTGCCACAGTACGACCACTTTTTCCAGGAGGACTCCGAGGAGAAAAACGACGCCCTGCGCCAGCGCACCGCGATCGACATGTGCGAGGACATCTGGCATAGAGCAGGCCCCGACAGACAGCGCACCAACCGCAACCTCACTCGTATCCAGAGCAGCCGCGAGTACCCCACCCGCTACTTTGGCCTCCTTCTGGAATACCAGGGCGCTCGTGCTCAGCTCGTCGGCCCTGAGGCTTTCACGGCACCATTGCCGCCATACCTCTCACGGGCCCACGCCTTGCTGCCAAGAGGCCTCCCTCCACCTGACCAAGACGCCCTGGCGTACCTCGCGGATGCGATCCTGCACCACCCGCCAGACATGCAGCCGCTTGTCGAGGCGGAGCTCGCCGCGGCACCGATGGAACCGCTAAACCTACCACCGCCAGCTGGCCCCCTCGCCCAGCACGCCACGTGTGACCAGCCCGCGGCCGACGCCGAATCCTCTTCTGCTCCAGCATATCGCGGCCAGCGATATCAGCAACATATCCCTGGACTCGTTCCACGCGTCGGACGATAGCCAGGACGACATGGATACCCAGGATCGCAACGGCACGGCACCGCTAGGTGACACGGCCCAGCGTGACCGTGACAGCGAACCCTACATAGGGCGCCCCCCGTCGCACAGCAGTCCGCCTAACAACTCTGATCAGGCCGTTCCCAGCGCACAGTTCAACGAAGCTGAAGGCGCCACTGCCGCCGACGCGACGAGCCATCCCACTGCATCGCCAGCTTTAACCAGCCCGCGCAGTGGCGGCTTTAGCCCCGCTGCAGCATTGGCTGGACCTGGACGTCTCCAGACCGCAGGTGGCAGTACCACGCCCCGCACCCTTGTCTGCCGTGCTAACGTGACTGACTCCAACCCCAGTGCCGTTGAACACTGGCAGGCTGACATCGACAACGACACCATCGACGACACGAACCCAGACGCCAGCGGTTCCTACGAGGCCCAGCACAGCGCAGCGGCCTCACGACACTGTGGCTGTCTCATTTGCCTCTTCGTGGCCACGCACGCCATCGTGATAGCCATGCCGTACAAGGACCAGATCGACGGGTACTTGCCGACACCGAGCCGAGACCCCAGCTACCGGCAGCGACGACGACGTCAAGCGGCGGCACCAGGCCCACCTGTGCCCATTACACCCCGACGTACAACGGCATACAACGTCACGCCCGCACTGTGGGGTATTCTCAAGTGGACCAGCGCCAAACTCAGTGATATCGTCTCGGGCGGAGCCAGCGCAGTCGGGTTTGGCCTCGGGGGTGTCCTGAAATGGGCCAGTGGCAAACTCGGAGCTATTGCCACTGGCGGAGTGGTGTGCGGTCTTCTACTGGTCGGCGCCAAACTCCTCGCTCAAGGAGCCGTCGGACACGTAGGAGCCCGCATCTGTGCGCGTGCCCTGGACTCATCCACGGCCCAGTGGTGCCTCCGCTGTTGCCAACCGAGCAGGAGGCCGCGCGATGAGACCACATACACAATGCCGCGCACGCTCCCCGACGAACCCGAGAGCCAGCACGTGCACTCACTTCGACATCCGCTGCTACAGGAACACTACGCCGCTGCAGTTGCCGCCGCAGTCGCCGATGTCACCACCGCCACCACCGCCGCCATTGTCGAAGTCACTGCCGCGATATCGAGAGCCTCGTCTGTCACACCACGATCGACCAGCCCGTCCCCGCGAGACGGCCCCATGAGCGGCGCGGTGTATGGTAACCCACCGACCCACGAAGATGCCACAGCCCAGGGCAGCGACGCCGAGGCAAGGGAAACACGTGAGCGCACCCTCGACAGCCCGTGGTCCATCTTCCGACATGCTGATGCTCGTGGTTCCTCTTCCGACATGGACACCCAGCCACCACGACGGCGAGCACGCTACGCATCACCCGCCAGGCCCCAGGCGCCTCCAGGCCCTGGTATGCCCCACCCAGCCCTTAGGCCACCGACGCGCAACTTACGCAACACCATCCAGCGCGACCCAGCGGTCCCTGTGCCGCCGACGAGCATCCACACCGCCCTGTACCAAAACGGCTTTGCGCTTGGTAACAGTGGCGTGTCTACAGAGGACATCAAAGACGCTCTGCGACTCCATGACCATCCTCGATTCACCCATGATCCAACACTCCAAGCGCTGGCGCCGTGGACTGAGATCATGCAGAAGCCCCCGAACCGCCTCACTTGGGTGCTGGAAGACTCGTGCGGGAACTCAGGTGAGACGATCTTCCCCTACCTCACGTGGGACCTCCGTCAACCCACCACCGACGCGCCCACGGTCTTCTGGCATGGGACCCGCGGCGACCTTGCGGCCCGTCTCGCTGTCAACGGAGGGCACCTCCTGCCAGGCCCCCGCCGTGAAGCGAAGGGTCGAACTGGCACAAATGTCGGCCGCACGTACGTGAGTGTGCACCCGTCGCTGGCCGCGTGGTACGCAGTGCCGCCCCACCCGCCCTACAGCCTCGAAGACGACACTCTCGCGTGGGGACCCATCGCGCTCTGGATGTGCGAGGCCACCCAACCACCGCGCGGTGAGAACTGGCACAACTTCGTGAAAGGGGAGGCCCACGGAGCGCGCCTCATCTACCCTCGGGCCCTGAGCCTCCTCATCCGCATGGACTGGTGTGCCCCCACGGAAGCTGCCTCCAGGTGCCGTGCCCTGCCACAAGCCTATGGCATGGGCGACTGTGCGCACGCCCTCCACATCGCTGGCTACGATCATCCAGATCTCCGTGAGGCGGCTGAAGCCCACGACCAGGAAGCTAGCACCGGCGCAGGCTGGACATCGCGGCAGCGTGGCCACCGCCGCAGGCACTATACTCGCCAGAGGCAGCGCGAGCATGGGCCAAACAGCACTATGACACTGAAGCAGCCACCAGGGCCGACCCCAACCAGCCCCGCCCACGCGTCTCGCTTCGCAAGCTCCAGCTGGACCCGCAGCCACTGATCGACCTGGTGTACACGGGCTTGCAAGCCATCCCCGTGCGGGGGCATCCCGACGCACGTGAGTCGCGCCCCAGCGGCTCCAGCCCTGGGGCCGCGCCTGGCCCACCGCGCACCTACCAGTCAGGTGCCGCCCTGGCACACAGTCCAGACCGCTCATCGACGACATCAGGAGACGACGACCGCCGTATGCCGTCCCTCATCAGCGCGGCCGCCGCCCTCGCCCGAGGCCACGCCCGCCCACGGCGATCCGCCTCCCGTTCGTCACGGCAGAGTGGCGGAAACTCCACCTCGGACAACAGCGACATCGAGACGTGGGAGCACATCGTGACGGAAGAGGAGCCGACCGCCTACCACGTCCTCGCCTTCCACGTCCGCGATGTGCGGGCCCGTGTCAATGCCCCTGGCATCGAGGTCTGGCTTGACCCTGGCGATCACCACGACGGCGCCTACTTACCGTGGGGGACGACCGTCATGGGCCATCGCGTTATCGACCCTGCGGTGGCGGGTCGCGACGGCTGGGTCATCCTCCACCACGACCATGGCGATGCCACTACCAAGCTCTGGGCACCGACCCAAGTCCACGTCAAGGCGGATGACACGTGGCGCACGGTCATGGTACCAGCGGACATGGGCCCCCAGTGGATCGAGCGCCACGCCGACGACGCTCGCCTCCCCGCCGAGGTCGTCCGCACTACAGGCCAGTCCTGGTTTGCCGACGTCTGGCCCTTGTGGGATCGACCCCGACCCCACCCAGACGACCCAGGCACAAACGAGCAAGCGCTCCCGCCCCTACCAGGACGCTGGTCATGCCTACAGTGCCGATTCCAATGCTGTCAGTACTGTGCGGCCCGCCGCAACACGCAGCTCGGCACCTCGGGCCAACCAACGTGCCCAGACTGCGCCCTCAGCGGACTACGTGCACTTATGGACTGGTCCACGGACTACTCTTGCAACAGCTGGACGTGTGCATACAGCACCGACAACAGGGACTCCGACACATGCTGCCTCTCCAGCAGGTGCCCCCATCCGCCCAGTCCGCACAGCCTGTTCGACGTCCGTGCCACAGGGATGCCTCCGCACATCCTTGCCCGCCAATGCGGCAACGCGCCAGCCCACCACGACCTCAAGGAGCCCCCCCGAGCGCCTTCAGGCCCCGGGGGGGAGCCTCCACAACCAGGCCAAGCTGGTTACCAGGGTCAATGGTATCTTCCACCGAGGCCGCGGCGCGTCCCCAGGCAGGGATTGCCCGACGGCACGAGGCGGCCACCTGGGTTCACAGGAACGGGGATGCCTGAAGACCCGTCCCCCGACCAACCGCTGTGGAGGGAAGGTTACGTGCTCTTCGGCCCCCACCAGGCCCTCAAGGAGGACTTCACCTTCAACAAAACGGTCCGCCGACCTTACTCCCTAGCCATCACCAACATGCATAGGGATCGTGTCACAGTCAGGACCGTCTGCGAGTCCATCGCCGAGCGCATCCACACTACCCGCACCCGCTGGCGAGATGTGGTACTGTACTGGGATGCCGAGGGCGGCCCTGGGCCTCAAGCTCTCGACTATGACATGCGCCTCTGCGACGCCATGGTGAGCCGTGCCACGACCGAAGCCGAGCTGAACCACGACCGCAGCAACCGTGGTAGTTTCTGTCTCTATGGACCAGCGCATCAGCGAGCTGTAAACATCACGGCGCTCCCCGCGCCGCAGAACATTGACTACATGGAGCATGTGCGGCGATACTCACCCGTCGGGGAGACCTACCCAGACCACGCCTTCGAGCACGTCTATCAGGGCTGGCGGCGGCCCGACGTGCCCACCATCCTCCCCGACACCCGCCCGCTCTCGAGAGCCGACCAGCAGCGCTACCAACAGCGCCAGCAGCGCATTCAGCAGCGCGACCAACGCGACGCAGGTCAGCCGAGCACGCCACGCAACCGCTCCCCCGCGCGCGTCCCGACAGGCGGCAGCACGGTGTACGGCGGGGGTGCCGCCTATCACCGTGGCCCCATTGGTGCCAGGCCCGCGGCGGCTGGAGCAGCCGCCTCCAGCTACGGCCATGCCCCCCACGCCAGGGTGCACCCAGCGGTCATCGGCTACCCGCGTGCACTCGTGCAGGCTCCCCCACGGGCCACCTCGCCCGTGCCAGGGTCCACGCGTGCCTGGGGCCATTACCCAGGCCGCCATGACAGCACCCCCAGCAACCAGCCCGCAGTGGTAACCCCTGCGGCTTCAGCCCAGGGGGCTGCACCAAGCCGTGGCAGGACAGGGCGCCCTGAAGGATGGCGCGATGCGAACGTGCGTGCTTGGCAACCGCGCCAACACACGCCCCCGCCAAACGTGGCCGCAGCGCTGCGCCCTGCCCAGGCAAAACCTGCCCCACCTGAGCGCGAGAGGCAGCCGCTCGTCCCGCTCGTCCTCACGTACACCCAGGCGCACCACAACGCCTCCCCGCGGCACAGCGAGGGAAGTGCCCATCACGTCAGCCCCCGCCCTGACGCTGTCGACCCTGACCAGGCTGCAGCCTCGGCGGCGGGCGGCACAGGCGGCTCCCGCCAGCCCAGCCCAACACCCTGCGCAGCGCCGATCCGCTCCCCCAGCAGGGCGGACTCTGCGCGCGCTAACGCCCAGGCGACCTCGCCACGCGACCGCCATACGGGCGGGCGCGTCCCGCGCAGCAGGTCCTGCAGCCGCCACAGCTCGCGCAAGGCCCCTGGGAGCTCCACGAGCTCGCCGCCCCGCGAGACGCAGGCTGATGGCCAAGCCCCCGAGGTGGTGCCACGCTTCGGTGCCAGCGCCATCGAACCTGGCCAGGTCGACCTCGAGCCGACGCCGTCCACGGACCAGGAGCTGCCGCCGCCCACCCGCGTAGTCGCCCCCATCGACGAGGCGCCGACCTTCGACCCGTTCAAGAACAAGTACCGCGTCAAGGACCTCGCGGCGGGTTTCGGCGGCGGCTCACCGCTCTCTCCACAGAGTCGTGGCGGCGCCCTCGCCACCTCAGCCGCTGCCGCGGCAGCGGCGGCCCCGCGTGGAGTCAGTCCTGTCCGCAACGCTTGCCTCACGGCAGCGGGCATGGACGAGGCCCAGCGCCAGGCCACCGACCGCGCTGCTCGAGCTGTTCCACCTGATGCTGCTCATCACGGTACTGACGGGGCGGGCGCGCCGCCGCAGGACGGACCAGCGGTGTCGCGCGCGCAGTATATGCGCGCGCGTTGCGCCGCTGCCGCGCCGAGCAGCCGCCGCTGGTCTGCTTTTGCTCTTGTGTTCGGCAGGACGGATCGAGGAGTCGCCTCCCTCTCCCTCTGCTGCCGTCTCACCTCTCCTCCCCTCGTCCCCCACGGTACAGGAGTGAGGAGGATTTTTCGATGCAGTTTTGCCGATGTTTATGAACCCCCCTTGGCGCAGTGTCGACCATGCCTCGCCTATACTCCTGGCCTGACGGCGGCTTCAGCCCCGTTCAAGCCAATCTGCAGGGACGCCATGAGCTCCTACTGTGGCCAAGCCTCCTACCTGGGTAAGGGCCAGGCTGTCCTCCACCGTGCGGGACGAGCCAACCCCAGCTCCACCGATGGAGACGGGCCAGGTCGCTCCATCCACCTCGTCAGCCTCAACATCACGAGTCTCCCAGCAAATTGGCCAACTATCACCGCTCTAGGTGTCGACCACAACGCCGCAGTCATAGCACTGCAGGAGACCCGACATGCCAAGCCTACCAGACAAGCCATCGCTACCAACGCCGCCAATCCACACCACGGGGGATATCATGCCAGTCTGGGACCTGACCTAGATCTGGCGCGAGCCCAGCGCAAAGCTGCCCACGGCGGCACAGACCACACGGTCGAGGGCAACACTGGCGCCTCGGGAGGGGTCGCCATACTCTCTAAGGACGCCATCGTCGACTCCACCGTCGACGACACTGCGTCCTGTATCGCCACACTCAAGGCCAAGAAAAGATGGCACGAGGCCTTCCTCCCGCTCTGCACCCAGCACCGCCGCAGGCGGCGAAGAAACAACCACGGGCCCGCTGGGATCTACATAGCGAGCCTCTATGGGGTCGCTGGAGGAGACAGCACCGACTTGTTTCGGCTAGCTGACTGCGCCGCCGCGAGGGTCGGCACAGCCCCGTATTTCATTTGCATGGACGCCAACACGAACATCGACGACAATCCACACCTGCTGCACATGATGCAACACGGATGGTTTAACGTCGCTGAAGGCACACCTGACCACACCATGCACACATATGGCAATATCCCTGACTGGGACCGTGTCACCAAGTGTCCCCGCACTTCGCGCATCGATTACATCATCGCCAACCAAGCGGCGCGATCCCTTGTCACCGACTTCTGCTATCTGCGTGACTTGCCAGCGAAGTCCCACGTTGGCCTGCAGGTCACGCTCGACCTTAGCCGCCTCGACCATACGGCCCGACGCCTTCTAGCCCCCACGCCTTACCCTCCTAACGATGGAGCTCATGAGGGCCACGAACTTCAGGCATTAGGGACCCTTATCGCAGGGCGATACCAGGACCGCATGGAGCAGGCCGACACACGCGACGATGTGGAACGCATGTTCGCCCTGGCAAACGAGGCCAGCCATGAGTACCATCTCACTCGGCTGCGCGACCTGCCACCTCCGCCGCCAGACCACCCAAAAAAGAAGCCCCCTACCATGCACGGGCTCACACCCACGTTCGAGGAGCGACCCGCTGTCCCCCGCGCCTTTCCCACCTACGGAGCTTCCACGATTCACATGAACCGCCTTCGCAAGCTCCATCGGCAACTTTGTGAGCTTCGCTTCATCGGACAGCACCACCATATCGACTGCCGTGCCATCCCGCCGTACCTGGCGCAGCGCATCGACTGCACGTGGACCGCGGCCCGCCTTCTCTGTCACAAGCTGCGCCCCACGGTCCTCCTGGCCTTTCCTGAGGCCTGGAACCCCGACGAGCCAGCACCACACGGAGAGCACCTGGACCGTCTGATCCAAAACCTTGACTCAGAGCTGGCGCGACGTGCAAACCGAGCCAAAGCTGAACGCATCAAGATTTGGGCTGAGGGTGTCCGCGAGCCAAGCGGGCGAAAGGCGGCCATATACGCACGGGCTGCTGACTGCTCGCCCACGGCGTACCTCCGCACGCCCACCACTCCCGACGATACGCAACTCCACTGCGACACCACCGCCTTCAACCCTGACCAAGCTTGCACGGACGATAGCGATGCCGACACCGACGCTGGCGGCTTCAGCCCCAGCGACGGTAGCTCGCTCGACACGGACAACGACGAAGGCCACACTTGTGACCCACCACCTGCCCAGGTTCCCGACGCCCTTCCCGCCAACGCCATTGTTGCCAATACCAAAGACATGCTTAAGCTCATGGTCGACACCTGGGAGCCCATCTTGGGCAGGTACCGCGCTCGTGCAGGTCATGATGCCGAAGCCATGCCGACGTGGGCAGACTTCTACGACGAGTACCGACAAGAGCTGCCTACGCCATCACCAGCAGTCCCTTTCCACCTCACCGACGACCAACTCATCCACTTCATTCGCACCCGTTCACCGTGCCGCGCGGGGGGACTCGACGGCTGGACAACTAAGGAGGCCAAGGAGTTACCCGACGACATCCTTCGCCTCTTCGCCAGCGTCCTACGTGCTATGCAACGCACTGGCACCATCCCAGAACCCCTCCTTCACGTGCCAAACCCGTGCCTCCGAAAAGGCCGAGGGGAACTCCCGACGGACCAACGACTCCTATCGGTTCTTTCCGTTTGGATGTACGCGTGGGAAGCGCCAGCCTACCGTAGCCTCACGGACTGGCGGAAAGGATGGACCCACGCCACGAGTTTCGGCGCTGTCCCCAAAGCTACCATTGGGGATGTCAGCACCTCTCTCGCCCTGCGCATCGAGCACGCCAGGGCTTTGCTCCTCCCCTTAGCTGGAGCTGCCCTAGACCGACAGAAGTGCTTCGATTACCTCATCACGGACATCTGCCTTAACCTTGCGCTGCACGCGGGGTGCCCTCAAGACATCGTTACTGTCCGCCGAAACTTCTACAATCACCACAAACGCTACATCCGCATGAACGGAGCGTACTCTAAGGACTTGGCCAGGACTAACGGTCACCTCCAGGGAAATTCGTGGTCCCTGGACGACATCAAGCTGCTCATGTGCGTGTGGACTAAGAGGCAGCATCGATACGTTCCTCGATCGCTCAGCACCACCTTTGTTGACGACAGCAACTCCACTACCCACACCGCGTCTGAGCTGCAGAAATCTCTTGACGAAACCGCCAAGTTTGATCGATTCTCAGGTCAACGCATTCACCCTGGTAAAGTGGCAGGGTGGGCGCTCACCGACGAACTTCGCGCCGCCGTCACCCAGCTCACTCTGGCGGAGCGCCCCCTACGTGTGGTCGATTCCTTCAAGCTCGTCGGAAGTTACATCAACGCCGAGGCAGCGCCGGCTCCAGCCGCGCTTAACCTCACGGCCACCGCAGATGCCCGTGTTCGGAGGGCGACTATTCGCCTGCCGCGCATTGGCAAGCTCCCATCGCCGATGCTTATCAAGGCGCGGCACGCCCGTTCCCTTGCTGCCAGTGTCTGCACCACGGGCACCGACATTCAAGCACCATCGGGCCCAGCCAAAACTGCCTACAACCACGCCCTCAAGGCGGCTATCCGCCCCAAGGGGAACAAGTGGGTCGAGTTCTGGACTCTCATGGCCGTGTGCGTCCCAGGACACGCCCTGGAGATCGACGCCATCACGCAGCGTGAAGCATTCCTGTGCCTGCGGCGACAGGTTAACCGCGACGTTACACTCTGCGGGCTCGCCAGAGACCTCCAACACCACGTCCAGACCCTGTTTGGTGGAGGACCCGTCGGACGACTCGTCCAGTCGCTCCAGCAGCTCCGATGGACCTGGCCCACATTTGGCATCATGTACGACGACTGGGGCTGCCAGATCAGCTGGCTGAATTTACCCCAAAACGCCTTCCTTCACATGCTGCGGGCCTCACAACGCAGAGCCTTTCTGCGGAGGATCAAGCCACGGCGACACGACCTTGGATACCTTGCCTCTGTCAGACAGGGCCTCGACCTCTTCGCCAGCACGTGGCTCGCCCGAACTAAAGGAGCAGCCAAATGCACTGCCTGGCAGCTGGCGCTCCTCCTGAACTACCTGTCGGGCGGGGACCACACCCAACAGCGACGATCCCGATCAAACACGTCAGCTGACCCCAGCCCCATCTGCCGATACTGCGACGAGGAAGAGGAAACTCAGGAGCACACTGTCCGCGACTGCAAGTGCTGGGCCCGAGAAAGACTCCCTCTCACCACCCTCATCAGTGACGACCAGTGGGCCCGTCTCCCGCCGCACACAAGACACTGCGGGCTCTTCGACGAAGACCCAGCCCTCCTCGACCTGCAGGCCGACCTCGCGAGGGACCCGCTGCCACAGCCCATCCGCGGCCCCCCCCTGAGGGAGATCCTGCGGCTTCAGCCCAGGACACCTACACCACCTACCTGGACCACGACACTGGTTGGACATGGGTCTACGCTGCCACAGACGGTGCATGCACCAACCAAGCCATCCCTTTGCTAGCACGAGCGGGTTACGGCGTCTACTACGGCATCGACCATCGTATGAACTACAGTGCACGCGTCCACGGCCTAACGCAGAACGCCCAGGTTGCGGAGACCCTCGCCATCGTCCACCTTACGGCATGTGCCGAACGGCCCGTGCACGTTTTCGTTGACAACCAGGCGGTGGTCGATGGGTTCCAAAGCATCATCGACGGACATCCAGCGCCGCAGGGCACGCACGTGGACCTCTGGGAAAAGATCCACCGATGTGTTATGGCCAAGCCAAACATGTTCCGCGTCGAAAAAATCGCCAGCCACCTGGGAGACATGGGCATCGACCTTGGGCTCATCGGGCCCATTGCGGAGGAGTTCAACCGTCAGGCTGACGCCCTTGCCACAACGGCGGCACGCACTCACAACCTTCCAGACGACATTGTCGAAGCCGCCAAAACACGACATCGCCAAGCGACCGTGCTCCATGGGGTCGCTGTCGCTATTTACGAGCGCAGACACCGCACTCTCCCGCTCCCACACCGCAGGGCTGGGTTTACAGTTGCGGAACTCAGCAAAATGGAACCAAACCCCCTGCTGTCGGACCAGGCACCACCCGCGGCTGGACCAGACATCCCGCAGAACCCGCACGAGCTCTGGGCCGAGGCCCAACGGGCGATGTACGACGAACAGGAGGACGACCCGTTCGGCTTCGGCGGGGGACTAGACTTCCTGGACGACGGGCCAGCCAGCGCCAACCTTGCCCCGTCGGGCATCCGCACGACGCCCACCTCGACCCCGCCACCGAGAGCGGCACCGCACCCACATGATGACGTCGCTCACCTCCAAGACGCCGATGAACAGGAGGACGACCCGTTCGGCTTCGGTAGGGGATTGGACTTCTTGGACGACGGCCCAGCCAGCGACAACCCTGCTCCGTCGGGCAACCTCCCGACGCCTACCGCGACTCCGCCACCGAGAGCGACAGTGCACCCACATGAGGTCGCCCACCGTCAAGACGCCGACGATGATCTGGTTGACCCCCTCGGACCGAGTGGCAGCATAGACGACGCTCCGCCGACACCCCACGCTGCCGACCATGCCGCCCTATCGAGACGCCACCCGACTACGCGGCCGACCTCAGAGCCCTCGCATGGCAGCATGATTAGTCCTACCGTGCCACCCACTCCGTCCCCCCACCAGCGCCAGCCCGCGGGGGCGGCTCCAGCCCCCCCGCAGGGAACCGAGCCAGTCAGGCCGCCGCACCCCGTCCATGCTTCCACTGTTGCTGGGCGTGAGGATGCGGCTCGTCCGACCTCACGGGGCGTGGCCCTAGCGGCTCCAGCCCTGGGGCCGTGTGTTACCCTCCAGTCACCTCTCAAGGGTGACGGCCGTCAGCACACAGGGTGCCGTACTGCGCCAGCCCACCACTTGGCCAGGCGCACTGATGACCTCGTCCCTGCCACGAGGCCCGAGGCCGCTGACACTGAGCAGCCGCCCCTCACCGACCGCGAAACCGAGCTGTCCCAGGCTATGGCCGCTCTTCAGCAGAGGTGTGCTGCTCTCGCCGCGGACCTCGCCGCTGCTCAAGCCCGTCAAGGCCCTCTGCTCCAGCGCCTCCACAGCGCCGGGCGTGCCTTCGCCGAGCTGCTTATGCCCTCGCCCGATGGTGCTGCGCCGTCACTCACCATCCAAGCTATGCTGTCATCGCTCCGCGGCGCTCCACCTGGTGCCCCGCGCTAATTTCCCCCTTTCTGCCTGCCCGTGTGTACGCGTGGCTCCGCGTCCACAGTGTCAGGGCGGGGGGGCGGGGGGTGCCCCGCCCCTACGCGCCGCTTAGCGGCCAAGCGCCCAACTGGCGGTCTGCCAAGCCGCCTAGCCACGCGTCAGCACGTCGCCTTCCTCGTTGGGGCCTTTTTCTTTACGCGGTCTGACAGGTGAGATCTTCACCGTCTGTCCGCCGTCTGTAGCGTCTGTCGCACTGCGCCGGGGGAGGGGGCTTTTGTTGCCCGCCCTCGTATCTAAAGGCTGCACCGCCGCAAATAGTGTTTAGCGAGTTGTCGCACTGCAGTGCGCCTCGCGGACGGACCCTGGTCCGCCTACTTGTCCGCTCTCTCTCTCTCTCTCTCTCTCTCTCTCTCTCTCTCTCTCTCTCTCACTCACTCCCTCACTCTCCCTCTCTCTTGTTTATCTGCCTCTCTCTCTCTTTCGATCTTTGTTTCTCTCTCTCTCTCTCTCTCTCCTTCTTCCTCTCTATGTCTCCCTCTTTATTTCTGTCTTTATTTCTCTCTCTCTCTCTCTCTCTCACTCTCTCTCTTTCTCTCTCTCTCTCTCTCTCTCTCTCTTTCTCTTTTCTGTCCCTCGCTCTCGCTCTCGCTCTCGCTCTCGCTCTCGCTCTCCCTCCCTCTCTATCCCTCTCTCTATATATATATATATAGATGTATGTGTTGTTCCTCTCTCTATCTCTCTCTCTCTCTCTCTCTCTCTCTCTCTGTTTATCTCTTTGTTTCTTTCTTTTTGCTTTTCCTCTCTCTCTCTCTCTCGTTTTCTCTTTCTCTGTTTTTTTTTTTTCTCTCTCTCTCTCTCTCTCTCACTCACTCACTCCCTCTCTCTTGTTTCTCTTCCTCTCTCTCTCTCGATCTTTGTTTTCTCTCTCTTCTCTCCTTCTTTCTCTCTATCTCTCTCTCTTTCTTTCGTTCTTTCTTTCTTTCTCTCTCTCTCTCTCTCTCTCTCTCTCTCTCTCTCTCTCTTTCTTTTTCTTTCCCTCGCTCTCGCTGTCGCTCTCGCTCTCGCTCTCGCTCTCGCTCTCTCTCCCTCTCTATCCCTTTCTCTCTTTCTATATCTATATATATATAGATCTCTTTTTTGTTCCTCTCTCTCTCTCTTTCTCTCTTTCTGTTTATCTCTTTCTCTCTTTATTTTTGATTTTCCTCTCTCTCTCTCTCTCGTTTTCTCTTTCTCTTTCTCTTTTTCTCTGAGTCTTTTTTTCTCTCTTCTCTCTCTCTCTCTCTCTCTCTCTCTCTCTCTCTCTCTCTCTCTCTCTCTCTCTCTCTCTCTCTCTCTCTCTCTCTCTCTCTCTCTCTCTCTCTCTCTCTCTCTCCAGTTGCAAAGTCCCCCATTGCTCGCCCCCCCGCGCGGAGCGGTTCTCTCTGCGAGCGCGGGGCGGCCCGCAGCTTGCCCGCGTCCGATCGCCTAGTTGCGCCTGCCCCATGCGCTCTGCCATCGGCGCATTCCCCGAGCACGGAGCGCGGTGGCCCCTCTTCTCGGACTTCGCTGCTCGGCATTTCGAGATAGTTGTCACCCAGTCTGGTCGACTGTCCCCGCGCTTTCGGCGGGCGCCAGAGACTGCTGAGCACTTCCATGAGGCTGCAGCTGGGTCCCCCCCGTCCTCTTGGCATGTTCGGGCTGGGCCGATCGCGCGCATCGCTGCGCTGGACCTGTCTACCTCTGCCGCTTCTCTCCCCTCACGCCCCAGGAATGTCAACATGCAACGCAAGCTCTTTGAGGTTTCCCCGTGGGAGCTCTTCCCAGGTAGGTTGTCCGAAATGTTTTCTGACCGCCAGGCCCGTCGGTTTGCCGATGCCGCTGAGATATTGGATCTTGCGAACGGGAAAGAGGCTCAGGACTTTCTCGTCAATGTGAGGGGGGGCGCTAGCCAATGTTGTCTGGAAGACGATGACAGGCAGCTGGGCCACTTCAATGGCGGTGCACGATAGCGAACCCATGTGGTGCACGGGTGTTCTGCCCCCGGTAGCATTATTGGTGTTGCCCGCGTTTCATCCAGTTTCTCCAATATGTTCGCCGGTCTGATATCCACTACTGTCCTATCTGCCGCTCTGCCTTTTTTCCGTCCCACGGGATCCAGCCTGTCTGTCCCTGCCGTTGCTCGCCTTCTTTCCATCAAATCCGCGCTCTCTTTGTCTCTCTCGCTCTCTATTTCTCATTATCTCTCTCTTTTTCTCTCTTGTCTCTCTTTCTCTCTCTCTCTCTCTCTTTCCCTCTCTTTCTCTCTCTATTTTTTGTTGTTCTCTCTCTCTCTCTCTCTCTCTTTCTCTCTCTCTCTCTCTCTCTCTCTCTCTCTGGTTCAGCCACTTGCAGATATTCAACTTGAGGTGGCACAGTCTGTTGCACCGCTCACGCACGCGCGTGCGACGGCGCGCGCGCGTCGGGCGCGCGGCGCGGAGCAAGCGGGCGCGATCGCCTGCGGCTACGCGCGAGGAGGAAGAAGAGGAGGAGGAGGGAGAGGGGAAAGGATATCAAGGAGGAGGAGGGGGAGGAAGAGGAGGAAGGAGGGGGAGGAGGAGGAGGGGGAGGAGGAGGAGGGAGGCAGGAGGAGAGGGAAGAGGAGGATTGCAGTGAATTGTTGGTGCCCACTCGGGCAGGCATGACCCTGATGACTCGGGTGGTGCACCCGGGCGTTCCCATCCTGAAAAAGATTATGTTTTGTCCCAGTCCCAGAGCGAGGCGGAGGAAGAGGAGGAATGAAGAAAAGGGGAGGAGGAAGAGGAGGAAAAAGAGTCCGTCGTCGTTGCCGTCCCCCGCCAAAAAAGAAGACTCGCCGCGCAGGCTGGGATGCCAAGAGCTACCCACTGCCGCCGCAGCCGCCCCCGCCAGTCGGCGGAGGCCGCCGTGGCTGCGCGAGAGCGACCCTTCCCTCCTGGGCGACAGCGGCGACGTCGACGTCGACGTGGGCGACATCGTCGACGTTGACGACATCGTCGACAAAGACGGCGGCGGCGACGACGACGGCGGCGGCGATTTCCACGGGGACGGGGACGACAAAGACCACCACCACCACCACGGCAGCGGAAACGAAGACGACCACGCGCGTGATATAAAAAGGAGGAGAATAAAGGTAGAAGGAGAAATCGGAGGTGGAGGAGTTAGACGGAATGACGGGGAAAGGCGAGGAGAAGGAGGAGGAGACCGACGATGAGGAGAAGACAGGAAATATAGGAGCAGCAGGAGTTGGAGGGGAAGGGGAGGAGGAGCGGCAGCAGGGGCTGTGAGCGGTAGGAGCGGGCTTGGGGGAGAGGGAGGGGAGAGAAACGGGGCGGCGGGAGTGAAGGGGGAAGGGCAGGGATGGAGCGGCACGGGGGGGAGGCAGGGTATGGGAACGGTGGAGGTAGAGGAGGTGGAC
Organism: Prorocentrum cordatum; assembly: GCA_963575745.1. Taxonomy (NCBI): domain Eukaryota; class Dinophyceae; order Prorocentrales; family Prorocentraceae; genus Prorocentrum; species Prorocentrum cordatum. Next base: position 1,902,230 of record CAUYUJ010011113.1, read on the forward strand.
GAGGAGGACGAGGAGGAGGAAGAGGAGGAGGAGGAAGGGGAAGGAGGAGGGAGGGAAGCAACGAGGACATGGATGGGAGGAGGCATGGGAGCGGTAAAGCGTGGGGGGTGCAGCATGCGCATGTCCTCATGTCAGCATGTTCCGGGCTCTGCGTCAGGGCGTTACCCCGACCACTCAAGACTCAGGGGATACAGAAAATACGGCTGCACGGTTGCACTTTACGCATACCGTCGGGAGCGTTTGCGCGCCGGGTTCTGGCCCACCGCGCTTCGGCGCGACGCGCCAACCACGTCCCAGTCCCCGAGCGTCCCAGAGATTTTCCCAGCTTACCGCCCCGCGGAGCGGCGCGACACGCAGGGCATCGCGTGTCACCGGGGCCGCCACCGCGACCCGTTAAGCAAAGTTCATCACCGTTTACACACAGATGCGCAGCAATAACAAATAAACAAACGACCATTGCAAAGTCGAATGGGATGGGGTGCAGGAGAACAGCAGGGATGACTCTGCCATTCCGCCCCTGCGCCGGGCCAGCCCGCCCCCTTCTCCTGCTCCCCTCTGTCGTCGTCGTCGTCGTCGGCGTCGGCGTCGGTGTCGGCGGCGTCGGCGTCGGCAGCGTCGGCGTCGGCGTCGACATCGGCATCGACATCGGCGTCGGCGTCGGCGTCGTCGGCATCGTTTTCGCCATCATCGTCGTCGTCAAGGCCACGAATTGTTCAAGTCCGCCCAGCCGCAGTGGCCTCCGCATTCGTGATGCCTCTCCCCGTAGGGTTGCATGGCGCCACGAGATGGCATGACCTCATGCCAGTGCGGCCGCGGTTGCAGTTCGCGCTGCTACGCGGCATGACGAGTTCTGCGGACAGGTTGGATGGCCACGCCAACGTCGCTAAACTTCTGCGCGGCACCACCCTCGTCGGCTGGAGCCCGTTCAGCTTGAAGAGCCACGAGGGCCGCCTGGAGGCCGTCAGCACGGAGATCCGCAACATGGACGCAATCCCCGCCCCAGGCACCAAGGTACGCAACCAACCAGGAGCCACACATCACCGAAAACGCACACAGTTGCATCATTGGATACATTTTGGATGGGCTCGGGCAGCAGGCACCAAGTCAAGCACTGGGTGCAGCATCGGGTTGTTGAGGAAGCTGCACCGCGAGAAGAACAACGCCCGCGGTGTACCGGCACCTCACCATCTACTAGGACGCGCAGGAAGCCTCGATTTTCAACGGGGACCGCATCGATTCATATACATTGTCGCCTACTATTCACCTCGGCCACACATCGCGCGGGAACACCAGTTTTGGAAGAATGCGTACCTACAGCTGCGGAAATGGATCTTGCACCAGTTCAACAGCAGGCCCATGCCGACGGTGCCGATCATGTTTTGCGACATGAATTTACCATTTGCGTTGATTGGCAACGACGAGCGCGTGGACGCCATCACTGGTCCTTGTCAACCAAGCCCTGGAACGATTTAACTCGTCACAGCCACACCGACCTGATCACCAACGAGCTCAGCTCGATCAACAGCTACAGGAACCTGGGGCCCATCTACTTCGGCAACAATGGTTCGCAGAGCCGCATCGATTACTGCACCGCCCCGACCAACATCATGCTCGCCATCGCCAACATGACTATGGCCTAGACTACCTCATGGCAGTTCCGCACACATACCCGTCATCGACCACGTCCCCATGATTATGGTAGTTCGCATCTCTGCGCCAAAACACGACCGTAACAGATCGCGGCCCCGATGGGACTGGGGACTGTTAGCAGCCTGCTTACAGCAAAGACATCAACGGCTTGTGTGACATAGTGCATGTGTCACGTGCGTATATGCACCACTCGCTGCCGTTTGACCTCTAGGGGCCCCTTTTTGCCATTGCGCTAAAACGCATCATAAGCACACTGGTAGCGGAGCTACCACACGATCCCCGTATCGTACCTATGCGCGCACGTCTCGTCGGAGAGTGCCGCACTACCTCTCTTCACAATCTGTACTGGCAGTTTCCCTCGCCAGGGGACTGGGCCTTGAGCCATGGCACTTTCTTCTCTTCGCTATCGGCCGAGCGCCGACGCGCTGACGCGGTCCGAGACGAAGAGCGGCTCCTGCATCTACGACGGCACGGTGAACAATTTTCACGAGTGGGAACTCCGCACAGAGATGCGCATGAGCGCCGCTTTGGCCTCAGTGGATCAAGAGACGGGTGCACCACAGCAACGCGTGATCACCGCAGCTGTCAACAAGGTTGTAGAAGGCCTCAGTGGTGACGCATTCGGTGTTGCCATGGATATCGGCAAGGACGTGCTTCTGATTCCGAATGGGATCGATCAGCTGCTGCCGGCGATTCGTACTTCACTCTTCCCCATAGAGGCGCAGGAAGCGAAGATCTTGTTCCAGGTGGGGCAGAGACTGTGTGGACCACTGTCTCAGCAGCACGGTGAGTCTATGGTCCCGTACATCTCCCGAAGGAAGCGCCGGTGGACACTTGTCTCCAAGCTAGATCCTAAGATCTTGATGAGCAACGATATGCTTGGCTCCTGTCTCTTGGACCATGGAGGCCTCTCGCCTTCGGGAAATCTGACGGCGTTGACATCGACGGGAAGTGTGACAACCCTCGACAATATCAAGGACGTCTTGATCCTCCAGCACTGCCGCATACACATCAGCCACAAAGGCAAGGGTGAGCCCGGTAAAGGCCCCAGCTCTTCGACGTGGGCGCAGCCCAGACCCAGCCCCCAGAACAGGAGCGAGGGCAAGGGCAAGGGCAAGGTGCGCTTCTCCAGGCCACAACGCGCCTTCTACACTGCTGATGATGGATGGCACGAGCAGGAGGAGCATTACCCTGAGGAGCTGAGCCCCTACGGATACCACGCGTCCGGCCATGCGCCAGAGCACGGCTGGGGCGACGCGGCCTGGGATGACTTCGCCGACGAAGACACCTACGTCGACGAGGAATCGCATGCTCGCTGGGCCCCTGTCCAGGATAGCAGCGAGCTTGACGTCGAGGCGGTCGACGAGACGGTCGAGGCCGCGCGGGGGGAGAAGTTCCCGACGCCGCGTCGCCAACCTCGGCACCAAAGGGAGGGGGAAGGGCAAGGGAAAGAGCGGAGGCAAGGGCTACCATTGCACGCCCTGGTCGCCCAAGGGAGGCGACGCGGGAGGAGCTTCCCTGGAAGGCCGCAAGAAGCGGCTCCAGGATATCAAGAGACGCTCGACATGCAAGACCTGCCGCGAAACAGGGCACTGGTCCGGGGGCCCTGAATGCAAGGGCAAGCCCAGGGCGGCAATGGTAGCGCGCGCAGGAGAAACTGGCGAGCGCCATGTCTAGTTGCGCGAGGACGATGACGAACGAGCGTTCGCATCCGTCTGTTCTGTTGCTGCATCATCATCAATCCCTCGTCATCTCATTAGTGGCAAGGAGGAGTTGATGAGGATGGACCCTGCCTGGCGTTCCTCGCGTCTGCTCTGCGTTCTATTCTCACGCCGCGCGTCACAGGGCGCGCGCGCATGAGAGGGGGGGGGGGGGGGGGCGCTTGCGACGGACAGCGCAGCTTGCAGCGCAACCGCGTCGAGAGACATGTCTGCGTGAGTCGCGTGGGAGTGACCGAAGCCGCTCCAGTTCAGGGGCCTCCAGAGCTCCCGGAGAAGTGTCTTCAGACCTCTGCAAAGGCTGAGGGAGATGCTCTCGGGTTCATGGCTGTTCGGTCGACGGAATCCTAATATGGCTAGCGTTTCTGATGATGTTTTGGGGGGGATCTGTTTCGGATCCTATCTCTGTTCCTGGTCAGGATGCTGCGTGTGCTTCGGGTCAGCGCACGGGGCCCAGCTATGGTCGCGTTCTCAGGGGAACTCCAGATTACGCGGATTGGAGTCGCAAGGTGAAGAAACCAAGTGAGGATCTGGTTCTGTTCTTAGGATGGGTCGATAGTAACCTCACTCGGAAGGAGGACCGACAGTTTGTGAAAGTTTCGGAACCGAGAGTTTCCAGCAACACAGCGTCGCCGTCTTCGAGTTATTCTTCTGGCCTGGTCAGGAGACCTCCAAATCCCCAGTTGCCTCATCCCTGTGCTCGAGGATGTAAGAATCTCTCGGGAGTCGGTTCTAGCGTTCGTTTCATTGCTCTCACCTGCAAGGACTGTGGGACAATACCAAGTAGGAGAGGCACACGGCGGCGCACTCTCCGGGCGAGTGTCCACTATCTCGTGGACCATCGCGGCAGTCCTCCTGGCGTTGTTCGCGCGCATTGTTGTCGTTGCCTGACATAGGCCGATGAGCAGCCCAGGAAGCTAGCAGAAGACAAGAAAGCAGCAGCCAAGAATGTCGGGCGCTCCAGCAACATCCAAGCATATGCAATTGAGAAGAGCATGTTGCATAATCGCCGTACCACCCATAGAGCTAACGGTTGTACTGAATGCTTTCACTAAACGTGCTATTGAGATGCGCGGTGGCACGGGTGACATGTAGCACAGGTGAATTAACTTCCTTGCTCCACGACTGCGTCGCAGAAGCCACAGTTCACAGTCTTGTCGGTTTTATGGCTCAAACCAAGAAAGCTTCGACCGAAGTTTCGGCTCTTTCTAAGCTTTGCACGGTTGATTCCTTCAAGGACGACGGTGTTTGGGTCATTCTAGACGAGGGTTGTAATTCTTGTTGCCACGGTAAAGCTTGGGTTCTTAACGCAGAAGATAAATTCGAGAACTTCGGCTTCTATCCTAAATTGGTTCACAGACAGCGTAAGACGTACAGCGGTATAGGAGGACAGGCAGGGAGTGAGACGACAGGTAAGAAGAAATTTCCGTTTCGCGTCGTTGCTTCTCGTGGCGCCGTGAGTGGGTGTCTCGAGTCGCATCAGTCGACATATTCGGATCCTGTTCCTTTCTCGTTGTCTCTTCCTGCACGAGCTTCTCTCGGTCTCGCGACGGATCTTGCTGGTGGTCGCGCTCTCTTGAGTGAAGAAGGGGAGGTGGAAGAAATGCGCCGCTGTGCTCGCTCAGGTCTTCTTATCATTCGTCTTGACCAGTTTGACCCAGAGTATGTTGCGCCAAGCAGCTCGTGGCCGACCGTGCTGCGCAGCTTCCACTGGCCGCGCTGCGCCGCCTGCCGTCGCCGCGCCGCCCGCTGTCGTCGATCGCTCCAGCGACGAGGGGATCACGCGCGCGCCTGCGCCCGTTGATCACTCCAGTGACGACGAGGACGCACGGGTCGCGACCATGGCTGCTGGCGCCGGTGCTCGTCCCACACCACAGGGCTCGAAGTTTTTTGTGCTCGCGCTCGGCTTGGAGAACTTCGAGAACAACCCAAGGTGCTCGGGGTCGACGATGCCGACGGGGCACATCCGCAGTCATCACCGCTCCAGTCATGGGATGATTACCAGGGGACGCGACGGCAAGGCCATCATAGATGCGCTCGTTGTTGCAGATGGGAATATGGCGAACTATGATCGGCATGTGCCGGTGGACACCAAGGCTCTGAACGACCCGACTCACACACGCCATATCGGTCATCACCTGAATCTCTGTTGGCACCGCGCAGCTGAGAATGAACATTACGTTGGCACCACTGAGTATATGGAGAAATCTTTGGCGAAGAAAATGCCTTCACAGTCTGTGTGCATTGTTGCCATCTGTCGGTATGGTCGGCATCGCTCGGCTGCTGTCAGTGATGGCGTTAAGCCGTTCTTGAAGCAGTGCGACATTGAATGCAGTTCGGCACGCCTGAGTCGACATGACTGGCCCAAACGTGTCTGCAACGGAGAATGTGATGATTGCTGCCACTTATCCGATTGGGCCCGTGGGATGGCAAATTCTGGGGCTGGCAAGATGGTTTCGCTCCTCGCTGAATCCTTCGAGAAATTCAGTGCACCGCCGCTTCCAGTTCCTGGGCCGTCTGCCAAGCGCAGACCTCGTGACGGGGCTGAGCTGGCCAGGAGGGAGGAAAGGAGATCTCCTCCCCCTGGCCAGCTCAGCCCCGTGGCTGACGGAGTAGATGATGAGGACGTGGCCATTGTCTTCCGTGGAAACGTCAAAACGATCTGGCGTGAACGTCTCGGCGCTGACTATTCTGAAGCGGATTTCAAGACCACGATGAGGCGATATGTTGGGCATCAGCTGCAATTCTATTTGAAGATCTGACATGAGAACAAGAGACCGCCTGCAGACTATATGCGGATTCTACGTTATGCTCGTGAGTATACAGAAAACTGTGAATTGCCCAAATCTGTCGGTGGTCGTATTTATATTGCTGCTGCTCCTTCGCCACCGCCCGTCGCCGCGTCGTCTTCTGCCGCTGCATCGCCACCTTCACATCGGGCACGCGATTCGCAGGGCGACGGCGACGACGCGCCGGAGAAGAAGGCTCGCATGGGCAGCGCCAGCAAGTTGACGGGTCTTCCTCCGGGCACACTTTACCTCATTATCGTGTTGCCATGAGTTCTTCTGTGGATGTTGAGGAGGTCGATCGAGTAGCAATCTTTGCGCAGCCTCCGAGGATCCGCGTTGACGGAGCATCGTCTTTGCGCACGCCACTGCAGCTGCACCAGCATGAGATGACTACCATGAATGCTAAACGTCGTGCCAAATATTGCTCTGGATTGTCGAACATCCGTATGCAAGATGAGTTGTTATCTGCGTGCTTTGCCGAGCTGCCCGCGCCAGGTATGTCTGCGGCCGACAAGGAGATCGTCGAGAAGGTGATCAGGGACACCGATCCGCTTCGCGGACGAGTGGGGGCCAACCTGGCCTGGGTGTTGCTTTACGTCATCGGCACCACGTTCGCCTGCCCGGTCTCGAGCGACACGGTGGCGCGATCAGATCGGGAGCCCTGAGTGGCAAAAGACACCGTCGAGCGCAATCTTGAGTTCGCGATTGCCTAGACATCATGTGATCAGTGCTTGTTGTTCTGGTTTGGCGCAAGATAGTGGTCCTGTAACTGTTACGCTCGGTCATGCGCCTGGTTGTTCAAGCCTCGAGGTTGCTAGCGCGCTGAACTCGTACCTCGAGTCAGACGCGGACATCACGAGTCAAAAATTCCTTGGGTTCTTCAGAGAGTTAGGCCAGAAAAGGTAGACTGGATAGACTTGCACTTGCATCTTCCCCCGCTGAAGCCGCAGAGGAGAGAATCCGAGGCGATCTGGACGCGATCATCGGCGATGACGTCGTCGCTACAGTCTCTAAGGAACGCTTGCGAGATGAGGAACAAGATATCCTGGAACATATCAACCTACCTGGCGAGCCGAAACACGAAGGAAAGAGAAGACAAGCGCGGCTGCAGATCCCGCTCCGCGCAAGGATCGCCATTAGACGACTGCACAGACAGGGACAGTTGGGTCATGTGCCTAATCGTGTTCTCGTACATCTCCAGGATGGCATCGGACTACGTTGAAGCCGCCAAGAACTGTCGATGTGAGTATCGCGAACACCAGACCGCTAGCTCAGACTCACAAGGTTGTCATGCCCAAGAAGTTCTGCATCAACCATGAAGTCGGTATCGACTTTCTAGAGGTAAAGGACAACAGTGGGGAACGTTGCGCCGCCTTGAACACAATGCGCCAGGGTACAACATTTCAGCGTGCGATCTTTGTCAATCAGGGAGGTGGAACGCCATCTTCGAGGGCATGCTTCACTGCGCTTCTGCAACACTGGCGTGCGTGGGCAGGTAAGCCATAAAAGAATTGGTGATGGACCGTGGACTGCACAACAGCGGAGTGTTTCTGCAATGGGTTAAGAGTCAAGGGGTCGACCTCCGCGACGCCGGAGCCAAGCCTCCCGAGCAGATAGGCCGCACCGAGAGACATGGTGGACTTTGGAAGAACATCTTTAAGAAGGTGGCACACGACAAGAATGTTTCCGGACTCGATGAAGTCATCTCTACTGCATCAGAAGGCGACAACACGAATAATGATATGTCACGAAACGGCGGATTTGCGCCTGCGCAGTGGGCACTCGGAAAGATGCCTCGTGTCCCAGGGAGTCAATTCGACGACGAGGAAGCTTTCGACTTAGGAGTGCTCGCGAATGTTGCCGAGGACGGAGCCGACGAGTTTTCTCGCCAGGCTGCGATCCGGGCGTCTACCAGAAAAGCACTCGCCGAACACGACGTCGGGAGTGGGGCGGCAAGGGCCGCTCTCCGAAAGGCAACGCCACTAGCTGGAGAATATCCGGTAGGTGATGTAATATGTTTTCGCAAGAGGCCGACCGACGGCGAGGTTACCGCTAAGTGGAGCACTGGTTCTCGCATCGTTGGATTCGATGGCAAGAACGCATGGGTTATCACAGAGGGCGTACCTGTCTGCGTGGCTGTCGACAGGCTTCGACTGTGCACAGCTGCGACTGAGCACCATGACCTCCAGACGGGCAGCAGCAGTAAGTCGCGGGCGAGCGACGTGAGCTGCCAGAACCACAGGCGCAGGAGCATTCTGCGCAAGAACATCCTTTGGCGACGAAAGAGCTGCCGGGGATCCCAGAATACCCCGAGTTCGTAAAGGAAGCATTTCGCCAAATGGAAGAAGATGAACTGTCAGATGTAACGGTCGTCCCTATGCCGCCCGCGTCGAGGTCGTCACAGGTGACTCGAACGCCCCCGCAGAGGTCGCCACTGGACGACGCCCCGCACGGTATACAGAATCGCAACGAAGTGATGCGCAGAAGAGTCGAGAGTGCCGATGGTAGCACGGGGAGGGTTTCCGATTCTGTCTCGGAGCCAGCTCCCGAACCAGCGAAACCACTTCTCGAGGCAATGCGCAGTGCCGGAACATCAGGGCTGGGCATGGATCTCCTGGCTCGTAGAGAAGCTTCACTCGCTGTTAAGCCACATGAATCGCTTGTCGGATTCTTCAATGAACGCACCGTTCATAAGCCGCAATCTAAGAAGAAGCTACAGAGCGCAAAGAGGAACATGGCGGAAGTTCAACGCCGCCGTACCTATTGATTCCGTGGAACTGCAAAATCTCTTCGACGGAGGATACCGCATGGTACCTACGCAATGGATTGGTACTGACAAGAGTGAAAGTGTCCGTGGACCGGGTGGACCTCCGGCTGCACCGCAGTACAAGAGTAGACGTGCCGTACGTGGAGATTTGGAAGAGTCGCTGGGGAACCGCGCGGATTCACTTGTATGCGAATTCGAAGGGCTAGGGTTGATAGCATCATGGGCTGCAATCACAAAGAAGACGCTCAAGTGTGCCGACGTTACATCTGCGTACTTCCAGGGGCAGGAACTCGACCACCTCATGCTGCTCAAACCACCGCCCGACGGACTGGCAGGAGTACGGGATGGTGGAGCAGCGATCGCACGCATGCCTGTCTATGGCACGCGTGACGCAGGACGAGGTCTGCGGCAGAAAATTCGCAGGAGGTTTGAGGCTCATGGTCTGAAGGAGAATCGGAGCATGCCAGCTTTGTTCGGAATTCACAAAGACAAGATCGAGATCACGTGTATGTGAGGTACACACGTGGATGGCATACTGTGGGCTTCAGATGATGAAAGTCAGACAGCTATCGAGTCGGTATTTGCAGAGTTGGATACCCGCGAGAGCAGGTCGGACAACTTCCGCTGCTGCGGCTTAGAAGTTGTTCAAGACGAAGATGTCACGGTGAGTGCCGCGGCCAAGGACAGTAATGTGAAGATCGAAGCTACATCCTCTTCTAGAGACAGCCCCCTCACGAGAAAATGCAATGAGGGCGTGGCAGCACGGCTTAGATCGGTCGCAGGTGCTTTGTCATGGGTTACACGTCAGTGTAAATCTGAGATTGTACCGTGCGAGCAGACTGCACACTGCAGTGTGTCACGCTGAGGTACTCCATCTCAAGGAAGCGAACCGTGCATGGGAAGAGGCAACTCAGTCCGCTGATTGCGGGTTATCATTCAAAGGTGGGGCAGTTAGGTGGAATCAAGACATGATAGTTCTTATTGCTACTGACGCCAGCTGGGCAGGAGAAGAGGGCATTGTCAAGGGTAGAGCCGAGCCTCTCAGGCCACAAAGGGCTAGGCTCAATGGACTCGCAAGGCCTGGATTCATCGGGGGGAGCAGTGATCATGTTCACCCTGTATGTAGATCTAGTAAAGTTACCCAACGAGTTTGCAAATCTACACTACAAGCAGAGACCCTGGCTTGCTTCTGGGGTGCAAAAATCTGGCGTGCGCATTCGTGCCGCCATCGCAGATGCGCGCGGGATGCTTGATGCAGGAAAGGATCTGCCAACCTACTGGGAAGGCAAACCAGCCATGTCTATGAGGCACTTATGGATGGCGGATTGCAAAAGCCGCGAGGAACATCTCATACCACCAACTAGCTGGGTCAGACAGAAGGTAGCGCTTGAGCATCGCTTTGAGCAGTTTAAGACCGGATAGTTGGACTAATGGAACGGAAGAAGGAAATATTCTACATCCTCGCACATTTTGTGATACATTCCGATGGGCCGATGCAAGTTTTACGACTGTTGATTGTCTGGCGAAGAATATGCCTATGCATTTCTTCGCCAAGATCTTACGTACAAGTTCGCATGGCGTAACTTACCAGACGCTGAATCAACCTCACAGAAGGTCAAGAAGCAACTGGCGAGGGCCAGGACGAATGCTATCCCATCGGGGAAGTGAGTGATTGTGTCCTGGCTGCCTTTGACTTGAGTAATCCCAACGTGGGAATACTCTTATTACTGCCTCTAGAGGCTTACTGAGACCAGCGCTATTGCGCGGTCTGCCGGCTAGCCCGTGATAAAGTTTCACGGGCGTGAGACAATGCATGTGTCACGTGTGTTTTTGCACCACTCGTTGCCGTTTGACCTCTCGGGGGGGCCCGTTTTGCCATTGCGCTTAAGCGCATCATAATCACACTGCGCTTTCTTCGAAGCGTTCAGATGCACAATGCGAATTTCACCGTGTTCGACTTACACGCCCCACCGCCGACCCCAAACCTTCTCGCCATGCTGCCGCCGTTGGGCACCTCACCAAGAACACCGCAGCCCAGTTCTTCACCGGAGAAGGCAACGCACCAGCTCGCGTCACCGAAGCGAAAGTCGAACGCGCCCGTCTATTCCAACAGCGTGTTCAACATTGCGAAACTGGCCTCGACTTCCACCACGATGCACAACGACTCTTCTCCAAGAAATTGAAGTCAGACGCTGGCACAGCTAATGGTGGTACACTGCAATCGGCGATCACATTCGCGAATTATGGGCTGCGCGAGATCTCGCTCGGGTCGGCAATTTAGCCCGCATTCGCGCGGGCGTTCGCACTGGCACCCAGAAGCGCAGCTACCCGCCGGTCGCCCACGTGCGACCGCGAGGACAAGCCTCCCTCGCAGTGCTCGTCAAGCCGGCCACCGAAGGAGATGCGTGATCCACGCCGCCCCCGACCGGCATCTACCTGCAGGGCGACAACACCGCCAAGTTAGTGGCCGCATTTGTCGAGCACATCGCCCACATCGGCCCCGCCCAGCACGGCGTCGCGCGCGCCGCCCTCGACGCGGCAGCTGAAGACTAGAGCATGGGCCAACGAGAACCGACGCGCAATCCTGGGTGGTCTCGGCCCGGAGAAATCATTCTGATCTTCTGCTACCCGAAGTACCTCGCCCGGCCCGGGGCGCGGCCGCGTGGATTTAGATCTGAAGATAACCAGTGCACCCACTTGCACCAACGCGCCCAAGCCGAAGCACTTGCTCGACCACCTCGCTGCCACTTGCCAATGTCAGAAGCGAACGTCGGCCGCGCCTTCTTCGGAGGCCCCCTGCCCACGCCCGCGCCGCGCGCACGCCGCCGCCACGAGCCACTGCAAGCCACGGCGCCGCCGTCGGCAACGTGAACAAGGAGCCCAGCGGCGACGAGGTCCACGGAATTAACCATTACCCAGTCTGCACGCGCGGGCCCGCGCGACGACGGAGGCCCCTCCCATCGCCCCAGCCCGGGGGAGCGGCGACATTCGCCGACGACGCCGCGAAGGCCCCGCGCCGTTAGTCGAGGTGGTCACGCGGCGCTTGCGGGCAGCGGGCCGACACTTCCTGGCCAAGTCCTACGGCGCAAGCAACGCCTTCGACGCGGGCGACCGCTCGCGGGGAACCACTCCGTCGTCTCCGAGGCCCACTATGACCGCGCCGACAACGAGCACTTCGACGAGATGCTCGCACAGCACCGGGAGCGCGCGGTTCTCGCCATCGGCTCCAGCGATGCGCGCGCGTCGGTTCGACCTTCCACGAGAGGGCGCATGGGCGACAGCAACGGGCCCAAGGTCTTCATGGCTACGTTCTACTGTGGAGTCAAGGTCTGGCTGGAGGAGACATGGGCGCCCTCATCAACGACCTCATTCGCACCTACGCCTCGACCGCTGGAGAGCCCCGAACACGATGGGCATTCGCCGTGGACTACCTGGACATGGCCACGCCCAACATGCACACCCACATGACAGGTCACCGCCAAGCCGTCAAGGGGCAGAACACTTGTTCTACACCACCATCGCCAGAGCCATTCGCGACATCGAGAAGCGCATCGCAGGCACCACCGCCGCCAGCTTGATTTACCTCCTAAGTTTGCTCACTCCCACCAGCTCCAACGACGCCGAGATCAAGGGGCGCATCAGGTCCGTCGCCACGGGCCTGGGGCCGCGGAAGTACAAGCGTGGCGCCTTCATCGCCAGCGTCGCGAGCAGCGCCCGGTCCGCCCTCGAGATCTACATCCCCACGCCGACGGAACACGAGAAGCTCGTCGCGTGCCTCGCTGAAAAGACGCGCGCCATGTTGCTGGCAAAAGGCCATGGAACCGAAGACGGACAACGTCGGCGCTCGGAGACTGATGAGGTATTTTGAGAATTGCAAATCGCATTAGCGGCTGACTTGGAGGAAGGCTCTCTTCGCCGATCCCGACCACTGCGCGCAGTTACTGGGTTTTTTGTTCGAGGAGCGCCAGCTCGAGGTCGACGCCATAACCGGCAGACGACAAGCGTCTACACCTCCTTTACACAAGGCCGCATACAAGCTGATGCTGGAGCTCACCCGCGGGCTGCGCAGCTCGCCAGCCTGAGCCAGCTATTCGAGCACCCGCGGGCGCCACTTTCACGGGAGAGTGGAACCCTTCACGCGTCATGCTTTATTTCGGGGCGAACACGCTCGCGCGGCCGACCAAGCCTGCGACGCGCGATGCTTGCATCGCGCACGAGCGGCTAGCGGGCTCCGAGAGGGTCAATGGCAAAGGGCGCTCCAGCCGTAGATCAGGAGATTGGCGGCGCGGACAGCGAGCTCGCAGTGCTGGCCCCGTTCAGATGCACGATTGATTTCTGCAGCGCAACTTGCTCAATCGCCCCCTTTCCCACTACTCATCAGACGCACTCCTCAGCTCACGGCCGCGGCAGAGTTGCTGGCATCTCCGCCATCGCCATCGACAACATGCGCCTCGGTTGCCCATCAATGCTTTCATGCGCCGGCCATTGTCACCTCAATATGCAAAGACCATGGAATGCGGCCCGATGTATGCCCGAACAAAGGCATCACCTGCACGATTGGAAACCCGATGTCCGATTGCACCTACCAGCGACAAACCCGGACGTCGCATCATGCATCACGATCCCCGAGGATTGCGACGACATCGCGCCAATCATATTCCGCCAGCTCAGTCGGGCGCCAGGCGCAAGCCTGCATGCGCGCAGGCAACTTCAGTCAGACCGCAGGTGCCAGCGCGCACATCGAAGCATTTCCCGGAGAAGAAAGCGCAAAGCAGCGCGGGTGCAAGGTGGCGACGCCGACCTGAGAGATTCTCTTCGAGCTGCGCGTGGCACGCCGCCCCCTGCGCCGCATCCGTCTTCGAGGCAACCAACTTCGAGCCAGGCCGCGCCCGACAGCGACGCCGCCAGCGAGCGCAAACGCAACCTCGCCCAGGTCCGACTGCGCCAGCTATTTTTACACCAGCACCACCAGTCCAACTTCGACCTGACTGGCGCGCAGATGACGGCCGCAGCCGCAGCGCAGCCAGCCACGGCGAGATACATTGGAGCCCCCCCCCCCCGCGGCCCCCCCAGGCGTCTGCGCGCGCTGGCCCGGCACCGCAGAAAGGCACCCACCAAGCGCAGGGGGCAGACGGGCGCGCCAGCCCCCAAGGACGAGAGAGGCGCGTCGGGCATGAACATCTCCGACAAAGCGAAGAGAGACAAACAAAGAAAACGGCGTCGCACGATGCGCCGAGGAGGCCGCCGACAGCGCGGCCAACGCACCGAAAAAAAACTCGACCAGCCGCGACAAGAACATCAACGAGCTGCTGGTCGTGATCCTCAAGTTGACGCCGATCCTGAGCGCGGCCACCCTCGACGCGTTCACGACGCAGCGCGACCGCCCGTTGATCGTAGCTCGAGAACCGCGAGGCCATCTCGAGTGACTGCGACACGGAGATGCTGAACAGAGAAAGGAGCTGAAGACAACGGGTGGCTCTGCAGCCAGCTCGGCGCCGACGATGATCGAAACCGCGATCAAGCCAGCCGTCGGCGGCGGCGAAAAGATACTGCACGACTACCTCGACAAGCGCTAGCCGCCCTTCGACGCGGCCCCGACCGTCGCCAAGACAAGGCTCGAGGAGCAGGTCACGATGATCAAGATCGGGAAGTGCAGCGACGAAAAGTTAGCATCGGTTTGTTGGTCGCGCCGCGCTGGGACCTCCGCGGCGACCTGCTCATCGCCATGAGGGCAGAGGGCGCGATGAAACACCGCCTGGGGATCGCCCCGCCTGGGTGGCTGGAGGAGGAGCTGAGTGTCTGGCTCGACACGCTAAGCCGCAAATTGGTTCGTTCCAGGGGACAGTTTAGAGAGCACGATCCTCACTCCTTCCGCCGAGCCCCCCTCGCCTCTCGAGCCCGAGCTAGCCAGCGATGAGCAGCGCGAGCTAGCCAGCGGGGGGCGCGAAACGATCGCTTTCTTTGGCGAGGGTGCCGACTCCGAGGCCGCCCAGTTACCGTTTGGAAACAGCCCGTCGCCGCGGGGCACGCCCAGCCCTCCAACCTTGCTAGAGTGAGCACCGTGCCAGCACGCCGCGTGCAGTAAGACAAGTGTACATACCTTGGCAGCGGGCTCCAGATGCTTGTGGTGTAAACTACCTCGGACGCCGAACTGTGCGTTGGCATGCAGCCACCTCCCCGAACATCACAGCCACCCACGCTGATGAACAGTCGTCGTCGTCGTCGTCGTCGCCGTCGTCGTCGTCGCGGCCGCCGCCGCTATAGCCGCCAGCATCTTCGTCGTCGTCGACGTCAACGTCGTCGTCGCGGTCTTCGGGGCGAGCGCAGCGCGACGGGGGGGCCTTCCGAAGCCCAGAAAGGGCGAACGTTACCCGACAGGCCACGACTAGTATCCCTCCCATTTCATCCCACCCGTCCTCCTCCTGTTCCTCCTCCTCCTCCTCCTCCTCCTCCTCCTCCCTCCTCCTCCTCCTCCTCCTCCTCCTCCTCCTCCTCCTCCTCCTCCTCCTCCTCCTCCTCCTCCTCCTCCTCCTCCTCCGACCGCAGCATCCAAGCCAAGTACTGGCTCCAGGCCAGTGCGCACTATGGAGGATCGGGCATGGAGCACGGGATCGACAACCGGTCCTACCGCAAGCTACTGGATTACCTCTCCAAGATGAAGCAAGGCAACAGGCTATCTGCACTGATGCTCACGATCGCCGTCGGGGCTACTTGGCCCAAGGAGCGAGTACGTGAGCAGACCAACGCCGTCACCGACGGCAAGTGCCCGCGCTGCAAGCTCAAGCAGGAGACCGCCTTCCACCGCACATGGGAGTGCGACCAGCACAAGAGCAGCCCAGCCTACGACGCCACCGAGCACCTCGTAGGTGAGGCGACGGCGCAGCAAGATATGTTTGAATGTTTTTGGACACGAGGGCTGATACCTCGGGCCTGGACGGCCGTGCCGCCACCTGCGGCAGCAGCCGACTGGAGCACGTTTGGCATCGACACCTGCGCGCCAGATTGTTTTGAGGTCGGACGGCGAGGCCCGTCCCCCCTCTACATCTTTGGCGACGCCAGTGGAGGAGCCGACACGGCTTCACCAGTCCTACGACGAGTAGGTGTGGCCATCACAGCTTTCACCGACTTGGACGCCAACGGCATGGAACTGCAGATGGCGCTTTGGGGACCTTTGGCGGGCACCCGCCAAACAGTGGTAAGAGGCGAACTTTCTGCCCTCCTCTTAGCCCTGCAGGTGACTTTTTATGACGTGATTTTCATCACCGACTGTGAAGGAGTATATTTGAATTTCCACAATGGCCACCCTACCCATCCTGAAGGGCCCGATGCGGATCTCTGGCACCAAGTTGGGCAAGAGCTTCAGCGACGGACAGGAGACTTTGTGGTTCTACTCGTGCGCTCACATCAGACAGCTGATGACATCCAACGTGGACATGCGAATCGGTCTCTCACCTATGGCAATGCAGTTGTGGACGAGTTTGCCAGCATTGCCGCCGAGCAGCATCGCGTGCCTAAGCAGATCCGACAGCAGATCCAGTTAGTAGAGAATAAAGCGTACCTCGTTCGCATGCGCCTCCTGAGAAGCACCCTAGAGGCCCTGGAATTTGAGCGAGCCCAGAAACTAGCTGCCCCGATTTGCCCAGCAGGCAGTCGACAGTCACGTAGAGTCAGAGTACAGCCTGTCAGACCCCCTGCCCCAGCATTGTGTGCAGCTTTCGCCTCCGCCCATAAGCTGGATGAGACAGGGCGCAAATGCACGATTTGTAAAGGTTCCGCCACAATAGCCACTAAAGTAGATTTCTATAGATCAGAGTGTTTTAACCTCCTCAATATAGATGGCACTTATATGAGACCCCCCTGGGAAAGCAGGTACATGTAGCAGGGGGGTGGATTCATTTAACCCATCGTCCGAGGTTCCACGCTGGGCTGGGAGTTTGGTTCTGTTCTCAATGTGGTATGTTCGTCTCCCATAAGACGGGGAAACTTGCCTTAGAGTGCGAACCCCCTACAGCAACAGGGTTGGAATACTTACGCCGTATCAATTCGGGTCTCTGGCCTAAGGTTCTCAGCAGAGCTGAGAAGAACCAGAGGAGTGGGCACAAGCACCCTCGGTAGGTGCTGGCGGATTTTCATTCACATATCGCTACGCGATCAGGCAGAGTCTCCAGAGTCTCCTCCTCCTCCTCCTCCTCCTCCTCCTCCTCCTCCTCCTCCTCCTCCTCCTCCTCCTCCTCCTCCTCCTCCCCTGCGCTTGTCTCCTCCTCCCGCTCCTTCTCCTCACCCGTCGCTCTACCATCCTCCTCCTGAAATCCCCCGCTCTCCTCCCCATCCCTCCTCCCATTCCTTCCTTTTCCCCCCCTCCTCTTCTCGTTTTCCTCCGTTCCCCTCTCCCCTACCCCCCCTCTTCGCCCGCCGCCGCGACGCCCGCGAGGCAGCCAAGACCCGAACGCCACGCTGGCGGCCGCGAGGCCGCAGCCCGGTGCGCCCGCGAGGCCAGACGACGGCTGGAGCCTCCCGCTTGGGGGCCCTCGGCGCCGACGGCCGAAGCGCGGCGGCGTCCAACGGCGGTCCGCGGCGGCAGCGGCCCGGCGGCCCAGCGACGGCGCGGCGACAGCGGCGACCCGGCTGCGGCGGCGGCGCGGCGGCGCGGGCAGCGGCGGTAGCAGTGGCGGCTGCGGCGTCAGCAGCTGCGACGACAGCAGCAGCAGCAGCAGCAGCAGCAGCAGCAGCGGCGGCAGCAGCGGCGGCAGCGGCGGTGGAAGCGGCGGTGACGACAGTAGGGTTGCGTCGAACAGTTCAACGGCGAAGACAGGAGCAACGGCAGTGACGTCGACGGCGGCGGCGTCGCGGCGGCGGCGACGGCAGCGGCAGCTGGCGACAGCGCTTCCACGCCTCGTGGGAAATTTACGCGTTGCCCGCGCGCGTGTGCGACCGCGTGGTATTTCATCACTGCTTACCCGGTGTCTGTAACCACCACAGCGTCGGAGAAAAAAATGTGGGTTCACAGCTCCGGGGTGGCGCGACGACGACGACGACGACGATGACGGCGGCAACGGCAACGACAATCTTGAGATCCGACGTCACGATGAAATACAACATCGTAAAGGAACACGACCAGAGCCCCAGACCCAATCTTTCTGCTGCATTTATCGAGCCAGATCGATTTGTGTCCTGGGGCCCGAAACCACCCAAAAACGACGCGTAAAAAATTGCAACGCCAGGGTCTCAGGGTGCAGACACGGCGGCGACGGCTGCGACGACGACGGTTGTGACGGGGACGACGACGGCGACGACGACGGCGACGACGGCGGCGCCGGCGGCGACGGCTGCGCCCCCAGGAGCGGCTCGCGCGGATGGTCCGACGGCGGTTCTTGGAGGGACTGGCAGGGCGAGGGCGGCGGCTGGTCGTCGGACCGCAACTGGCGCGAGAGCGAGGCCTGCGGGGGCCGCCCTGGAGGGTGCGGAGGGGTCTGAGCTCCCTCCCCAATCATGCTCGCGAGGTGATAAGATCACGACGGAAGGATTCTGGTCGTTTCGGGACTTTGTGGGCATTCGCCGGGCGCCAGGACCAGCAGGAATCGACTCGGGATAGAAAACCAGCCCTGGAAGAATGGTCGGGACTTCCAGGGACGTCGTATTGAGAAAATCAAAACGTCGGAGTCTGGGCCATCCCCCATCCATCCTCCTCCTGCTCCCCCGACAGTCTACGCTGTCGGGCAGAGACGTAGAGGCCCGAGGCAGCGCTCTTTCAACGTTCCTGACACGTACCTGCCGAGCTTGACGGAGTGGGAGGAGACCATGATGGTGTCGGCGACAGATTGATGGTTCAGTGCAATCGTATTTCAGGCTCCATCGGACATTGCACGACGCGAACTCGACAGATTGGCTGATGAGGGGATCGAGCACTACGACGGGGCCCCAGCACCACTGGCTTAGCACTCTGTCGCAGCTGAAGAAGGCCGCGGTCCGGGGAGAAGTGTCGAGACCTTTGGGGCCGCGGAGGGAAAAAAAGAAGGAAGTTTGCGCCAGAGCACTCAGTCCCCGCCGAGCTGTGGCACTGGCTACTGCAGCACGCGACTCGAGAAACGAAGGCGGAGTGGCCACACGTGAATCACATGAGCGAAAGTGAAGTTCTGCGGGCCCAGAAACGTTTACGTGTCGCAGTACCGAGCGCTTTTGGGGTGTGTTCCGCCATTTCCGTGCCAAGATGCGCACGCCAGATCAGCGGCACCAGAGCAGGACCGCCCAGCTCTCCAAGGGGAACCTTAACAGTGGCACGGAGGCCATGCGTCTCATCCACTGCTACTGCCCCTTCGGTACGGCATGCTATCGAAGTAAGTTTCTTCGGAGTTGTCGAGAGCCCTGTCCACTGCACGCTCACGGATACGCTGTGCATCGATGTCGGCAAAACGCTCAGATGGTTCCAAAAATGCATTGGCGGCGTCTAAATTCGGAGGCCCGAACCTGTTGCTAAAAAATATCGAATGCTCCCCTTTCCGCGTCGCACGGCGAGAACGCTCGCACGGTCACGGAGGTTGTGGAGCACCCCAAGTGGACGGTTTTCTTACATCAGTGTCGCATTGAGGCTGTAATGAAAATCAGGGCGGGAGAGCGTCAGGATACTATCATCTCACGCGTGAATATGGGATGGGGGATTGGAATGTGTGTGCGCTATTCGTTTGCAGCTCTCTTCGGCTGGTGGGGCGCTGGCGAGATAGGCTGCTGGAAGATCCCACGCTGTTTCATTCCGGTCGGATTCCAGGAAGCGCGTTGCCCAGGAGAGTGGCCAGCATCATGACCATCGCCGTCGCAGATATCGTGCACGACGCTTGTATCAGGGACCATGCTGGCGACACTCACCATACTTAACCACTGTCTCAGCCCAACCCGCTGGAACCCAGGCAATAAACACAGGCCTCCAACGCGATCCTTGATGAGCAGTTGGAGAGTGGAGGAGAGCATGCACAGAGTACGGGCAAGGAGAACTGCCTGCTTGTGACGGTAGGACCAGGAGCGCATATTGCCACTAAAGCGCTATAGCTACCTGGAGTTGTCTCGCGCAGGTGGTACACCTTGGAGGAATGGAACAGTTGACTGCGGGATGTGGGCTAAGATTAAGAGGAGGATGGAGGCTACAAGGACGGCTCGGGTAAGGTTGGGAAGACTGTGGGAGGTGGTACATTCGATCAGAACGAGAGGAATGGATTTCATGGGGACGATCGTGAGCGCGGCCTACTCGGGCCTGGAAACCTGCCTACCGACTAAACAGGTCTACCGTAGACTAGCCGCCGCAATCACGGGATTGTCCATGAAGGTTCTGAGAGATCGACAACCTGAATGTGATGCAGAGGCCCATGCAAGCACACATCCCAGGTATAAGTCGACGTCCGAGAACCAGGGCATGGCGCGACTCAGGATAACCGATGCACGAAGGGAGTTGCTGGTGCGAAGATCACGACAGTTGCAACTACTGGACGAGGACGCCACGATCACAGAAGATGGGCACATCGCGAGTACCGCCAAAACATATGCGGTCCAGAATGAGAAAGGTGTGTTCGCGCTGCGGTCCCTTCGTGGAGGCGAAGAGCTTATCTCGCTCTGCGCGGGACAGCTTCACGGCCCCAGAGATCGGACGCGCTTGCTGCCGGCTCGATCTTTCCCAGGCTCAGGAAATTTTCAGAGATCAGAAGCTCACGCAGACACGGCGACCCCACAATTTACCCCCAGGGGACCCCCTGCAGGAGTACGCGTGCGACCGACCAGATGATGGGGGAGACGGGAGGCGTTGCATGGCCTTCTAATGCAAGAGGACATCCAGAGGACATCGGCATCATCATCAGACACATCGGATGGGGATTTATTCACGCCAGCTCAACATCGCGAGCCAATGCCCACACCTGCATGAGCACCTTCAAGGGCATCGTCACAACCCGCACGTTCCAGAAGTAGCAGTGCCCATACACATCCATTGCCAGACTTGCGCAGACTCGGACGCTGCCACGCCTCGTTTCGTGGGCGGCGTGCCAGGGGGCTCGAGGCACACGGGACCATTCGCTACCCTATTTGAGTTCCAGTTACACATGCGCCACGCACACGCCCCTCAACCAGCCCCCGACGCGGCCTATTGTTGTCGAAACTTCGAGGGCGATGGGCCCGGCAAGGCGCGCACCGTCTGGCAACGCGGCGCTTCGCTCCGGCAGCGGAGAGCGGAGGGGGGTGGGGGAGCGACAGAACAGGGCTGGGCGTAGCGAACAGCGCGCGGCGCAGGGGAACGAAATACGCCAGCAGGTCGCCGCAAAGATCGCAAGAGGAGGTCAGCCACCGCAGCCTCAGCAGCCCAGTCGCCAGGCGAATGGGGAGGAGGCGACAGCGGTGGGGCTGGCGGGGTACTTCGAGGAAGCCGACGTGGCACTCGGGCGGCAGAGATCGAACATCACGCGCCCGCAGAGCCAGGCAATCCTGATGCCATTGATCCAGGCCCTGTCTCCAGTCATCTCTCGGCCGCCCCTCAATAGCTCGCAAGCAATCGACGCCCTGCAAGCAGCGGCGCACCGCCAGATCCACATCTCAGCGAAGCATGCAGTCGCGCAGGCAACGCAGTTGACAGGCCGCTACTTCGCGCAAGAAGCTCAGAGGTTGATGAAGGACCGCGACGACGCAACGCGACCAAGGAGAAAGAGTCCGTGCCCGAGCTAGACAGGCCCGGCGTTCCACGCCAACACGTGGTTGGCCGCGCTAGCGGCCGCGGTGCAAGTAGAAGCCGGGCGCGGACAGGGCAACCATCGGGCTCTCAAGACGCACCTCAACCAGATCAAGGAAGATGACAGCTACACGAACGAGAAACTATGCGATGATGTCCGGCACTGCAGAGCGGCATACACGCACAATCGCCAGATGATGAAGAGCCACCTCGAGGCGAAGGAGAGGAGCGCAGGCATCGTTGATCGGCTCCTCGCTGCAATTAGGCGCGGAGCTCAAGAGGCCCCACGCACGCCAAGTCACATTTCGAGAGGCCCGCGCAACTGGCGTTGGACAGCGCAGAGGGGCTGTAGAGACGAGGAAAGCGGTGGCACCCGCGAGTTCGAGAGCAAAACCGACCTCGGACCCGATTTCCACCAGGGGAGCTTGAGGATTGGCAACGCCGCGGATCCCGTCCTCGATGATGGCCACTCGTGAAGCAGCTGAGCCCTGTGTGCTTGCAATTTCAGGCGCCCCGCGTCCCAGCTGCCTCAGTATGAACGCAAACAATAATATTTCTGGGCCCCGTTCCCAGACGTTTAGGACGGGAACCCCCTCACCTCCCCTCCCCTCGCTCGCTTCGAGGCCTCCGGCTCCTCGCATCGCCTCCCCCGCCCCATTCAATGCCAGCATCCTGAGACTTACCGGAGCCCGCCATCGACTGCCCCCGCAATGGCGCCTCGGAACTTTATTCCCTTCCTGGGTCTGCTTCCTTGGTCCTTGCATCTTCGGGCCCTGGGCCCGTCTCTCTCCCATGCCCCGCTGCCCCTGGTCATGGGGTCGGCTCTCCTGGCCTGGTCTGGGCGCACTCTGCCGCCGCAAGACTGTTGGTGTTGTTGCGGAGCTGCCGCCGCCGCTGGCGCGAAGTTTATCGCGCCGCTGGATACGCTAGCAGATCTAACGACAAACATTGGGGGGTGTCGAGGGCGTTTCCAGTAAACTTTTAGTTTTGTTTGTCAGATCTGCCTGCTCCCTGAAAAAAGCCTGCCTGCGATATTTTACCGGCCCAACAGTTATGTGGAGTAGTGGGCGTCTCTGGCCCAAGGGATGTTTCCGTTTTGGGCGCCGAGGGACGTTGGAACCCTTTTCTCGTGCTAAGACCGCCACCGTTGCGCCTTCGAGGAACGTGAGTAACTTGTTTCGAATGCTGCACAGTTTGAATCGTGTTCCTGGTGATCCCGCCGCCGCCTGCCCCCTTTTCCGCCTTCGCTTCATTCCTTCTCCTCCGTCCTCGTCGCCGTCCCTCCTTCGGAAGGGAAGGAGTAGCAATGGCACGCCGCCGCTGGGAACCCGTCAGCGTGGCACTCTGTTGCTGTTGTCCGAATACTTGGTGTTGCTTCAGCAGAATCACGCTGATGGGTTCCCAGCGACGGCGTGTCATTGATACTGCTGTTGCCCCCCCTCCTCCCTCCTCCTCCCCCTCCTTTCTCACCCTCTGTCTCCCCTCTCTGTTTAGACCGTCGGACACACACGGGCTCGGCGCCCACCTGGCTGAATAAGCTTGGCACTTCATTCGCGGACGTCCGATTCGATCCCATCCGTCCTCGTTCTCTCGTTCCCCCCTCCTCTTCCTCCTCTTCCGTCGTCCCTCCTCCATCCTCTGGCCTCCTGTTTCTCCTCAGTTCTCCTCCTTATCCTACATCTTTTTTCTGCTTTTCCGCCCCCTCGTCGCGCGCGCGGGGGCAGCGCGCGCTAGTGGAGGCGGGAGGAAGAGAAAGCCGACCGGGAAGAGGTGGGATCGGGGATTCGTGGGAACCCGATAGGGGCCCAATAGCCCAGCCCACCCAGGAACGTGCGGATCCGCAACCGGGCGCAAATCGCAGATTTTCTGGCGATGCATCGCCGATTGTGGCTCGGTGTTGCCCCCCGAGCCGTCCCCTTAGAATGCTCCCCCTTCATCAGCTTACAAGGGGGGAGAGAGGAGAAGGGGAAAAACGAGGAGGAGAGACAGAGGGTGAAGGCGAGGGAAGGGAAGACGAGCTCGTCAGAGATTCGAGGTTCCAGGCTCGTGGATCGAGCTTCTGGGCGTTTGGAGCCTGTTTGGGGGGTGCTTCAGGACGCCTACAAAGGCCTCCTATGACCTCTGGACACCTCCAGAGGCCTCTGGGGGCCGTGGGAGGAGGAAGGAAGAAGGAGACAGAAAGAGAGAGAGAGAGAGAGAGAGAGATTGAGAGGAAGGAAGCGAGAGAGAAAGAGAACGGGAGCGAGAGCGAGACGAAAGAGAGAGAGAGAGAGAAAGAGCGCGAAAGCGAGAGAGAGAGAGAGAGGTCGAGAGAGGGCGGTACACAAAAAAAATAAAATTGCACAGCAAACAAGCAAGCAAACATACAAAAACAAACAAACAAACAAGACGGCCCAGGACGGTCAGCCCTCGACCGCGGACGCGTCCACGAAGGGGCAGGGCAAAGGCAAGAAGGGAAAGCGGTCCGACTGGGACTGCCCCGGCTGTGGCACCAGCACCTTCGGCTGGAAGGACCCGGCCGCGGCGACGACGATCACGACGTCGACATCGACGACGACGACAGTGACAACGACGACGACGACGACGACGACGAAGACGGCGGCGACGACGGCGGCGGCGGCGGCGGCGACGGCGACGGCGACGGCGACGGTGGCGTCAGCGACAACGACAACGGCGGCGGCGGCAGCGTCAACGGCGGCGACGGCGACCGCGGCTCTGGCTGCGGCATCGGTGCCTTCGGGTGGAAGGGCCCGAGCCCCGAGGTCACGGGTCGGGGCCCCAGTCAGAAGGAGAGCCTTGTCGTCGATGCGGACGAGGCCAGCGGACATTGTAGCAGAGGTACACATTGGTGGCTGAATTCCGTATACACGTGTCGTTGGGAGTAGGCGTTTTTGGATTCCCATACTATGATACGTTTCAGGCGCCTTCTTCTTTCAAGTGTTGGGTGGTGTGTTCCCTTTTCGCTCCTCTTCAGGGGGCGCACGGACACCCAATCTAGTTACTGTACTCCTAAGGCCTTCCTATTCCATGTGTCTACCCACTTGCTCCGAAGGGTGGGTAAAACATCGGTGGCCTCGCCAGCGCAAGGTTGGCGGACGCCAGCGCAAATTGACCTCCCAGTCGAGAGCAACGTTAGCGTGCTCCTGGTTCCTGGAAGCGGCCTGGTGAGGCAGCCATGTGGCCAAAGAAGGATAACATCGTTGCCGTCTGTACATGTAATCGAAGAAACCATTCGTTGCGCCTACTGTCAAAGGGGTGAGAATTTCCGCAAGGGCGCGACTGTGACAGAAGCAGGAACAGGAGCGGAAGGAGGAGGAGGGGGAGGAGGCGGAAGAGGAGGAGGCGGCGGCAATCGCGCGACCACGGTGCGAGAACCACGTTTCGGAGTTATTGGTACCCTCTTCATGTGCCTCCTCATGTGGGTATTCCTCCTCTCCCTCCTGCTGCTCCTCCTACTGCTCCTCCTCCGTAGCCATGTTTGCTCAAGATGCTCACTGGGGGGCTGTCCAGCCTCCAGGCGAAACGGATACCGCTAGTCCGCGGCCAGTCCTCAGTTGCTTTGTGCCTGCTGATTTTCCTCAGCAGGAGTTGCGACCCTCGCAGACGGGTGAGCAACTTTCGGCTTTCACTACGGGAGTTGGGCACCCGCACGCGGACGCACTCTGGCATGCCTGCGCAGCCGCGCGGAGATGGCGGGAGGCCCTCGCACTCACCAGATCCTGGTCGTCGCAGTCGCAATGATGATCGAGGTGATCGCCGTGCTGCTAATAGGACGCATGTTCCCACTGCTGGCGAAGACGGCGATGCTGAGTGGACACCAAACACATTCCCGACACAGGAGCGGGGGCCTGATTCAGTACGCCACCGTGACCCATGGCATCGCGGTGGCCAATATGAGGACTCGCTTGGCAGGAGTTAAACCCCCTCTGGAAGACCCGGCTAGAGGACGCGCGGCCACTGCTGCACCCCAAGCAAATACGACGATGGCAGGTCTCCTCGCTCAGTCAACACCGATTGGATCTGCTCCACAGGACAGCTCGCCGGAACAACGTATTACATCGGCCATCAGTATTCAGTTCGCGCATACTCAAGGGGAACTTCAGAATTTCATCAGCGTTGAAGTGGGCAGCGCTATGGCAAACATCCAGCACGACATTGCAAATTCAGTACAGACACATCTGGCGCCCACAGTTGCAAGGATTACTACGGTTGAGTCAGACACGCGTGGTATTCAGGATCGCGCCAGCGCACTCGAAGAAGAGCAGAAGAATTTTCGCCGTGAGGTTCATCGAATGCAACAGTCGATGGCTATCGCGGAGTCGGCCGCATCATCGGAGGGCATCGATGTTGCCAGGCTTGCCACATGAGATCGCGAGACGAGCCCACGCCTCTTCAGTATCAACACACAGACGGAGGTCACCAAGAAAGATCTGCTCGAAGGCCTGGCGGAATGGCTCGACCATGCAAAGATCAAGAAAGAACAGATTGAGATCATTGGCCCAGAACCACCAGGAAGAAGGTTTGCAGTACACTGCCCTGGTGGAGAAGCTGGGACCATCCGTGCACAAGCTCTCGCTCGTGCACAACATGATCCGACAGGCAAGTGGAGAAAGTTCGGTACAACCGGAGCCAATGGCTACGAAACAAACATATACGTTGGACCAGATCGCAATCAAAAGCAGATACGGCGCGAAGTTCAAACTAAGAAGCTACAGCAGTTACTTCAGCGAGCCCCACCAAATGCAGAACGGTGGTCAGAACGTCAGCTTGGATTGGTATACTGTGGCGACCTCCCCCTGGTGGAGGTCATACCTGGTGCTGCGCCCAATGACCCTTCAAAGCTTGCATGAAGCCCCGTGGCGAATTTGCAGTGCAATATCAACAAGGAGCAGATCAGCCAGGCGTTCCACCAGCTCTTCAGAGAAGTGGGTACGTCTTCATGGTCATGTTCCTGACGGAAAGTGGCGCCCGTCGGATCTAGAGCTTGGTGGGCAGGGGCTCCAGATCGTCTCATGGAATGATGTTGCCCTGCTGTGCCGCGATCGTCGGAGGACACGCATGAAACTAGCCAAAGTTGTTGAACACTTGAGTCGAGGTGCTATTGTATGTCTGCAAGAGGTTCATGGCACCCACGAGACGCTCGAGAACCTTATTCGCCCATATCCCATCGATGTCAAGATCTACACCACCATGAGCGACTCCCCTGGCAAAGGAGGAGTTGCTATATTGACCCCGCGGCATTCGGAAAGCATTCTCAACCGGCTTCCGCGGCACCCATGGCCAAATATTGTTTCGCCGAGATTGGCTACGGCACGGGCTCTATCGGTCGCTATCTCCAACCCAGTCAGCGGCACGGAGATCAGGATCATCGACGCACACAACTATGAGCTGAAGCCAGGGGAGCGCATGACACCGAAGAAGCCAATTGGGGTTGCGAAGACGAAGCACACAGACTGGCAGTGGCGATCGGCGACTTCAACGTGTCTGACAACCCGAAAGACTCGCCGCTGTATCCTGAGCCGAGGCAGGCCCGTTTTTCCCGGGCAGGTCGCGCTGACCACCATGAGGCCTTTTGGCGAAGCTTCTTCAACGGTCAGATGACCGAGGTTTTGACAGATCTCCCCACTCAGTTCTCTCGCTCCACCTCCTCGCTTTCCTCGATCGATCGGGTCTTCGTCTCTCTCTTCCCCCACTTCCTCCTCGAAACTGAAACGACGCTTGACATTATTCAGGAGACCCCAGAGGTTGATGGTAGCCACATTAGCGACCATGCGATAATTCGTCTCACCCTGAAGCCACGCGCAGCCACTCCCAATGGACAACCGAGAATTCCATCGTTCATCTTTAAGCATCGCAGTTTGTTCAGAAGTTTTGAGCAGCTGTCTGGCCGGCTGCGATCTAGATTATCGCCCCCCCCTCTTGAGGCTCGGTCCTTTCCCAAAGAAAATATGATTGCAGCCGCGACAGTCACCCGTAGAGAGTTTTTGAAATACCCCAAGGGGGTTATCGGCGATGACAATCTTGAGGCTAGACGCATGGCCCTTCGCTCTATTGCTCGCGCGATATGGCGCCAAGAGCTTTTAACGGCAGCTCGCAGCCAGGAATCATCTGATCACCGGCAGAAATATCTTCTCATTGTAGGCAAG
This sequence comes from Prorocentrum cordatum, assembly GCA_963575745.1. NCBI lineage: Eukaryota > Dinophyceae > Prorocentrales > Prorocentraceae > Prorocentrum > Prorocentrum cordatum. The sequence continues at coordinate 1,930,000 of CAUYUJ010011113.1, forward strand.
AGAGTGTTGCTGAACAAAAGAGAGCTTCCGTGGGGATGCGCCCCAATCCCCAGGAGGTTCAGCACTGGGGCAAGGCTCAGACTACGTCGCTCCGCCGCGCCCCCCTCTGGCGCCCTCGTCAGCGCCGCCTGGTGCTGAATGGGGTTAGAGTCTATCAGACAGGCAACCAGACAGACGAGGCGGTCCAAGGCCCAACCCCCATCGCCGAGGCGCTTCGGGAACAATTTTCTCTGAGGCGCCAAGGCCCGAGAGGGAAATTCCGGCCTTCCTGGACCAGCGCATTCCTCTTCTTCCCCCTTCTGCTTTCCATCCTCCGCCCTTGGAAAAAATGCGAAACTGTCTTAGCCGCTCTAGAGACTCTGCCCCTGGCCCAGACAGACTCCCACATGCTGCGTGGAAAGGCCACTCCTCCTGCCTGCCCTCGTCTTGCATCGCCTCCTTCTCCACCTCATGGGCAGCCGCCCACCACCGCCTGATCTGAATCACAGTCTGGCCGCGTTTATAGCAAAAGGGGGGAAGCTCGAGATGTAATCGATCGCGTCAGAGAGCCAGGAACCCTCCGCCCACTGTCGCTTAAAAATGCGGACAGCACATTGCTCGCTTCAACGCTCAACTGACAATTGCAACAATGCGTGGTCGAGAGAACCCACCTAGTGCAGCAAGGATTCGTCAAAGGACGCAACCACGGCCACAATGACCTCTACTCAACAGTTACCACAGCTTTTCCCCACGTTCCAACAGGCTCAGACCCTTTCATGTACAGTCAGTTTGGCGGCATTGTGCCATAGAGCGAATGTCATCGCATCAACAGGCGCGTCGTTATGCGAGTTTGGGCGTTTAGCTCCAGACCGCCCCACCATCGAAACCATCAAAGTTTGAAAAAACTGACCCCCACGTTCAAGTACGGAGGCAGAGCATGTCAATCGTGTGGCTCTAACATGGTACGTCCCCGCAGTAAATGGCAGTGATGGGACCTGTTCCACCAACTATGCGGGTGGAGGGAGGCTCGTGATCGATCGTGCCAGCTTGTGGTATTGATGCGTGATTTCCCCAAAAAAGAGCTACACGGATTAATGACGCTAGCTTTCCAAATATTGGGTTTGTGTTTCGCCCGAGTGTAGCACCTTGACGTTTGGAACGCTTCACAGTTGCACCGAGTGACGCCGTCGCGTTGTCGAATTCAGATTGTGATATATAGGAGGCAAAACTTCAAACAAATACGCAGATATAGTGTTGCTCTTTTCGAGCGCCTCGTTGTCATGTTGGACTTCCTCACGCATGGTTATTTTGAACATAGACAAGTCCAGCGTAACGGATACGTGGACGGAGGGCGGATCCTTTCCAAAGCCGTGTTCTTGCCCTGGTGCCGCGCACATGAGTGAGAAAGTGCTTACAAGCTATCTGATTACTTGCAGCGACACCGCCACAGTGTCAGCGCAGCAGCGCAGAAAGGAGGAGTTTGAGTTCAAGACCAGCTGCAGTTCGGCGCAATGTTTGCACTGGCGGGAGTTTCAACCACCTCCAGCATTACAGTACTTCAACCTCGTTCTCTTCCTCTACATGCCCCATCGGTCATCATTCCTCCCCATTCTTCCTCCCCGTGGAGGCAGATCAGGCCGAGAAGGAGGAGGAGAAGGAGAGGTAATGTGTGTTGTTTGTATCTCGCCGTGTCTGTCGTGAATTGCTCGTTGTTTTTCTTATCTTACCCCCCTTCCTTCCTCTTCGATACTCATTCGGGCTTTTTTGGGGCATGGCAGGCGTCTCGGGCTGTCATGGCCAGGTGATGATACCGAGCTCTCCCGAAGAAGCTCGGTCGAATGATCTAAAGGCTGACAACTCGAACACTTTGGCCGTTGGGAGTTCATAAAAGAACCAAGAACGGCATAACTATATATATTGTCGAAGTTCCGCGCGGATTTCTTGGATCTGGGTTGGGCCCACTTGTTGGCGCCTCCGGCGCCGCTCCGAGAAATCGGTGCGGACATCCGAAGCTTTGTTATTCTCGTCTGGGCATTGGGAATTCTTGAGGCGGGAATATGAACAATTACGCGCGCATGAACTGACACGCGGCTGCATGCTAAAAGTGCGCGCATGTTCGCCAACTCGTACAATGATGTGCACGCGTTTGTGTGTGTGATAGTGTGCGCAGATACGTTCTGTTCGTTGGCAACTGGCTCCAGGCTGCGCTGCTTCTGTTAGACCCACTTTCCGAGGCGGTGGCCTCCCGCCCGCAGGCCAGTAGGTTCAGAAGTGCTCACCTCTGTCCGTGCTTCGGCCCCTCGTGGGAGCCTCAGTCGGGGGGGTCCAGCTGGGGGCTGGCGCACACGGCGCCCTGGACCTGGAATGGCAAGCCCATCTTCACGGGTCCCGTCGTCCCCCGCAAGCCTTGGCTGAGGCCCAGGGGTGAGGGGCGCGGGCGCACATCGCACGTGGACAGCACACTGAGCTTCGGCACAGTTTGCGTTTGCACGCGCATTCGCATTCGCAATCGCGCGCTTGCACGCAGCCGCACTTTGTAGCGCTCGATTGCGGCACCTATTGTTGTGTGTATGCTTGAACAGGATGCGTGCTTCAAGTGTGGCAAGACCAGGGATAGCACCGTGGCCAAAGACGACGGTGGCAAGGGCAAGGGCAAAGACGGTGGCAAGGATGACAGCAAGAGCAAGGGCAAAGCTGGGGGCAAGGACGACAGGGACAGGCCGAGTGCACCACCAGCCCCTGGGAAGTTCTCCGCCGACCTCTGGGAGGAGCCGCGCGCTCAGAACAAGCTGCAGCTCATCGGCGAAGCTTGTCCCAACAAGTGGTTCTACCTGCTCAAGGACACGGCCATATGCAAAGTCCGTCACACGCACCGCGCCCCCAAAACTAGGCTCTGGGCTGTGCCCCGCATTTCGAGCACGCGTTCCCCCCACCGAGCGTTTTCCATCGACCGGGCAGGAAGCATCATTCCGTCGAGGCGTAAAACATAGTTGCCCTCGTTTTGCCGACGAGGCTACCTTAACCAGCGAAATTTCACATCACAGTTTGGCTCACGCTTGGCAGGCCCGTTCGGCTACGAATGGGGGTGCGATCAGTTTTAGGCGCATTCCAAAACCGATGACTGCTTGGATGCGCCAGGCACCATCACCCCGCGTTCATGGATCACGAGATGGCGTTACAGGATTTCGGTAGTTTGTTGTTTCACTCCCCCATCGTGAGGCCCATCAGATCTGTGAATAGAGGACGTCGCATTCACCATCTGATCCTCCGCTTGCGATGACTTCAACGCTGTTCGTTCATTTCTCGCCCTTGTTGGGCCCCGCCAGGGCCTTGACGCATGGTTGCCAAATTCGGTGTCGCCTTCTTTCCAGTTGCAGATATCGGAACACATTGCAAGATATCTTGTCTCACAGGCAGCCCCGCCAGAGCCACAAACCAAGGCCGTCGCATGCCGCCCCCTGTGTCTCATTTCAGGGCTGACAATGGGCGGGACGGATAGGTTCAAGGGCGAATGCATCGACCCCCACCAGTGCACTCATCTTCGATGGGGGCATGACAGCCCACAACGCCCACGCACGTGCGGTTTCGCTCATCAGAGCCCATCGCTTATCGCCGATCACAGTTCAATGCGTCCCCCCCCTGAGCCAGTCCCTCCCAGTTCGCTTCACCTCACCAAGTATCTTCGAAAAAAGGGACCCATGCAATGCGCGCTCGGCCTCCCTCAACAGGGAGATCATCCAGAGAATTCTCTTGTGGCCTTTGCGTGTAATTACCCTGCCCCCTTTTTCCCTTATTTGGCTTGCCTCAGGGGCGCTTGTTTGGTTAAAGGTTGGTGCCTCCTATTGTTACTTTGGTTCCTCGGGTTCCCCGCCCCCGCTGCCTCCTTGAAACGTTGCCCGTTCCCCGGGGTTCCCCGGGTTCCCCAGGTTCCCCGCCCCCGGTGTTTCATGCCAAACAATGCCAAGCAATGCCAGGCATTGCCAGGCAATGCCAAACAATGCCAAACAATGCCGAGCAATGCCAAGCACTGCGCCCATGCAATAGGAAGCTTTCCCCTAATTGGGGTCGCGCCTGGTTCATTTATTCTACAGGTTTGCGCCACATCCGTCGACCCTGTTGAATCGGTGCAGTGTGCCTTGAGATTCACTCGGATCGAGCCACTGGGGGAAGGGGGCGCAACGGTGCCGTGCTGGCGCGGCAGTGAGGATGTTTCTGGGGCATCATCTTGGGGCTTCTTTGGGTCTCATCAGGGCCTGTAGGGCGCTTGCTGGCGGCGTCAGAGTTTTTGTTGCTGCGAAGACTTCGAACAGTCGGTTCGCGTACCCACTCTTGGGGTCCTCCCGGGCCATCTTGGGGTGATTGTGGCGGCCTGTTGGGCCGTTGTGGACGCTGTGAAAGCCCAAGAGGGGAATCTGTTTCCGACAGGAATGGGACGGTTGTTGCGTTTGGGGATTCTTGGAGGGTGCTTTTGGAGCCCTCATGGGACGTGTCGGACACCTCGTGAGCGTTCTGGGCCGACCTCTCCGCGGCTCGGAGCCCTCTTGGACCGTGTTGGGTGTCTTTGGGGCCGTCTACAATAAACCAACAATCACAACAAGAACCTGGCCTCGCCCAGGATGCGTTCCTGGGTGGGTCGTCCTGGGGCACGGCGGATTCGAGCAGGTTTCGAGCCGGGGTTGGGGTTGACAAGTCGGGGGGCCTACAGCTCGGAGCTGTCGAAGTGCCAAGGTCGGAGATCCCTCCTTCCGCATCTTCCTCTTTCTCCTCGACTCCCTCGGTAGCACATCGTGGGAGCCCCAAGTACCCTGGCAATCCGTCTTCAAAGTGCAGCAGCATCAACTAACGAATGGCAAGCGAAGATAGTTTGCGCCAGTGTAGCGGCGATTCAGCGTCGAGTCGCGTCGAACTAGCGCTCTCCAGCCTCACTTCGGACGAGCCATCCAGATGGCATGGGAGGGGGCTGCGCTTTGCTGAGCACGGGCGTCGCCGCTCCCTTACAGGTCGCTCGTTGAAAGTATGTAATTTTGGATTCCCAGATCCCAATCTACTTTAAGCGCCTTTCTATTTCAAGAATATATGTTTGTATATGTTTGGTGGGCCCGCGCAACCCAAATCTACTTCTTGGGTTTGGCCATCCCTTCCCCAGATGATTGTTGGCACACCAACGGCGGTCAATAAGAAAGCTGGTTTTTCGTTTTTGCCTCTGCCGGTTTCTTGTGGCACGGCGTGTTTGGGCATTTCAGGGGCTGGCAATTTCTTTGCGCTCGGTGTCGTGTCCCATGGTCGCGCAATACATTCTGGTTGCCCCTTCCGGGCTGATTTTCGTTGTTCGGGCTTGTTTTCGCTTGCCAGTCGGTTGCATTGGTCGTCGGCTGCCCCTTCCTGGCTGGTTTTGGTTTTTTTTCGGTTGTCCGTCGATTGTCCGTAGGTTGCTCTGGTCGCGCATGGCTCTCGGCTGGCCCTTGGTCGCTGGGTCTCTGGTCTGCCTTTTTCCTGGCTGGTTTTGGTATGTTTCGGTTGTCCTTCAGTTGTCCGTCGGTTGTTGTGGTCGCGCCTGGCCCCCGGCTGGCCCTCGGTCGCTCGGTCTCTCGTCTGCCCCTTCCTGGCTGGCTTTGGTTATTTTTCGGTTGTCCGTCGGTTGCCATGGTCGCGCCTGGCTCTCGGCTGGCTCTCGGTCGCTGGGTCTCTTGTCTGCCCATTACTGGCTGGTTCTGAGTATTCTTCGTTTGCCCGTCGGTTGTCCAGCGGTTGCGGTGGTCTCGTCTGGCCGTCGGCTGGCCCTCGGTCGCTAGGTCTCTCGCTTGCCCCTTTTCGGATGCTGTGGCCGCGTCTGGCCCTCGGTTGGCCCTCGGTCGCTCGGTCTTTGGTCTACACCTTCTTGGCTGGCTTTGGTTATTGTTCGGTCGTCCGTCGGTTGCCCGTCGATCGCTGTGGTCGCGCGGTTGTTCGGTTTCTCGTCGGTCGTTCGGTTTCTTCGGTCGTCCCTCGGTCGTATGGTTTCTCGTTTGCCCCTTCCTGGCTGTTTTTGGTTGTTTTCCTGTTGTCCGTCGGTTGTCCGTCGGTTGCCGTGGTCGCGCCTGGCCCTCGGCTGGCCCTCGGTCGCTAGGTCTCTCGTCTGCCCTTTGCTGGCTGGTGTAAGGTTTTTTTCGGTTGTTCTTCGGTAGTCCGTCGGTTGCTGTGGTCGCGCCTGCCCCTCGGCTAGCCTTCGGTCGCTCGGTAGCTCGAATGCCCCTTCCTGGCTGGTTTTTGTTATTTTTCGGTTGTCCGTCGGTTGTCCGTCGGTTGCTGTGGTCGCGCCTGGCCCTCCCCTGGCCCTCGGTCGCTCGGTATCTCGCCTGCTCTTTTCTTGGTTGGTTGTTGCTATTGTTCGGTTGTCCGTTGGTTCGTCGGTTGCTGTGGTCGCGCCTGGCCCTCGACTGGCCCTCGGACGCTCGTCTGCCCCTCCCTGGCTGGTTCTGGTTGTTTTTCGGTTGTCCGTCGTCCGTCGGTTGCTGTGATCGCGCCTGCCCATCGGCTGGCCCTCGGTCGCTCGGTTGTTCGTCTGCCCTTTCCTGGCTGGCTTTTGGCATTTTTTCGGTTGTCCGTCGGTTGCCGTGGTCGTGCCTGGCCCTCGGCTGGCCCTCGGGTATCGGTTTTTCGTCTGCCCCTTCCTGGCTGGTTCTGGTTATTTGTCGGTTGTCCGTCGGTTGCTGTGGTCGCGCCTGGCCCTCGGCTGGCCCTCGGTCGCTCTGTCTCTCGTCTGCCGCTTCCTGGTGGTTTTGGTTATGTTTCGGTTGTCCGTCGGTTGTCCGTCGGCTGCTGTGGTCGTGCCTGGCCCTCGGCTGGCCCTCGGTCGCTCGGTATCTCGTCTGCCGCTTCCCGGCTAGTTTTGGTCATTGTTCGGTTGTCCGTCGGTTGTCCGTCGGTTGTTGTGGTCCCGCCGGGCCCTCGGCTGACCCTCGGTCGCTCGGTTTTTCGTCTGCCCCTTGCTGGCTGATTTTTGTTATTTCTCGGTTGTGCGTCGGTTGTCCGTCGGATGCTGTGGCCGCGCCTGGCCCCCTGATGGCCCTCGGTCGCTGGGTCTCTCTTCTGCCCCTTCCTGGCTGGTTTGGTTACTTGTTGGTTGTCCGTCGGTTGCCCGTCGGTTGCTGTGGTCACGCCTGCCCCACGGCTGGCCCTCGGTCGCTCGGTCTCTCGTCTGCACCATCCTGGTTGGTTCTGGTTATTTTCCGGTTGTTCGTCGGTTGTCGTTCGGTTGCTGTGGTCGCGCTTGGTTCTCTGCTGGCACTCGGTCGCTCGGTCTCTCGTCTGCCCCTTCCTGGCTGGTTTTGGTTAATTTTTTCGGTGGTGCGTCGGTTGTCCGTGGGTTTCTGCGTTCGCGCCTGGCCCTCGGCTGGCCCTCGGTCGCTCGGTATCTCGTCTGCCTCTTCCTGGCTGGTTTTGTTTTTTTCGGTAGTCCGTCGGTTCGTCGGTTGCTGTGGTCGCGCCTGGCCCTCGGCTGGCCCTCGGTCGCTCGGTGTTTCGCCTGCCCCTTCCTGGCTGGTTTTGGTTATTTTTCTTTTGTCGGTCGGTTGTCCGTCGGGTGCTGTGGCCGCGTCTGGCCCTCGGCTGGCCCTCGGCCTCCTGGCTGGTTTTGGTTGTACGCCTCGGGCCGAGCGTCCGAGGGCAAGTCGAGGGACCACGCGCGACCAGAGCAAACGGCCGACAACCAACGGCAACCAGAAAACAACCAAAACCAGCTAGGGGAGCGGCTGCCGAGGGGCCGAACGACCGAGGGCCAGGAAAGCGCTGGTTCGGCTCGGTTCGGTTCGGTTCCGAAGCGCCTCCAGTTCGGTTCGGTTCGGTTCGATTCGGTGCGTTTATTTTTTGTTTCCAGTTCGGACTGGTTCCTGTTCCGGTTCGGTCCAGTTCCGGCCAGATCGCCGCCGAGGATCGGTTCCGACCCCAGCCGGTCCGATCTCGCTGCGCTCCTTTCGATGCCAAAGGGGGACCTAAAACCCAAACTTCAAAGGGGCCCCAAACCCCAAAGGGGCCCCGAATGGGGCCCTAAAGGGGCCCCAAACCCCAAAGAGGCCCCAAAGGAGTTCCAAACCCCAAAGGAGCCCCAAAAAGCCCCAATCCCCGGAGGTGCCCCGAAGGGGCCTCAAACCCCAAGGGCCCCAGACTTGCTGAAGCGCTTGTGGCAGCGCGCGAACGCTCGGGCCCCCAGGGGGCAACAGGAGGAGGAGGGGGATGCGAGGGTGGAGGAGGAGGAGAAGGAGGAAAAGGGCGAGGAGGTCTAGGGCCTTAACTCAGGCCTCTGGGGCCCGTTCGGGACGATTCTGGCACCACTGGAACGTATGTTTTCACCCTGGATTTGGTGATTCCGCGCGGGTTCTTCGACCATGAAATCTTGCATGGATTTCGGTCAATCTTGGCATGGTTTTGGGCCCGAGTCTCAGAGATCTTTCGTGGGGCCTTTTTGGGATTCCTTCGGTGACTAGGGGAGGGCAGTGTCAGAGTCCCGAGAGATGTGTCTCGGGGTCATTCCCCACGTCCTAAGCATTGAGGTCTTGGTATTACTCCGACCGCGCCGAGCACGAAAACACCACCTCTTCTTCCGCCTCCTCCTCCTCCTCGCCTTCATCGCCTGATGATGGTGCCAGAAGTGATGATGAAGATGATGATGATGATGACGATAATGATGATAATGATGATGTTGATGATGAGGTTGGTTCACACGCTCGACGATGATGACGATGATGACGATGAGGATGATGAGGTTGATGGTGGGCACGCTGATAATGTTGACGACGGTGATAATGACAACCGTGGTGACGATGACGGTGGTGATGATGACGGTGATGATGATGGTGATGCTTATGACGATTATGATGATGATGATGATGATGCTGATGCTGATGCTGATGCTGATGCTGATGTTGATGCTGATGATGATGATGATGATGGTGGTGGTGGTGATGATGATGATGATGGCGATGATGATGATGATGATGATGATGATGATGATGATGATGATGATGATGATGATGATGATGATGATGATGCCGCCCCAACATCATGCGATTTAGGAACCGATGTTGGGGATGTCTCGGACGAGGCGCTGGTTTTCGCACCCCCAGGGGGGGGGCGCTCATATTGCGGGGATGTATCGAGCGGTTTGTCTGGTCGCGTGCCCAGCATCCTCCGCGTTCGGAACACAGTTTGAGGATGTCTCGGGCGAGGCGTTGGCTGTCGCACCCCAAAGGGGCCCAGGTTGTGAGATTGTCTCGAGCGGTTTACTTGTTTTGGTGGCCAGATTCGTCTGCGTTCAAGTCGAAGACTTGATATTGTGCGAGTGTCCTTAATATGTTGCCATTCACATGTGGTCCCACTGCTATACACCCCCTGCATATGCTTATAGATCGGACATATCCTGGGACCCCAGGAGGCCCAGCGACGCCCCAGGAAGTCGAGGGAAGCACCAGGAGGCTCCAGGTGCAATTAGCTCTCTTACGACATATGTTGGAGGAATTCTTTGGATGACCCCCAAGACAGCCCACGAGGGACAACAAATAACAAAAAACACTGGTGTTTCAACCATTTCGCTCAAAAGCATGCGTTTCGCTCGACACAGCATCAAAAGTCTTCGCGCTTCGCGTACCCCCACAAGCACACTTTTGTCGCGTGGGCGGCAAATCTCATCCCCCATCCCATTGATTTCCCTTGTCCTGGCACGGACCTCTGTGACCTGGATGAGGTCTTCCTCGCCGCTAACGCTCTGGAGAATTCCCCCCCTCCTTTCCCCCTCCGCCCCTGCAGCCCGCCGCGCCCGTTCGCTAAGGTCGCAGTGGCTTCTTTGCAGAAGGTGCAGCCTTCAGCTGCTTCGTGGTTTTCCTGGCATGCCGAACAACAGTGGGCCATTCAGAAGGTGGGCGTCATGCCTCCCCTGCTCGGAGGACGGGCCCCCGCATGGGACGGAGTGCGTGTGTTCGTGGCGAGATAATGCCCCTGGTTGCGGTGGGCGCACTACGGCGGAAGGTGGAGGTGGTATTGCGAGCTGTGCCAAAAAGCATGCGATGGCATCGACCACCTACTCGGTGCAGACCACTTATGGCAGGGATCGAGACAGTACGAGGACGGATGGCCAAATCCCAGCACCTTCACATCCCCTGGCAATATGTGGACCATGACCTGGGGCACGAATTGGGACGGTGACCATAGCTGCTGCATCGAGAGGAAGGCCTAGGCAGGATGGGCGCCAGCACAACCCATCGATGTCAACGGTACTCGGCGGCTCTCTGGGCTAGCGATCCCAGAAGACTGCTTCCACGTTCCCACCAGCTACCCGCTCTCGGATGATCCCGTGGACTACAACTGTCCCGGTGGCACACTGTTCGGCCCGACGCAGGTCCGGCCAGCCCACTTCGGCAGCGCCCAGGCGAACGTGTGGAGGCCTCGGTTGTCTGACAAGGATGAGAGGGCCGCCGCCCTGGCAAAGTCCACCTCACCCCTGGACACCATGCCTCCGCAGCCCGCGGGTCCGCCCACCGCGCTCGGGCCCCGTTCAGACGACGCCACCACCTCCAGCAGCCTGGGGCAAAGCTCCCCAGTTGCCTGGGCCCAGCCGCAGCAGCAAACTCGCACCGTCAGGCTAGCCGACGACGACGACAGCCCTCCTGCACCCGATCCTGGCAGTAGAGCCGTGCTCGAGTCCCCGGCCCGCACCGCAGCGATCGAAGTCCGGGGCATCTTCTCGCTCCGCAGTGGTTTGAGCAAAGCCCAAGTGCACCCCGCCGTCCCGCCTGGGGATTTGGTTGACGCTGTGAATCTCCCATCCCAGTGGCCTTACATCTTGCGGGACCGAGGCCTCGCGCTGAAGCGCATTGCCTGGATCGAGGGACATGCCGCGCTGGAAACGCCAGACGATGGCACCCCGAAGGCTAGAGCGGAGCTTGCGAGGAAGGGCAACGTCGCCCTGGGGGGCCGGATCACCAAACTACACTCCCGCAGCAGTTGCAGTGACCTGGACCGTTTCGCCCTACGCAACAGTTTGTAGACAAGTGCGGGCAAGGAGCTCCTCCTCCTGGAATGGTCGCCCAAGTTCCGCATCAGCATGAAGGGCGAGGGAGGCGCGCAGGACGCCAAGAGCCTGCGGGTCTCGGCGCAGGGTTCCATGGTCGATCAGGTGGCAGAGGCGACGATTTGGTGGCCGCCAGTCCTGGTGGGGGGGAATGTAGCACCACGTGAGCGCGATGCCCTCAGGCCCCCCCACGACACCAAGCACCCATCGGACGGGCGCATGGCGTCGCACGACCACGGCAGGCAAGACCCGTTCCACGACGACACCACCAAGGCGCCCTGGCCAGACCAAGAAGGAGACGCCTGGCACAGAGTGAACAGAGCCCCCTCGGAAGTGCAGCACTGGAGGCAGTCGAGCGCCTTCAACGACATCTACTTCCTGAATCAGCACCCTGGTGACCTGTTCGGGCCCCCCCTGCCCAACATCACCTACCCATTCACCTTGCGCACCGCGCCGAAGGAGGACAATGCTGGAGCCAACGACGCCGTCAGAGCTGGCAGGGTCGGGCACTGCCTTCGGGCGAGAGCCTCTGCCGCGCTTGAGCCCCCTGTCCCAGACGCTGACATCGAAGCCCCCTGGCACGACCTGGCACGCGCCCCCGCATCCCCTGGCCGCCCCCGCCTTCTCAGACGATGAAGTAGGCTCCGCAACGGGCCAGGTTTTCCAGGGGGCGCGGGCGAGGCCCTCGCAAGAGACCCTGGATCGAGGCGAAGACCGACACGGCTTCAATGCAGACGCCAGGCGGGCGCCCCAGGCCACCGCGATGCACCGCGTCACTGTCGTCCACGGCCCCCCTGGCACACGCAAGACCCAGCTGCCCACCGCGACGCTCGACATCTGGGGCGGCACACTCATGCGCGGACAGGCGGTTAGTTGCGCTCGCCGCGGGGTCGAACACCGCAGCTGACCGGCCAGCCCTCGCCATGGCTGCCGCGCACCGCGCTCGCCAGCTCGACCCAGACACCTGCTTCCCAGATCGTTGCGCGCGCCTGGCTAGAAAGGAGAAGGGCGACGAAGAGCTGATCGGCCCCACCCCCGAGGTGCACTTCCAGAAGGCCACGGCGGGCTTCCCATGCACCGAAGGAGGCGCCTCGCCTGACTTCCCGCCGTTCCGATCGGAGCTCATCACCAAAGCAAAGGTGATCATCTCCACACACGAGGCAGCGGAAGCGCTGAGTGGGTGCCCGAACCAGCTAGCGATCGACGAAGCTGGGCAGATCACCGAACTTCACTCCACCATGTCCCTGGTCAACTTGATCCGCAGCGGAGGCCACCTGGTCCTGGTAGGTGACCCTAAGCAGCCTCCTCCTACCGTTATCTCCAAGTTGGCCACCGACCTGGGGCTCTGCGTCAGCATCTTCGACCGACTGCACCGCGCCCTGCGAGGACAAGGCGCCGCAGTCGTACAGCTCACCGCGTGCTATAAGATGCACCCGCAGATCCTGGCTTGGCCGAACTGGGCCTTCTACCACAGCTGCATGGTCGGCGGCCTCACCAACCCGCTGGCAGATCGGCCCTTGGTCGAAGGTCTCCCATGGCGCCCAGTCCGCGCCTGGGACGGCACCAGACTAGACGAACTGGCCAAGCTCACAAACTCGGAGAAAGACGACCTGGAGAAGACCCTCGCCCCGCTGCACCTTTTCAGCGCGGACCCCGGAGACAGGCACCGCTTCCTCCTGGTCGATAATCCTTCAAGTCACCTCCATTATACGCGCCGGCTACGCCAACCTGCCAGAGGCGCCGACCTGCCCGCGCCCTCCTGCCTGCCCTCGGTGACGGGGCAAAGGTGCGCCTGGTAGTCGGCCACCGCATGCAGACAGCGATCCTGGAGGACGGTTGGCCGCAAGGCCCAAGCAACATCTCTGGCGCCCTGCGCAACGCATGGGGCGGGAAAGGCAAGCCGAAGGGCGGAAAGGGCAAGGGGGGAGATGGCCCCAGGGGCGACCGCAGCCGCTCACCAGCACCTGGGACAGGACCGAGCGAAGCCGACAACCGACCCGTAGACACCGCCGGATGGGAGCAAGTCCTCGACCAGCCCGACAACGACTGGACTGGCATCAGTTTGCGCTTCCCTGGCCTACGGCAGATCGCCTCCACGCACCTCAAGAAAGGCACATTGAATCTCTCCACGATTGACTCCAGCCAGAGTGGCGAGGCCGATATCGCGATCTTCCTGACGACCAGGTCCAACGGAGGGCACAACTGAATCTTCATCGACGATGCCAGCAGGGCCAACGTCGCGATCACCAAAGCAAACCGATTCGTGGTGGTCATCGGAGACGGGGGGATGTTCGCAAACGCCACCTGGGCAAGGCTTCGGGTCCTTTCAGAGTACGGGAGGCTTGCCAGCCTCTGGGAACAGACATCAGGCAACAGGCAACTCCTGGCCCTGGACCCCAGCTTTGACCAAGTCAAAGACCTTGCCACCTGAGTCAGCACGCCCGTATCCTGGAAGGGCAGCGTGGATGGGGATAATGCGACGAAGGAGATCGACATCGCCATCAAGCGAGCACGTGAATCCCTGGCCAATAGCTTCGCCGACAGAGTCGAGACGCCGCTCGAGCCCGACTCAAGCTGGGACGCCCTGGGAAGTCCATCACCGACTGTATGGGCAACCTCCTCTCCACACCAGCCTTCGCAGTTGTGCTCTACCTGGCCTTGGGACTCCACCCGCACGAGATCTCCCTAGCCGAGACCCCCAGGGACCCTGGCAAGCTGGACCGTAAGGCATGGTCACACTTGGGCTTCCTGTACGACATGGGCATAGGCCTGGACGCAAGCAACCTGGTCTACAACATGTTCTGGGCATGCCTAGCGTGGGTGACGGGCCTAGGCGCACCCTGGGAAGACAGCGACCGCGCCCTTTCGGATGACACACCCCCACCGCCTCCGCCTGTGAAAGGTCGCTGCAGTCGCCCACGGACAGGGCGCCAGTGAACCCCGAAGGGCTTGCTGCTACAAGTCCCAAAAGCCTGGAGTGACACGACACGCGACTGAGGCCGCCACAGGACGCATCCTGGAATGGACACCTTGGCGCAGCTGCTGCGCGCGGCGCTCCAGGGCCAAGAGCTGCGAGACAGACTCAAAGACACTCAAAGACACAGACGGCCTCCCCCTGGACTCCCGGAAGGCACGCGCCCTCCTGGTCATCGGAGCCCAGGGCCTTCCTGTGGCCCTTTCCCCATGCCGAAGGTACGGGCGACGTCATCGAGGCCGTGCTCGGTATCTGCGCTTCCTGGCAGGATGCGCACTTGGGGCTTCGGCAGAAGATCGCGGCAGCCTGGAATCTCTCGCTAGACGACTTCGTGGAGCTGCACGGGAGGACCGAAGACGCGCTCACCCATATCTCGCGCCTGGTAACGAACGCGCATCACCACGATGCGGCGAGGGCTGCAGGGTGCCCACAGTCCTGGAAGGACATGGAGAAGGGCGACTCCAAGCTCAAGGCTCCAGCCATCGTCCTGGGAAAGATCGAACCCGCGGCCAAGCTTGCACCCCTGGCAGACTACAAGTGCTCCGTATGCGCACTCCGTACTGCCATAGCAGGGTCCGAGTCTGGCCTGGGTGAAGACAGAGGCGACGCTGCGCTGGGGTACATTGGCGTAGGCATAGCCCTCTCCAAGACCGATCTGGCCTCGCCCGCACCAGCGTCTCCCGCGCCTGGCACGATACTGGTCCCCATGGCCATTAGCGATGACAGGTTGCAGAGCGAGCAGAAGAACGCACTCTTCACATGTGACGGCTGCTGCAAGACCCGGCTGAAGTCTGACGACGGGACCTGGGAGGACGACATCGCCACGGACTTCCTGGCCAGCAAGAGACCTCAGGCATACCTGGAGGGGCAGAACCCCACCTGGCTATGTGAGACCTGCGGGGTAGCCCGCCTCAACAGAATGGGCATCCCAAGTCCAACGGGAGCGACCGTGGCCGCCAAGGTCCAGGACCACGCGGCCTGGCAAGGCGGCCAGCCATGCGACCCTAAGGCCAGCGCGCTCCCTCCGCTCCCCTGCCACTGGCCCCTAGGCTACGGATGCAATACTCTCTCCCGGGGCTCCAGGACGCTGGCCGACCTCCCGATGGTCCCACCGAGCCAGTACTGCCCAAAGATCGCCAACACTACACTGCCAGCGAAAAGTGGCCACTCTCCTGGTTCGAGCGGAAGTGGAAAGCCACGTGGTGCTGCAGGAGGTGCCTGGTCTACATTTAGAACGTCGCGCCAGCAACCCTGGACTGCATCATGGACCGAGACTCCCGGGCAGTCTACCCACAGCAGCCAGCAGCTCGCCCGCGCCTCACAGAGCAGGCAGACGGCGACGACGCCACACCCGACTTGGCTACCCAGCTCGCATCCGCAGCAAAACATGCAACCGCGCCCGATCCCTACGCCTGCAGCACGGCCTCAGCCGGCCCAGTGGCGAGCAGCAGCGGAAATCGCGGCGACGTGTCCCAACCCGACTCGCGCATCCGCACAGCCCCAGAGGTCCAGAGGTTGCTCCCAGATTTGCCGCCACCAGAGTTCCCAAGACTCCGCTGCAGACAAATCTCCACACTCGCCATGGAGGAGACAAGCGACCCCAAGCGCAGCCGCTCCAACAAGCCGAAGGAGGCCCAGCATATCCCGGTCGCCTACCTGCGGGACTACCACCCCATACTGGACGGCCGCTGGCCGGACCACGTTAAAGCGGAAGGCGCGCAGATCCCAGCACCGAAGGATCAGGAAACCTCCTGGCCCGCCCACCAGCTGACACCCTTCCTGGCCAGGATCTACGGCGCAGAAATACAGCAAGATGGTCGTCCCAGGGGCGCCCCATGGGACGGCAAGAGATGGGCCGCAGCAAGAGTGGTCGGGCATCTGACGAGCAGTGCGAAGCACAAGGAGGCCTGGGCGGCGCACCGCACTGTCCTGGCGCCCGACAAAGGCCCGAGTCCCTTTCGCCACGAGCTCACCGTCCTGGCCAGCTTCCTTGCCAGCCTGGATCCCGGAGCGCTCGCAGCTGCCTCCGCCGCAAAACTCGCCGAACAGGACACCCCTGCTGCGGGCCTGGACGAGGCGCACTTGGCATCCCTAAGGGAGGCCACGAGGTCCTGGCTTGCGCCGAAGACCGAGAAGACAGCAACAACAGAGGCCGAGTCAAGTGCGAACCCCAAGGCCCAGCCCGACGACACGGCCCAGCCCAAGGAGGCCGAATCCCCCACGCAGCAGGCGGACCGCGCCCATCAGGCGGCAGAGCAGGACGCGACAGAGATCGCCCCTGCTAAAGAGACAGCGGACTCTCGAACGAACCCATCGCCGACAGCGATGAGGTCGATTTCGGCACCGACGAGGCCCGACCAGCGGTCTCGCCGCCGCCTGCCGATGACGCAAAAGGTGCAGCCGAGCAGGGAGGCAGCTCCTTCCCACCTTCGCTCGACACAGCTGGCGACGCGGCCGACGACAGCCCTCTCGACGACCCCCTGGGCGCCGTCGGGCAAGCTGCGGCGGGCGGGAGCAGGACCGAGCCCCCTAGCGAGGCGCCGGCCGAGGGCGCGCCCCACAGGCCCGGACATGGCTCTGCTGAGGCCCGGGAAAGCAGCGGCTCGCAGCGCAGGCCAGATCCTGGAAGTCAAGCGGCCACAGACGGCGCCCCTGGTGGAGGCAGAACGCCGACAACTCCCGCGCGATACGACACCAGTGGACAGGAGACACAGCAGGGCCGCCAGCCGTGCCTTCGACGATCTCGTTGACCCCGTGGGCGGAGGCCGCATGTACGAGGAGGTGCCGAGCAACGTTGACCTTGACAGGTTCGGCGAGAAGCCATCAGCCAAGATCGCGCGACTCCAGAAGGACCTGGGGGGCGCGTTCAACGGCGTCTGGCACGCATGCACCAGGAAGCACCCGGCGGGAGCCAAAGGAATGCCGCAACTTCCTGGACGCATGGAAACGCTGTGGATTCGACGCGAATGAGCTGGATCGGCCACTAGACCTGCGGGTCGACTGGGGCGAGGAGCGCGCAAACTGGATGGGGCGCCAGGGCAAAGGCGGCCACCAGCCAAAGGGCCGCGCGTCCAGCTCACAGCAATCCTGGGACTGGGCCAGCTGGTCCTAGACACGCTCCTGGGACGCCAACGGGCGGCAGACAGGAGGCAAGCATGGCGGCGACCACAACGGCGACAGGAGAGGCGACAAGCGCTCCCGCACATGGCGGTGACCCATCTGTTCTTCGGCAAACCAATGGCCTTCAGCCACTTCCTGGTAGCGCTTTCTGCCTCCCTCTTCTCCTCCTGCGTCACCATAGAGCGCGCGGCCTTCAGCCGCTTCCCTGGTCTCCTCCACTCCCCTTCAGCACCCGCTGCCCCCCGCCCTTGGGGCCCCGGCAGCTGCCTGCTGACAGTGCCGACACGTGGACTGTCGCTGGGGCCGTGGTCCACATGTTCTAGTTGGCCCCTGGCCTCGCTGTAATTGTTTTCACTGCGCCTCGGCGCCCTCCGCTCCCCGCGCCTTTCGGCAGTTGCCCCGCGCCGAGCTGCTCCGCTCCCCGCGAAGACGGCACTGCCACGCTTCGCTCTGGCTCTTCCTCCCTTCGGGACCCCCCTCGACAGCCGGACCTTCCCAGTTCGCTTCTGGCGCTTGCCGCGCTAATGCAGCTGTCCTGGGCGCGGTACTTAGCCCTGTTATCGGTAGTTCACATGGCAGTTCTTTGCGCGCTGCCATTCCACACAAGCGTTCAATGTCGACCTTATCCATCGTATTCCTGGTTGGCAGCACCAGGCGCGTGGCCGATCCGCTCAGGTTTTCGGTGTCGATCCCTCCCATCGTTTTCCTGGCCGGCACTTCCGCTCGTTCTCGGAGAGGGGATTGCCCCGGACTTTTTCTTCCAGGGGTGAGTGTGCGACTTCGGTTGCGCCACTCGTGCTGGTTCCTGGTCAGCGACGCATTCCTGGCCATCGGTGTTAGCATTACCTCCCGGAGTGCATTGCAAGCGAGCTGCCCCCCTCAGGGGCCGGGTGCATGGACGTCTCGCATGGTTTATCCTACGTTTAGTCCTCGCCCTCAGCGGTCACTTGTCAGCTTCGCTGTCTGTGACCTTGCCGCGCCACTTTGGCTGCGTATAGCTCCTTGGTCATTTCGTGCATCGGCACTGCCCCCGGGCCCTGGCCCTGGTTGCGGCGTGCATTGCCCGCCGGCAAGGTTTCGGGTTCTGCCCTGCCCCCATGGCACCACCTCGCGCCGCCCGGCAGCTCAGGCAGATTGGGTCCGGCCGTCGGCCCCCGTACGCTAGGCAATTAGGCTCGCGCGTAGCCCGCTCAGACTCTGACGCCGCTGGCGCGCCCGCCTGCGGCCGCGACGGAAAAGTATCCCCACGGGCCTCTGTCGCCCCCCCTGGCTCAAAGCGCCCGGGCTCGAGCCCGCCCCTGTCTCAGGCGCGCGCCCCGGCCCGTGGGATGCCGCAGGCGCCGTGCTCGCGGGCGCCTCGGGCGCCGCGCGCGTAGCGCGCGCCACGGGCGCCGCGCGCCCCGCGGGCGCTGCGGGCGCCGCGGGCGTCGCGGGCGCCGCGGCGCCGCGGACGCAGCGTGCGCCGCTAGCGCCGCCAGCGCCGCCTTCGCCGCGGGCGCAGCGGGCGCCGCGGGCGCCGCGGGCGCAGCGCGCGCCGCGGGCGCCACCAGCGCCGCGGGCGCTGTTGGCGCCGCCCGCACCGCAGGCGCCGCGGGCGCCGTGGGCGCCGCGGGCGCTGCGGGTGCTGCGGGCGCGGCGGGCGCCGTGGGCGCCGCGGGCGCTGCGGGCGCAGCGGGCGTCGCGGGCGCCGCGGGCGCCGCCTGCGCCGCCTGCGCCGCCTGCGCCGCCTGCGCCGCCTGCGCCGCCAGCGCCGCGGGCGCTGCGGGCGCCGCGGGTGCCGGCGTGCGCCGGGGCTTCCGATTCTCTAGTGATCGCGGCCCCTTGCCGCCACTCTGACACCATCGTAGGCCACTCCCTTTGCAATTCACAGCCCAGACCCTGCCTTTCTAGAGCCTACGTACGACAGATGGCCCCTAGAGGCCGAGCGTGACATTTGTATAGGATCACACTCCACAGGGGCCTCTTGTATGTATCCCTGCGTACCCCGGCGAATCGGGCCCCCTTTAGCCTCCAGGTTGCAGCCAGCCTTGCTTAGTAGGCCCTCCGAGATCCTCCGAGATCCTCCGAGATCCCCATTATACTATCCCAGAACAGGTTCATCCGAAACCGTTCTGGCTCAAGCCTTTGCAGCGTCACAGCGACGCTGGACTGACTGGCGTGCGTCTGGGAGACGCAGAGCAGAGAACTGCCCGCCAATACAGATCCTGTGCATCACCATCGTGCGACCAGAGTCGCACTGACACTGCCCGAGATTCCCCAATATCAACGACCTCACACATCATCGAGAGAGACGAGAGATTAGTACTCTGGATTGAAATCTTGCGAGAAGGGAGATTCGCATTCTGGATTGAATCAGGGCAGTGGTCTATCAGCGGGACCATTGTATGGTAGCGGAGCAATCGCTCCACGGACATAGATTCACGGACAGATTCCACGCACTATGGCGAAGAATAACGGAGACGATATCGTACCGAAGTGGAATGGAGATATCACCACGGTGGATGACTACGAAAGAGACGTGAAGGCCTACATACGAGGGACCCGTCGAGACGAACGCTATGCGCGCGGCCCACGATTATGGAGACGACTCGAAGGCCGAGCGAGACAAGCCGCACAGGACGTCGACTGGGACCGCATCGAGAAGGACGATGGCGCCACCGTGTTGCTCAGACACGTTCGACAGAATCTCGGTGCTCAACCCATCCAGGACGCAGGGAAGTATCTTGCCAGATGGATCTTTGATCTACGACGGGACACCGGAGAACCGATGCCGAGCTGCATCAGCAGAGACGATGAGGCCTATCATGACGTGGTCGAGGGGTTCGACACCGAGCATTTAAAGAAGCAGCGCACAGCCCGACTCTCGGAGAGACCCAGGGAGTGGAACAACCTCTACGGAGAGCTCAACTGGTTCCTGTGCAAGATCGAGCAGGAGGGCCCGGAAGGACGCGGCAGAGAAGGCCAAGGAGCTGAACACCTCGCTCTGAAGATTCGTCAAGACGGGTCTTGAGGAGATCCCAGAGCACCCCGACTCCGGGACGGATTTCAACCAGGCAGTCCCCCTTGACCAGCTGCGCGGATGGCTACTGCTACAGCGATCGAGACTGACACCGACGGAGCGGGCAGCAGTCATCAGCGCAGTCAAGGGAAACTTCGACTACGACAGCATCGGAGAGCAGCTACGCGTTGCCTGGCCAGATGATGAGCTGACCAATCGGGACAAGAAGCAAGGCAAGGACTTCCGTCACCGAGAACGGGGGCGAATCCATGCCGGCTGGGAAGCGAACAGCGAGGAGGACGATGACCACAGTTACTACGAAGAGCACGAGTCCGAGGCGACCTACGACGGCCAGGGCGACGACGGGGATGAGGAAGACCCCGAGGAGCCGCTCTACAGTGCCCAGGAGATCGAGGAAGCCGAGACCGCTGTCGCCGCCCAGCAGAGAAGCTTCGAGGAGGCCCGAGATTTATTAAGACGAGTGAAGACCGCCAGGAAATTCTACCCCGCGGGTCAGAACAAGGAGCGAGAATACCGAAGTTAACATCGCAAACCGCCAGGGCCCCGGGCTGCATCCAGAGGCTCAGGGCCATCCAAGGGGCGAGGCCGCGGGAGCGGACAGAGACGTGACGGACCACCCCGACGAGAAGGAGATCGCTCCCAAGGCCGGCATCCCAGGAAAGGACCGTGTCTGAAGTGCGGCGGCAACCGCGAGACCAAGGATCATCGATATCGAGAACGCGCATCTTCTACTGGCAGCCGGGGCGACCGAGACCGACACGCAAAGGGGTTCGGAGCTTTCGTCTTCCTCGGCACCGAGCAGGATGCCGAGATGGAAGCTAACCTCATCACGAACGAGATGTCCAGGCTGCGGTTGGAAGCGCCCCTTGCCAACAAGCCAGTGATCAAGAGTCGGCCGAAGACCACCAACCAGAATAAGCAGCTGGACAATAATTCCCACATGCCGATCGAGGGGGCCATCGAGTTGCGAGAACGAGTCCAGCACGAGAAGCTACCGATCTGGTCCACCCTGGAGAAGGCCGAGGACTGGATTCTCATGAGTGTCAAGCAGAGCTCCTCCAAGGGTTTCGGCATTCTCGACATCGGCGCGACCTCCAGCATCATGGGCATAGAGGCCGCCGAGAACCTACGCGACATTATCTACGAGCAGACGGGCAAGAACATCAAGATGGACGTTCGTCAGAAGAGTACGTTTATATTTGGCGACGGCAATGCCAGGACTTGCACCGGCAAGGCGACCTTCCCGCTCATGATCGCCGGTGTGGACGGCGAGCTAGAGATCAACATCCTCGACGCAGACGCCCCGCCCCTGATCGGAGTGGACGTGCTGAGCCGCCTCGGGGCTGCGATTGACTGTTCAAGAAGCTCGGGCGCCGAGCTGAGCTGCTCGTCCTTCCGAGCGGCCACCTTGCACTGCCACTTGTACGTCAAGCCGATTTTGGCTTCGTGGCATCCCTCGAGTAGGGGCGCGCGCCCTCGACACCCGAGACTGCTACGGTGCCGGAGGGAAAACCTGAAAATAAGCAGCCAGTCCAAAGCGAGATATCTAGACCGTCTGCAGCTGCACCCCACGAGGTCCCCGACGAGGTCCCAGACAATGGAGCCCCACAGACCTCAGGTACATCATCATTACCTACGACCACGGGTACACCATCATTACCTACGACTACGGGGACATCATCGTTACAAACGTCATGGACATCATCAGAATCGTCCCCATACAGCACCAACTATGACATTACCAGGAGCACCTACAGAGGCTCTCTCAGAGCTCCCCAAGTTCCCAGAGCTTCAGACCCCAACGCCCCCGCCTTCCAGAGCCATTTATGGCGCAATAGATCCGAGTCATGAGCCTCAACCGCGAAGCGAAATGCCGCAAAGCCGAGAGCCAGCAGGTGAAGCTGGAGAACGAGGAGATGGTCGGATCATGGGAGGCGGTGCCGCCACTGGATGCAGGCGCTCCGACTCGCCCTCCGACGTCAAAGAGACCTACGCAGCCGATGCCGCCATCGGCTCGCCTGATCCAGCATCAGGACACGAGGGGCGACATATTCTACACGGTCGAGGGCTCGGAGCTGGACAAGAGCCTGAAGCGCCTGACGGACACCTTCCTACTGGAGCACCTGCTGACCTGGGAGATGTGGTCCAGCAAGCTCCTGAAGCAGTGGACGATGTGCCGCCGCTGGGGGCGGGTCATCCTCAAGGTCTTCCTCAAGACGATCGACCGGGTGACCTGGAAGCTGGACAGCATCGGTCTCCCTGTGCAGCTGCTGCTCGAGAAGTGCCCGACCTGGCCGGCGGAGCTCGGGCATCGCGCGAAGATCGAGCCACCGCGCCCTAGGACGGAGACGAAGCAGAGGTCAGCCGCATCCGCGGCCGCGCGAGAGCAGAACCAGGAGCTGCGGGCCAACATCGAGACCGCAAAGTCAGATTTCTCGACCAAGTATGCGACGGTGGATGCGTTTGCAGCGCTCAGCTCGGAACAGATATACGAGAAGCTCAACATGGTGACGGTGGTCAATTACCTGAAGCCCTTGTGCAAGACCTGGGGACTGACGCAGTCCGGCAATAAGGAGGAGGCGATCGACAGGCTCATCGCGTACATCATCGAGCAGCGCGGCACGGCGGCAGCGACGATCAGGGTCAAGAAGGAGCCGGAGACCAAGGAGGTGGAGACGGGACCTGTCGTT
The DNA here is from genome assembly GCA_963575745.1 of Prorocentrum cordatum. Taxonomy (NCBI): domain Eukaryota; class Dinophyceae; order Prorocentrales; family Prorocentraceae; genus Prorocentrum; species Prorocentrum cordatum. The sequence goes on from CAUYUJ010011113.1 coordinate 1,952,823, forward strand.
GTGGGCCCGGCGATCCCAGTGCACTACACGCAGATGTGCCAGCTCCCAGACTGTCAGCAGCAGCGGGGCATCGCGAAGAACGAGCCGATCGTGAAGGTGAGGCCCTTCGGGTGGCGCCACCAGGCGTGCGGGAGCAGGACGAGGACCTGAGTGACATTCAGGCCGAGAAGCGACGCTGGGGAAGCGACGAGAGCCGCCCACTGAGAGGCCATCAGCGCCAGGCCATTCGCGCAGCTACCCACTCGACAAGGTCGGCCATCTTCGGAGCTACGCGCGCTCTCACGACCTTCGGCAGACTGACGATGGTCAAGGCGCGCACCCACGAGGACTCCAACCTTGGCCAGGTCTGCGACGAGAAGCGCTACCACTACGAGAGACTCGGCCTGTTCAACGACTGCGACCTCAGCAAGCCGCAGGGCTACCACAACGCGAGGTTCCTGCTGGACGAGAGGCGCCCGGAGCTCCTCGTCAGCACACCTCCCTGCGGGCCGTGGTCGATTATGCAGAATATCAACCAGCGCGACGATAAGCAGAAGGAGAATCTGCGCAAGAAGCGACTCAAGAGCCAGCGGATCTTCGAGAACAACAAGAGGCTCATCGAGCGTCAGGTGCTTCACCTAAATGGCTCGACCCTCGCCGAGCAGCCACACAACAGTCGTTCGTGGCAGAAGACCTGCTGGAAGGACCTGCACAATATTCCCCCCTACGAGGTGATCGTAGATGGCTGCGCCTGCGGACTCAAAGCCCCGGACACGGGCGAGCTCATGAAGAAACGCTGGAAGTTCCTGACGAATGACAAGAGGATCTGGGTGGCCCTCCAGCCGCTACAATGCCAGGGAGGGCACTATCATGCGGAGATCGAGAACTGTCTGAGGACCGAGGTCTCGGGCCCCTATCCCAAGATGCTGCGCCGCCGGATCCTCCGAGCTCTGACCAAGGGCCAGAATCATAATTACTTCGAAGAAGAGGTCGTGAATTGTTGCTGTATGGCCGCTACCCAGCAGCCACCTACTGAGCCGACTCCAGAGGAGGACGAGACATCAATTCCACCACTAGATGGCAAGGAGTCACACGACCTCACCAGGGACACGGTCAAGAAGCTCGAGAGCTACACCAGGCTGGTTCACACCAACCTGGGACAGTTACTTCGAGCACATCTTCTACGCTACCTACGAGACCGAGGTGCGAGACCTGAGGTGCTACGGTTGGCCAGAACCTTCAAGTGCGACATCTGTGATGCTCACCGGCCACCGACGAAGCGGCCACCAGCTTCTTCAGCAGAGCAGCCTCATAGTGGTCACGAAGTTTTGTTCGACGCATTTTCTTGGATCCGTCGCAGCACGAACGCCAATGTGATTGCGCTAGCGATCCTCGACGCTGGCTCGGACATACTCTACGTGCAGCTTATCGACGAGAAAGCGATCCCGGGGACCTGCCGACAAGTTCGCGCGGGCGACCTTCGACACATCTTTGCTACGAAGTGGTTCCCTTGGATGGGACGGCCGAAGGTCATGCGCTATGATCAAGCCGGGAGCGCCATCTCCGACGAGTTCCGCGCGTGGATGGAGAGCCAGGGAGTCGATTGCCTCCCATGCGCTGCCGACGCCCACTGGCAGATCGGCAAGATCGCACGAGCCATCGAAGCTTTCAACGAGGCCCTGGACGCCTTCGACGAGATGATCTCAGCTGAAGTTCCCACGAGCGAGATGTTCGGACTCCAGACAGCAGCCAGGAACGACCTGATCGGGATCGACGGCTTCAGTCCGCTGCAGCGCTATGCGAGACGGACACCCACTGGCACCACGGTCATACTCTTTGACGAGCCGAACAACCTGCCGCTCATCAGCGCCGAGCTGCAGGATGGCACCTTCAGCAGGGACGCTCAAGTACGACGGATGGCACGGCTAGCTCACATCCAGACGGAGAACTCCGACCGAGTCAAGCGCGCGGATGCCGCAAGATTCAGCTCGTTTAAGAAGTACGAGACGGGCGACCTGGAATTCGTCTACCGACGGTTCCCACCAGGAGCCTGGCGCAAGAAAGGGCAACCCCGATCCGTGCCAGGACGAGGCCGCTGGTATGGACCTGGACGAGTACTCTGCCATGAGCCTGCAAGCTCAGGACATCGACCTGGTCTGCCCGGGACGGTGGTCAACATCACGCTAGCTGGAAGACTCTACCGGTTTGCTCCCGAGCAACTTCGGCCCGCCACACCTTCCGAGGAGGCGATGGCGTCGCTACGCTCGCGCCGCGAGCAGCCTGGAACATGGACCTTCGGCGACGTCCAGAAGCAGCTCGACACGAACGAGGTGATCGACCTGTCGAACGAATCCCCACCGACTGGTGAGGACCTTGCCACTGACGACGGAGAGTCGGTCAGCGCCCGCATCTTCGAGAATAACGCAAGCGGACCCTGGGCCATTCCTGAAGACGAGGACCTACCTGTTCCACGAGGAGATCCTCGGAGCTTGGACCCAGGCGGTGGCGGAGGCGGTGGAGCCCCATCAGCCCCACCAGGCCTCGAGGAACGACCACTCCCAGGCCCGCGACCGCCAAGGCGCCTACGGAGGAAGTGCAATCCCTGGGATAAGGCTACCGAGGCCCAGGAACCTCTCATCCAGCCAGCACCACCAGAAGCTCCACCAGGTATTCCAGATTGAAGACCACGAAGCTGGGCAGCCAGCCGAAGCCGAATCGACTGCAGAAGATGAAATCATCATGGAGGCTCCTCCAGATGACGATCAAGAACCACCCGCGACTCAGCAACCTCTGGCCGCGGACACGGACGATGAGTTGGACGAGACGACGGCGCCGAACGACAATGACAAGCGTCGGCTACGATCGCCAGGATCTACGGAGCCCCCGGTCAAGAAGCAGCGGATCAACTTGGCGACCCAGGAGGACTATCCCTACTACCTGCAGGGGGGTAACTTCTACGGGGACTACGCCTACAGCGCCCAGCCGTATGACGAGGTCAAGGAGGACGACGAGCTCATCGTGCTGGACACCCCTGCCAACAACGAGCACATGTTCATGGCCTACATGGACGACCCCAGCAACTTCGTGCATCGCAGGCCCGGAAGGGCCGAGTCGAAGTCTCATTCAGGAAGGCGACCCCAGAGGAGAAGAAGCTGCTCCTCTAGGCACAGCAGAAGGAGCGCACCTCCGTCCTCAGCACGAAGGCCGTCAGGATCCTCAGTCGTCAGGGGATCGACCCAGCGCGTATGTTGCGCTGCCGTTTCGTGCTGACCTGGAGGAAGGATGACAAGGGCAACGCGCTCAGAGGCAAGGCCAGATGGGTCGTCCCCTTTTCAGCGACCCCGACCTGCTTCATTTACGGACGGAGTCTCCAGTTGCATCGCGACGGGCACGTCAACTTCTACTGGCCATGGCAGCGAGACACAAGTGGAAGCTGGAGAAGGCCGACGCCGCCACTGCCTTCCTCCAGGGGGAAACGGACGAGGAGAAGCGGAAGCTCTACGCGGACCCCCCGAAGGACCTGCGTCAGGCCTTCGGCATGAAAGACGACGGGGTCTTGCAGTTTCTCAAGCCAATGCACGGGTTCGTACATGCTCCTCGCAAGTGGTGGCTACAGTTCAAAGAAACGCTCAAGATGCTGCAGCTGGAAGTGATACAGTGCGAGCCATGCGTCTGGGCTATCCGAGACGGCACTAAGCTGGTCGGCATGGTCATCCTACACGTTGACGACATGATGATTGACGGCGATCATACTCACGCGGCCTTTCTCAAGAAGCGACAAGAGATCCAACAAGCAGTCGAGTGGACCCCCCTGGGAAAGCCGAGCATTCGTGCAGTGCGGTATTAGCATCCGTCAGAACGAGGATTGCACTTGCAGTCTCGCCCAGGACAGCTACAGCCTGAACGTGGAGCCCATCAAGATACGACGTGGACGGAAACCTACAGACGGAGTCTCGGACAAAGAGAGATCAGACTTACGAGGGCGACTTGGTACAGTCGGCTGGCGAGCTCAACAGTCCGCCCCGTGGCTAAGTGCTGAAGTCTCTCTACTTCAAGCGGAGATACCTACGGGCACGGTCTCGACCACCCAGAAGATCAACAAGCTCATCCGCACCATGAACGATACTGCCGACGTGGTCATGCTCACCCCCGCCATTGAGCATATCGCTGTGCTTGACTGGGGCGATGCAGCCTGGGCTGCCCGCACCACCGGCGAGTCCCAGGATGGCGAGATGATCGTGTTGGTCCCACTGTCTTCCCTGAGCGGCTCGACTGGTACAGTGGCATCTATCTCATGGAGATCGTGCAAACTACCGCGGGCCGCCAGAAGCAGTACGAGTGCGGAGGTTCAGATGATGACGGAGACCTAGACGAGATCAGCTACGTGCGTCTGTCCATCTATGAGTTGGAGTGCGGCCAAGTGGACTACACGAACAAGCAGCACGTGAACGACGCAATCGCAGCCTGCCCTGGCGTGCTAGTCACAGACGGCAAGTCGGGCGACGACGTTATCGAGAAGAGTGAGTCGGCTGGTCTTGGACTACGCGACAAACGTACGAGCATCGAGTGTCTAGGCATTCGACAGCAGAAGGAGCAGACAGCCCTCCAGACACGTTGGGTTCACAGCGACGCTATGATCGCCGACGGTCTCACTAAGGATCGTGCCGCCAAGGTCTTGCTGGAGTTCTTCAGGACAGGCCAGCGCTGGAGGCTCGTGGACGACCCTCTACACCGGAGTGCCAGGAAACGCAAGACCGAGGGCATGGACAAGCTCGACCACGGCAAGCCGCTGTCCACCGATGATGACAATGCTATGCGTGAGGCCCTCATCAACTGCGCCCGCGACAACCCCGACGAGCAGGACAGCCCTGCTGGAAACGCAGCCCTGCGGGGCACAGTGAGGAAGCTCACGCGCTCTGTGCTTTCTGTGAATTCAACCGCCAGCGGCAGGCCTCGATGCCGTAACATCGATTTTTAGTTCTTGGGCATGCAACTCACAGCCCAGAGCCTGCCTTTCTAGAGCCTACTTACGACAGATGGCCCCTAGAGGCCGAGGGTGACATATGTATAGGATCAGACTCCACAAGAGCCTCTTTTATGCATCCCTGCGTATCCCGGAGAATCGGGCCCCCTATAGCTTCCAGGCTGCAGCCAGCCTTGCTTAGTAGGCCCTCCGAGATCCTCCAAGATCCTCCGAGATCCCCATTATAATATCCCACAACAGGTTCATCCGAAACCGTTCTGGCTCAAGCCTTTGCGGCGTCACAGCGACGCTGGACTGACTGGTGTGCGTCTGGGAGGCGCAGAGCAGAGAACTGCCCGCCAGTACAGATCCTGTTCATCACCATCGTGCGACCAGAGTCGCACTGACACTGCCCGAGATTCCCCAATACCAACGACCTCACACATCATCGAGACAGACGAGAGATTAGTACTCTGGATTGATATATTGCGAGAAGGGAGATTACTATTCTGGATTGTATCAGGGCAGTGGTCTATCAGCGGGACCATTGCACCCTTGCACCCTGGATGTGCGACCATTTGTCGTGCAGGAGGGGGCGCCCCAGCTTGGCGCTCTTCGATGCACGCCAACAGTGCGACCGCCTGTCGTTGCCATAGCACCCCTGGTAGACACGTTGTGTCTCGTCGTGCCCTGGCAATCCTGACGGGCACGAAATTCTGCGGACAGGTCTGGGAGTGCGACACGACAGGCGGACACCCCTTTGGCCCCTTACCCCTTTCAGCGCCCTTGGGGCAGCAGCGCGGCGGGCGCTTGAAAGGCGTTCGACAGCGCCCCCCCATCCTGGACACAGGTCCCTGGCGACAGTTGGGAGCGCTGCAGGGGGCGCGCCCGCGCTTGGAGACGCTCCTCACAAAATGGAGCCTCTGGAGTATGGTCCGGGAAGTGCGGCCGTCAACTGCAGGAGTCTTCAGGGAGAGGAGCACGCGGTCGCACGCCGCAGCTCGCCGCCCCCCCCCCCCCCCCTCCCCCCCCCTCCTGGAGGCCGGCAAGCGGGCACCCGCGCGGCTCCTCAATGTCGCGCGGGGGGGGGGGGGGGGGGGCGCCTCAGCCTGCTGCCCCCCAACGCACACTGACAATGCGGGAGGGGGCGCCCCCGCTCGGACCCCCCCTGCCCCCACTCACTGTGCGACCGTTAGTCGTGCGGAAGGGGGTGCCGCAGTTCTTGCCCTCCTGCTCGCACCAACAGTGCGACTGTCAGTCATGCGGGAGGGGGTGCCTCATCTTGTTGCCCCCCCATCCACACTAACAGTGCGACCGTTAGTCGTGCGGGAGGGGGTGCCCCAGCTCGTTGCCCTCCAGCTCCCACTGACAGTGCGTCCGTCAGTCGTGCGGAAGGTGTTGCTGCCGTTCTTGGCCCTCCGACAGACACCAACAGTGCGACCGTTAATCATGCGGGAGGGGGTGCCTCATCCTGCGGCCGCCCCATCCACGCGGACAGTGCGACCGTTTGACGTGCTGGGGGGGGGGGGGGGGTGCTCTCGCCTTGCCCCCTCCCAGACCCACCAACGGTGCGACCATTAGTCGTTGCCCTGGCCGCCCGGGCTGACACGTTGCGATGCGTCGTATCCTGGCAATCCTGGCAGACACGCTGTGTTTCGTCGTGCCCTGGCCAGCACGGCCGCGAGCAACGCGACGCCCACTGCCACCTCCACGACGAGCTCCACGGCGACAACGAGCAACAACGTGGACGAGGTTAAGACGCGCAGCACAATGTCGGGCAGCGCGTTTGAGTGCGACCCTTTTGCGCAGCGCCGCGCCGGCCAGCACTGCGGTGAGCAGCGGCACGTCGCTGACGGATACGACCAGGTCATTCAACACCCGACAAGGTCATTCAATACCACGCTGGCCGCGACGAGTTCTTCGACGGCTAGTCCGAGCGGCGCCAGCGGCACGACGGCCGGCTCGAGCGCGTCCAGCAGCACGCCTGCATGGTACACCCTCGGCTTCCAGTGCACCGTTGTCTCGCAGCACGCCTCAGCTGGCCAGCAGCGCGACCTCGGGCAGCACAGTCGCGACCATTACGTCCTCGTGCAGCGCGATGTCCATTGCCACTTCCACAACGACATTGAGCAGCCGCGTGTGCGCGGTCGCGACGATCAGCGAAGCGTTGAGCTGCACGACTTCGAGCGCGACACGATCGAGCAGCACCGCGCCGGCCAGCGCCAAGGTGAGCCGCGGCACGACGCTGACGGATACGTCAGGGTTATTCAAACCACGGTGACCGAGACGAGTACTCCGACGGCTTGTACGAACGGCACCACCAGCACGACGGCTAGCTCGAGCGTTGCCAGCTGCGCAACTTCATCGTCCACCACCAGGATGTCCAGTGCCCCGCTTGCTAGCAGTACGTCTCAGACGACCAGCAGCGCGACCTCGCGCAGCACGGTCAAGGCCAGTACGGTTTCGAGCAGCGTGGCGCCCACGGACAAACCACGGTGGGCTCCACGTCGACATTGAGCAGCAGCGTGAGCGAGGCCGAGACGTGCTGCGCAACGTCGAGTAGCACGATTCCGAGCGCGACACCGTCGAGCAGCACCACGCCGGCCAGCACTACGACGGGCAGCGGCACGACGCCAACGGATACGTCAGGGTCATTCTAACACACGGTGACCGCTGCGCGTTCTTCGACGGCTCGCACGAGCGGCGCCAGCAGCACGTCGGCTGGCTCGAGCGTGGCCAGCAGCACAACTGCAACGTCCGCAGATTGACCTCCAGTGAATTTTCGTCTTGCAGTACTTCTCAGGTGACCAACAGAGCGACCTCGAGCAGCACGGTCACAACCAGTACGGTCTCGAGCAGCGCAACGCCCATGGCCACTTCCACGGCGCGCTCCACGTCGACATGGGCTCCAGCACGGGCGCCGTCGAGTCCGGCAGCGCAACGTCGAGCAGCACGACTTCGAGCGCGACGAAGTCGAGCAGCCCCGTCCGGCCAGCGCCGCGGCGAGCAGCGGCGCGAAGCTGACGTTCGTCAAGTCCTGCAGACCACGCTGACCGCGTACTTCTTCGACCGGCATCACGACGACCAGCTTAAGCGTGGCCAGTAGCACAACTGCATATTCCACCACCTTGGCTTCCAGTGCTTCGCTGCCTTGCCGCGCGTCTCAGGCGACCTGCAACGCGTCCTCGGGTGGCCCAGCCACGACCAGCACGGCCTCGAGCAGTGCGTCGTCGTTACCCTGGAGGCCTTGGCTGACACGTTGCGTTTCGTCGTATCCCGGCACTCCTGGCAGGCGCGAAGTTCAGCGGACAGGCCTGGCAGCGCGACAGCACAGGCGGACGCCCCCTCGGCGCCTTACTCCTATCAGCGCCCCTGGGGCAGCAGCGCGCGGAGGCCAGACAGGCGCGCGACAGCGCACCCCCCTCCTGGACACAGGTCCCCGACGACAGTCGGGGGCGCTGCAGGGGCGCGCCCGCAGTTGGAGACGCCCCTCACAACATGGAGCCTCAGGCGTGTGATTCGGGAAGTGCGGCCGTCAACTGCAGCAGTCTTCAGGGAGAGGAACACGCGGTCGTCTGCCGCAGCCCGTCGCCCCCCCCCTCCTGAAGACCGGCAGGCGGGCGCTCATTCGGCTCCTCATTCACCAACTGTGCGACCGTTAGTCGTCCCTGGCAGCGGTCACAACGCAATGTCTCGCCCGCGGCGTCTCCCAGTCCTGGGGAACTCTCGCCGCCTCGGCCTGGTCCTCGCCGAAATTATGCTCGCTTTTCGTTCCCCGCGGGCGCCACTCGCCTCCGATTGAACTCGTGAGGGAGGGGGTGCCCTAGCTCGGCGCTGCCCAATACACATTGGAAGTGCGACCGTTAGTCGTGCGGGAGGGGGTGCCACAGCTCGGTGCTCTCCGATACACACTGGCTGTCACCGACTGCGCGACCGTGACTCGTCCCTGGCAGTTGTCTCAACACAATGACACGCCCGCGGCCTGGTGGATCCCCTCACACGCTCGGCAAGTTGCAGCTACCTGGTTGGATCGCGCTGCCTGCGACGGCTGTCGCCCGCAGCACAGGCAGTGCGACCGCTGGTACCTCCCAGGCCGTGCTCCCAGCGCAGTATCGCCTTCGGCTGGAGGCCTCCCTCACTGGCTTCCACCGCACTTGGCTGCAGTGGCCCTCGGCCCCCGCTGCTAGCCCAGCGTCGTTCGGTGACGGCGTTCGCGGCACCTGGCTGGGCCTCCTCGCACTTGGGGAGCCGCCCCCCAGGCACCGTCAATACCGGGCTCGCGGGACCCGCCGGGGCGGGAACGGCGCCCTATCGGCCATGGCCGCTGCTGTAGTGGCACTCCGGCCTTTGCCTGGGCCGGGCCGCGGCATGGCTCGGCCCCGGCCCCCCGGCCTTCACCGCTCCTGGCTGCAGCGCGGTTCAGATCCCCGCTGCCGGTCCAGGGTCGCTCCGTGTTGGCCCCTGCCCGGCTCTTGGTTCGGCCCCCCCGCCCTTGGGGAGCTGGCCCCCGGTCGCCGTCAATACCGGGCACGTTGTTTCCGCTGCGGCGGGGCGCGACGTGCCTTACGGCCCAGGCCGTTACAGAGCTGTTGTCATTCTGGTCAGCCCGGACCCCGCCACGGCCTGGCGTGTTTACCCTGGCTCTGGCCCTTGCGTGACGTCCTCGATTCACGCGTCTTGACCAGTGGCGCTTTTGCTTGCACTCCCCTGGGCCCTAGTCCCCAGACCCCGGCTTGGCCGTGTCTGGCTCCCACTCCGCCACTGGCGTTGGGCTCCGTCCCCCCCCAGCCTCGGTGGAGGCGCCCGTCACCTGGCCTCCGGCTCTCGCTGTTCCCTGGTACCGAGTGTCCCTTGGCGTTCAGGTCTCGCGCGTTTTGACCAGTCCCGGCAGTGCTCGCACTTCCTTGGCTCTGGTCGTCAGCTGGCCCCCTGGGGTATGGGCTGCCGTGTCTTGCAGGAGTGGTTCAGCCTTCTTGTTCAGCCTGGCGTCTCCCCTGGCGGTCTGCCTCCCTGTCCTCTGGCGCCCCGTGGCGACAAAGATTACTTCCCGTGCTTGGCGATCTCGCTCCCATGGTACTCGCACGTTGCAACTTCCCGGCCGCCTCCGCAGCTGGCAGTTTCCACCCTTCGGCGCAGCCCAGGCCCGGCGCAGCTCCCCTCGTGGTTGGATGTGTCTGTTTGCTCCGCGCGCGCGCCGGCAATTAGGGTGCTCGCGGCCCGCGTTACTCTCCTAACGCTTTTGGCGCGCTCGCCTCTCGCTGCGAAAAAATATATCCCCACCAGCCGATTCAGAAGCCCTGCCCACGAGAGCTGACAGGAAAAGGGACGAAGGACACATCTAGGGAAACAAAGCGAGCAACCAGGATGAGCCGAGAGATCTTTGGGAGCAAGGGGGTGGCCTTGGAAAGGCCTCTTCGGGCAATCCCTAGGGGCCGCGTGGGGGCGAGGGGAGGAGGAGGAGGAAGAGGAGGAGGAGGAGGAGGAGGAGGAGGAGGAGGCCTCTTGGGCGCCTGTTGGGGCACTCTTGGGGCCTCTTGGGAGCTTCCTGGGGACCTCTTTGGGGGTTCCTTGGGGGTTCCTTTGGGCCTTGGGTGCCTTTGGGGGTTCCTTTGGGGGTTCCTGGGGGTCTTTGGGGGTCTTGGGTCTGTGGCTGGTTTTTGGGTGCCTTTGCGGGTTGCTTGGGGGTCTCCGTCGTAGGGCGTTCCTGGCTTGTCTGACGCCGTCGGAAGCTGTCTTGGGGGCCTGTCTGGGTCGTCTTGGGGCCCTCTTGGGGCATATCAGTGGTTCTTAGAGGCCATCTTGGGCGTCTTGGAGGCCTCTACGGCCGTTTTGGTGCCCTCTTGGAGCCGTCTTGGGGGCCTTTTGGGCCGTCATGGGGCCATCTTGGAGGCCTCTTGGGCGATCTTGTGGGCCTGTTGCGCCGTCTTGAGCCGGAAATGCCGAGAAGAAGCAAATGCCAAAATCGTTCAAAAAACCATAGGTGAATCAATGGGTTTGGCCTCTTCGTGCCCTCCTGGGGGATCTCCTGGACGCCTTTTAGGCCGTCCTGGAGGCCTCTTGGAGGCCTCTTGGGCCGTCTTGCGCCGTCTTGGGTGCATCTTGGGCCGTCTTGGAGGCATCTCGGGGCCATCTTAGCCGTCTTGGAGGCCATGCTGGCAGTCTTGGAGGCCTCTTGGGCCTTCGTGGGGCCGTCTTGGGGGCTTTTTGGGCCGTCATGGGGCCATCTTTGAGGCCTCGTGGGCGATCTTGAGGGCCTCTTGCGCCGTCTTGAGCCGTCGGAATACCGAAAAGAAGCAAATGCGAATTTCGGTCAAAAACCTAAGGGGAATCAATGATGTTGGCCTCTTCGGACCCTCCTGGAGGACCTCTTGGAGGCCTCTTGGGCCGTCTTTGAGGCCTCTTGGGGGTTTCTTGGGCCGTCTTAGGCCATCTGGAGGCCATCTCAGGCCGTCTTGGGTGCATCTTGGGCCGTCTTGGAGGCATCTCGGGGCCATGTTAGCCGTCTTGGAGGCCATCTTGGGCGTCTTGGAGGCCTCTGGGGCCATCTTGGGGCCCTCTTGGGGCTCTCTTGGGGCCCTCTTGAGAGCCCTGGAAGGCCTCTTGGGGCCATCTTGAAGGCCATCGACCAAAGGAGGAGATCGTGTATCGTTCGGTCGCCCCCAAAGATGCCAAAATAGGGCCAACACCTTAGTCAAATAAATGAGTTTGGCTTCCTCGCCGAGGCCGTTTTGGACGCCCTGACACCTCGCGGACCCCTCCAAAAAAGTTCAGGGAAGGGGTAAGGGTAGGGGTAAACCCCTCCCCCTGAGGGGAAGAGGGGTTTTTTGGAAGAGGGAAGAGGAATGTCGTTAGACCACCTGTCGCCCAAAGGGCCAGCGGGAGGTGCGCCTCGTTTGAACTCGCGCGGGAAGTAGTCTCGACCTGACATAGGGGAACGCGGTCTGGAGACGGAAATGCCGAGGTGTGCCGGCAGGGGGTGCGCCTCGTCTGAACTCGGGCGGAAAGTAAGCTCGACCTGACACAGGGGAACGCCAGTGGTAAGATTGGGGTCCTGGAGACGGATAATGCCGAGATGTCAAAAGAGGTTATGCAACAGTTTGCGTTTCGCCTGAGACATCCTCACACACATGAGATGTCGACGGAGTTGTTCTATTGCCGCTTATGTTGGGAACTGAGTTTTTGTGCGGGACATACTCAGGAAATGCCCGGCAGCACGGCAGACCAGGAAAAAGAGCACGGCAGAAAATGTGCAGCTCGTTGGGGAGATCCTCCGCAAAATGAGATGTTCTCAATATCGTCTTGACATCGTTCCTGAAGTGTTTCAAGATAAAAAAAAGAATGAGATCCGAAAAATGCTCCCAAGATGGCTCCAGGAGCGCCCTGGGGATTGCCGAACATGACGATGTCGCTAGGGACATCCTCAAGATAATGAACATACAGCAATACCGTTTGGAAAAGTGATGTTCTAACATCGTCTTGGAATCGCTCCTGAAAATGCTTCCAGACGGCCCAAGGGAGCTTTCTATAAATGACGATTTCGCTAGGGACATCGTCAAACAAGAGATGTGTGTGACATCGATCTGGCATGTTTCTTTTGGCACCGAGGCAGCCCCAAACGAGGCCCAAAATGACCCGAAGAGCGCACTCGAGACTCCTCAAAAGTAGTATTTCGCTGAAGGCATCACCAACATGAGTTGTTCGCAACATCGGCTTTGACAAAAACAAACTTTTTGTTTGAGGCATCCACCAGAAAATGAAAGTCGCGAATGTATCAAACGTATCAAAATTGGGCTATCGCCTGAGACATCCTCGAACAAATGAGATGCTGAAAAGGTTGATTTAAGACCATGCGTGTTAAAACTAAGCTTTTCGCCTGAGACAGTGTCAGAACATGGGGAGGATCACGGCAGATCAACACAGAAGCACGGCAGAACACACAGGAGCACGGCAGAACACAAAGGAGTAATCCGTAGCCATTTTGGCTCAAGCCAGCTCGATTCAAGCTTGCCAGGCGGTACTCCCAGCGCCGGACGGCGCAACGTGGCGCTCCATGCCGAGGCCGACGGAGTGAAGTCGATCGCCTCCGCCTCGGCAGCCCCCCTCAGGAAGGCCCAGAAAGGTCAACGCCTGGGGCCGCGGCAGAAGGGTGCCCGCAGTGCTGGCGACCACGGCGATGGTGTCTCTCGGCTCGGAGGCCTGGACATCGACGTGGAGATCTGCGAGGCCGAGCCTTTGCTGAAGCTCACGGGCGGTCTGCCGCCGCGGCAGCGCACGCCGCTGAGATCTTCGGCTGAGCCATTCTGTTTGCACGTGTTCGAGGGATTGCGGTGTTCGTGCGGCGCGGTGGTGTACTCTTCTTGCTCCGTCGCCGCCGCCCTCGGGGTGCAGGAGGTCCCTGGAGGTACTGCAGGCCGCGCGCTGCTGCCTCCCGTCTCGGGACATGCTGAGGGATCTGACGTCGACGACGCGATCCTTGACGGCGAGGCCGACGCGGACACCTCGTGCTCGGTTGAAGAGCCGCCAGATGCCGAACATTCAGCCAGTGTCGCAGCCGCCGCCGCCGCGTACCTCGCCGCCTTTCCGCAGGCCCTCCTCAGCGGGAGCGGCGGCGGCAGGGTTCGCAGCGAGGTCGCGGCAGGGGCCTGGTGGCGAGCGAGGGCCGTCGTCGCCCGCGCGTGGCTCACCGCTGATGCTGCGACGCTGCAGGAGGGCGGTGCTGCAGGGTCTGCCACCCCGCCGCCGCCGCCGCTTGACGAGACCGTGCCCGCCGGAGGGCAGGTCGTGCGGGCCGCGCGCCCGCTGTCGGGGTGTGCTGCCGGCGCCGTGGCGCCGCCGCTGCTGCGGAAAGTCCGCTTTGCAGATGCCCCGCACGTTTTCGAGATTGGGAGCTGCTCGGGCATGCGCGGTATCCTTCGGCGGAGGAGCGCGCCAAGGTTTCTGGGCCCCGCCTGGACGCGCCACGCACAAGCCGTAGACCTCATGCACATGATCGAGGGCGACTCCTTCGGCCGCAGGAATCCTCCCACACGGAGGCCGCTGCAACATAGGGCGAAATTCGCGGTCGAGGCTCGTCTGGTTGAGGCCCTTCCGCCTGGGATGTCTGTTGATCGTGCCAGAGAGATCGATCGCCTTCTCAGATTGTGCGGAGGACTGTAGCTCATATAGGCCCCGCAGAACGCGCAGTGAGTAAGTGGTATAGTGCATCGATGTGGCCTGCGCCTGCTGCTCCCCTGTGCGTGTAGGCCTCCGCCGCCCTAGGTGCCCGCCTGGGCTCGGCCTCTTTCGGGGACGCGGGCCCCGTCTGGCCCTGCCTGCGTTCTGGCCACCACTTGCCTTGAAGGCCCCGTCTTAAATTTTAACTCAAACACAAAGGAGTACGGCAGAACACACAGGAACACGGCAAAACCCAAAGAACACACGGGAGCACGGCAGAACACGCACGGCAGAACACGCAGGAGCACAGCAGCACATACAGGAACACATAGGAGCACGGCAGAACACACAGTGTGCATAGGAGCACGGCAGAGCACACAGGAGCACGGCAGAACACGCAGGTGCATGGCAGAACACACAGAACACACAGGAACACGGCAGAGCAGACAAGAGCGCGGCAGAACACACAGGAGAACGGCAGAACACTGGAGCAGGAGGGGCACAGCACAGCACGGCAGAACAAGCAGGAGCGCGGCAGAGCACGCAGGAGCACGGCAGAACACACAGGAGCACATCCGTAGTCATTCTGGCTCAAGGCCATGGAGAGCCCGACGGCCGCGAGTCGTCCGCGGCGCTCTGAGCGCGAGGGTCTCCGCGCTTTGGGCCAGTGCAGTTCCTTGTCGTACCTCTTGCTTTGGCAGCGTGGAGGCGTTGCCCAGTGGGCAGCGCAGCGGGCGCCATGGCGAGGTCCCAGCGCAGCGGCAGCAGCGGAAAGCGCAGCAGGGCCTACTGGATGTGCAGCTGCAGTTGTTGGAACTGGGACTGGCGCTCCACGTGTCTCAGCTGCGGGCTTGCCGCACCGCCCTGGGCGCTGGGGTCACCCCGCGGCGGGGCGAAGCCCGAGGCAGACAAGGACGGCTGGGCGGACCTGCCTCGGGGGCGCCAAGCCCAGCGGCAGGCCCGCAGCGCAGCTTCGCGCACGGCATCCACCAAGTCGCGGACCTCCGCTTCAGCTGAGAGTGGGGCGCCCAGCAGCGGAGGAGCCACGGCTATCGAGAGGCCGCAGGCAACGGTCGCGCGGCTCGAGGCGCTGCGGGCGGCCCCCCGACGGCGTCGACAGCTGCTTCACGGACGTCGTGGCCAACCAGCTGGAGGCGAAGAGGGCGGAGTTGGCCTGCGCCCAGAAGGAGGCTGCCGAGCAGAGGGCCTCCGCAATGCCGCGGTCGGCGCTGCTCCACAAGGAGGCGAACGCCATCAGCAAGGAAGATAAGCGGCTCCGCTCGGCCCGCCTGGCCCTCGAGCAGAAGCAGGCGGCGCGGGACCTCGCAGAGGTCCAGCTGCAGAAGGCCCAGGACGAGCTCGCGACGCTCGACGGCGAGGTGGAGGAGGCCAGCAGGGCGCTCCAGGTCCTCGAAGAAGCAGCCCGTGAGGAGGCTGAGGAGCGGCGACGCCAGCGCGCAGCCGAGTGGGCTGGAGCCAGCCACGTGCAAGGGCTCCTCACGCAGTTGGACAAGCTGCCAGAGGCCTGGGGCTCCAGCAACTTCGAGGTGGCTTGGGCTGCCATACGCACTCAGGTGGAGGCGGTGCGGGCGCAGCTCGCGGTGCCCCCGCCAGCCCCCGAGCGAGCACCGTGGGCTGAGTCCTGCCCCATGGGGGAGATCAGCAGCGACGACGGCGAGCTCGCAGGCGGCAGCGAGCCCTGGCAGCCGCAGGCCGCAGCGGAACGTGGCCAAGCCGAGCGGCACGGCAGCGCGCTCGGCGAGTGGCCGCAAGTGTTCCAGGCATGCAAGAAGGAGCTGGCCGCCGAGGCTGCGGACCTGGCCCCTCTGGCTGCCCGCCCTGCGGGCCACGCAGCTGGGAGCAGCAACGGAGGAGTGCAGCCAGGGCAGGCGAGCGCCTAGCGGGGCCAGTGCGGCGGGGCAGAGCTTGAGTGCGAGCAGCGGCACCGAGGAGGAGGCGCTGCCCCAGGCCCTAGCCGCCCGCGCTGCGACGATGATCATCTTTCCCCAGGCGGACGGAGGGGTCCGACCGATAGCGAACCGCCCGCGGCCCATGCGCATCTGGGGCAGTCGGGGGCAGCCCATCCACGTGCTGCGGGAGGCGGAGCACGATCACCGCTTCTTCTGGGGCAAGGTGGACCGTAAGTTTGGCAAGGCAAGCTGGCCGCGCAGAGCCTGCGCCGCCACTGCGCGTGTGCGGGGGGGGGGCCCCCGCCAGCCTCTTCCTGGACATCGCCAAGCTCTACGAGATCCTACGGCACGCCTTCCTGTGGGGGTGCGGAGTCGAGCATAGCTGCGACCTGCGGCTGCATCGAGGTACGCACGTGCTTTACCAGGCGGGCGCTGGGAGGAAACGCAGGGCTGGACTTTCATCTGTAAGACCTTGCAGGCCAGGAACCTCTGCACGGGCGCTGCCCTCGCGGGGCGAGGAGATAGTGGGAGCCGTGCACGAGCCCCTGGAGCTGGGCGCCGCGAGCGCGGGCTGCACCCGCAGCCGGCACCCTGGAGGGCCGCGGGGGACGCCGCCGCCTAGCGCGCCGTGGCAGGACCTCAGCCCGCAGCAGGCGGCCAAGGATAGCGAGGACTTCGTAGTATGGATGCTCGCCACCTTCGCAGGGCCGGCGGTTGAGGAGATCGGCAACGGCGGCGGCTCCACCGCGACCTGCCTGCGCAGCGGGCGTTCAGGCGCCACGGCGCCCAGCAGGGCCACTGCCCACCTGCGGGGCAGGATCCTGGCGCGCCTCGAGCCCGGAGCCTTCGAGGTGAAGAAGGCGCCAGCCCACTCTTCGAGGCAGGCAGGGCCCGAAGGGCGCACGCCGGAGGCCCAGCAGCGTAGCATCGAGCATGCGGATCGCCTTGCCAAGAAGGGTGCCCAGATGCACGCAGCGGACTGGCAGACGGTTGGCGAGCACCACGCGCTGGCGGGGAGCGCGCTGGAGCTCGGGCGCTGGATCTGGCGGGCGGCTTTCATCTGGCAGAACATCGCGACCAAGGATGGCGAAGGGCTCCCTCCTGAGGCTGAGCGGCGCCAGGAACGCTTCGCTGCTGCCGAGGCATCGCAGGCGCCGAGGAGGCCGCTAGCGCCGCGCCGAGGGCCAGGCGGCCGCGCCTGGAGAGCGCCAGCGCGGCTGGCAGCAGCTCAGCCGCCCTCTCGGCCACCGCCGCCGCCAGCCAGCCTCTGCGGCACCCAGCCGCGGCGAGGGCTGGCCTCCTCGGGACCTTCGGAGTCGCGGAAGAAGGGCCCGCCGCTGCATGGCACGCCGTGGCCATCCGCCGTGAGTGAGTGAGTGAGTGAAGTAGTGCATCGTTGAGGCCCGCGCCTGCTGCTCCCCATGTGCGAGTGGGCTTCCGCCGCGCTCGGCTTCTTTCGGGGCGCGGGCCCCGTTTGGCCCTGTCGGCGTTTTTGCATGCGTGAGGGGCTCCTGTGTTCCGTCGCGGTCGAGCTCCCTGTGGGCGGTGGCCCAAGGCGGCCCCGCTCGGTGGCCGAGACGCGGCCCAAGGTGGCCCTCTCGGGTGGGTGGCCCTGCGGGGCCCCCGCGAGAGGCGGCCCTAGGCGGCCCCTCTCGCGCGCGCGTGTCCGTGGCCTTTTGGCCCACCACTCCGCCTTGAAGGCCCCGCCTCTAACTTTAACTTTAACTTTAACACACAGGAGCACGGCAGAACACACAAAACGAGGCGTCGCAGGCAGCAGAGGAGGCCGCTAGCCAAGCGCCGAGCGCCAAGCGGCCGCGCCTGGAGAGCGCCCGCTCGGCAGGCAGCAGCACAGCCGCCCTCTCGGCCAGCGCTGCAGCCTTCAGCATCCTGGGACACGCCCTCGCCTACGCCTGCTCGGGAGAGGGAGACGGAACCCAGGAGCTCGTGGCGTGCACCAAGTGTGGCGCCTACATGACGTTGGGGAGTCGCAGTCGCTCTGGCGCGAGGCCTCGCCTCAAGGAGCGGTGCCCAGGCGACCAGGCTGACAAAGGTGGCAGGGGCCAGCGCAGCCTGTGGCTTCGGGGACTCCATCCTGGTGGCAGGAGGCAAGAAGGGTCCCGAACTGCCAGGCACAGAGCGAAAGGAGAAGGCATCCCTGCTCTGCGCTCGCAGGGGCCACTGCCAGAGCATGCGCAGGAGCAGTACCTGGAGTGGCTTGGCATTGCGGCGGAGCCAGAGGTCGGCCCCACGGCTGCAGCGAGCCCAGCAGACAGGGCCTCCGCGGCGGCCGCAGCGCCCGCCGAGGCGGGGGGCCCAGATGCGGCGCCCGCGGCGTGCCCGCGGCGGTCGCCGACACCAGCCAGCCTCTGCGGCGGCCAGCCGCGGCGAGAGCGGCCCTCCTCGGGGCCTTCGGGGTCACGGAAGAGGAGCTCGCCGCCGCAGCCATGGCAGCGGTCGGGGCCCTGGAGGACCGCAGGGTACGCCGCCGCATTGCCCGCCGTGGCGCGCCGCCCGTGAGTGAGTGAGTAAGTGAAGCAGTGCATCGTTGTGGCCTGCGCATGCTGCTCCCATACGTGAGTAGGCTTCCGCCGCCCTCGGTGCCCGCCTGCGTTCTGGCCGCCACTTGCCTTTAAGGCCCCGTCTTTAACTTTAACTTTACACACAGGTGCACGGCAGAACACACATGTGCATTGCAGAATTGTCGGCAGAACACGCAGGAGCACGGCAGAACACATAGGAGCACTGCAGAACACGCAGGAACACGGGAGCGCGGCAGAACACACAGAGTGCATAGGAGCATGGCAGAACACACAGGAGTGCGGCAGATCACACAAAACACAGGAGCACGGCAGAACACGCAGCAGCACGGCAGAACACACTGGAGCACATCCGTAGCCATTTTGGCTCAAGGCCATGGAGAACCCGACGACCGCGAGTCGTTCGCGGCGCTCCGAGCGCGAGGGTCTCCGCGCTTTGGGCCAGTGCATTTCGTGTTTGTGCTCCTTGTTTTCTCGTCGCGGATGCGCAGCCCCTCGGCCAGTGCAGCGGTGGCCATGGCGCGGCCCCCGCGCGGCGGCGGCTGCGGCAGGCGCTGCGAGGCCTACTGGATGTGCAGCTGTGGCGGGTGGAACTGGGATTGGCGCACCTCGTGCCTGTGCTGCGGGCATGCGGCCCCGCCTTGGGCGATGGGGACGCTCCCAGCCAAGGCGAGGCCCAAGGCGGACAAGGACGGCTGGGTGGATCAGCCACGTGGGCGCCGTGCCCAAAGGCAGGCCCGCGGCGCGGCATCGCGGGCGGCCTCCAGACCTCGGCGTCGGCGGCGAGTGGGACGCCCAGCGGCGGAGGCGCCACGGCGATCGAGAGGCTCCAGGCGGCAGTCGAGCAGCTCGAGGCGCTGCAGGCCGAGCCCCCCGACGGAGTGGACGGCTGCTTCACCTACGCCGTGGTCAGGCAGCTGGAGGCGAAGCGGGCCGAGTTGGTCAAGGCCCAAAAAGCAGCAGCGGAGCAGAAGGCCTCTTCCCTGCCGCGGGCGACTCGGCTCCACAGGGAGGCGAACGCCATCAGCAAGGGCGAGAAGCGGCTCCGGGCAGCCCGCCAGGAGCTTGTGCAGAAGCAGGAGGCGCGCGACCTCGTCGAGGCCCAGCTCCAGAAGGCCCAGGAGGAGCTCGCTCGCGGATCTCGACGCGCAGGTGGAGGAGGCGAGACGTGCGCCCCAGGTGCTCGAGGAGGCAGCCCGCGAGGAGGCTGAGGCGCTGCGCCGCCAGCGTGCGACAGAGTGGAAAGGAGCTAGCCAGGTGCCAGGGCTCCTCATGCAGCTGGAGAAGTTGCCAGAGGCGTGGAGCTCCAGCAACTTCGAGGTGGCATGGGCAGCCATTCGCGCACAGATGGAGGCAGTGCGGGCGCAGCTCGAGGGAGCCCCAGCGGCCCCCAAGCGTGCGCCGTGGGCCGGGTCCTGCCCCATGGAGGAGATCAGCAGCGACGATGGCGAACTCGCGGACGGCGGCGACCCCTGGCAGCCCCAGCCAGCCGCCGAGCGAGGCCAAGCCGAGCGGCACGGCGAGGCGCTGGGCGAGTGGCCGACGGTGGCCCAGGCATGCAAGCGGGGGCTGGCGGCTGAAGCAGCGGACTTGGCTCCTCTGGCTTCTCTCCCTTCTGGCAGTGTCGCCAGGAGCCGAGCCGGAGAGGTGCAAGCAGGGCCAGAGAGTGCCTAGCAAGGCCAGTGCGGCGGGCCTGCGCCTGCACGAGAGCGGCGCCGAGGGCGTCGGGAACAACCTGGTAGGCCGCCGCTGCATGGGCACCCTCGGCAAGCCCAGGGGCCAGGAGAGCGCTGCAAGGCCCAACTGGGACCTCATCCTCATGGGCGCCGAGGAGAACGTAGTCGGGGCCATCGAGTTCGGCACTAGCGAGCGGGGCGACCGCAGTGACCAAGCTGGCGTACATGGTGACCCCGAGGCTACTGCAGTGGTGTCTCGCGAGCTCCCTGAAGCGAGATGGCGGCAAGAGCTCGGCCTCCTGCAGGATATGGGCCAAGCAGGCCGTGCAGAAGGGCGACAAACTCGCCCACAGGTTTGCCAAGGCTGTGCCGCCCCTGCCAGTGGTGGATCCAGAGGCTAGCAGGCCCTTGGCAGGCGCGATGGCATTTGAGCAGCTGGAGGCCAACTGGCAGGCCATGTGGCAGCAGGAGGGCTTCAAGGCTGGAGCTGGAGTCGGCAGCTGGGACGTCCGAGGCTCAACGCTGCCGCCCCTCAACCTGGAGATGCTGCAGGCGGTTCGCAAGCGTCACTCGCTGGCGGCGAGCCTGGACGCTGACCAGCTCCACCCACGGCAGCTGCTGCCGCCCCCCTCGGTCCTGCGCTTGCGCGGCCTGGCCCTCTCGGAGGCCCACGAGGAGCAGCCCATGGCCCTCGAGGCCGCAGCAGGCCTGCCCCGCGCCTCGCCCGTTTACGATGGGGAGCGGACCCAGTGGTGCGGCGACTGGCGCCTTGTGCCAGAGCGGTGCATGGCCATGGACCGCAGTGACGCGCTCGGGCCCATGTTCCTCGAGCCGCAGATGCATTCCGCGGCTGCATCGGAGGCCCAGCAGGCTGGGGAAGCCCTCGGCGGCGGAGCTCCAGCCGCGCGGCCCCACCTGGAGGACAGCCGCTCGACGGGGGGCAGCGCGGCCGCCCTCTCGGCCACCGCTGTCGCTTTCAGCGTCCTGGGGCACGTGCTCAGCTATGCCTGCGCAGACGTAGGCGAGGACACCCATGAGATCGCGGCGTGCACCAAGCGTGGCGCCTACAAGGTGCTGGGCGGCCGCGCGGGAGGCAAGTCTCGCCTCAAGGTGCAGTGCCCAGGGCCCAGCTACCTGACCAACAAGTCAGGCAGGAACCAGCGCAGCCTGCGGGAGCGAGGGCTACACCCTGGTGGCAGACCGCGCGCAGACCAGCGGAAAGTGAGAGCAGAGGGCACCCCCGCCTTGCGCTCCCAAGGGCCAGTACCAGGACATGCCCAGGAGCGCTACCTGGAGTGGATTGGCACCGAGGCGGAGCCCACGGGCGAGGCCTCAGCCGCAGCCAGCAGTTCGGGCGGCGGCCCAGCGGCCGCGGCAGCGAAGGAGGTGCAGGCGGCGGCGGCCAGCCTGCCCCAGCAGCAGCCAGGGCCGAGTGCGGACGCCCCCAGAGCAGGCGTGGCAGCCGAGGAGGAGCTCGCGGCAGCGGGAGCCCCACCCATCGGCGGCTTGGTGAGCCGCAGGGTCCGCCGCCGCCTGGCGCGCCGCGGCTCGGAGCACCTGGAGTTCTACCTGGAGGAGTTCGGCACCGAGGCGGAGCCTACAGGCGGAGCCTCAGCCGCGGCCAGCAGCTCGGGCGACAGCCCAGCGGCCCCCGCGGCAGTGCTGGCAGCGGAGGCGCGGCGGGCGGAAGGCAGGTGAGTCGCAGGATCAGCCGCCTGCCAGCGCACCGCGGTTCGTCATCCGTGAGTGAGTGAGTGAGTGAGGAGAAACATCGTTCTCGTGTGTTGCCCCTGGTGTGAGTAGGCACGCGAGGCGCGCTGCGGTGAGGGGGCTCCGTGCCGTCGCAGTCGAGTTCCCTTTGGGCGGTGGCCCAAGGCGGCCCCGCTGGTTTGCCGAGAGGCGGCCCAAGGTGGCCCCTCTTGGGCGGGCGGCCCCGCTGGGCCCCCGCGGGTGTCTGGCCTTTTGGCCCACCACGTTGCCTTGAAGGCCCCGTCTCTAACTCTAACGCTAGCTCTAACACACAGGAGCACGGCAGAACACACAGGAGCACGGCAGAACACAGGAGCACGGCAGAGCAGGACGATGGCAGAATACACAGGAGCATGGCAGAGCACGCAGGAGCACGGCAGAACACGCGGGAGCACGGCAGAACACACAGAACATCCATGCACCCAGCCACACCCACAGGCACATGCACACGAACACATGCACACGCACACGCACACGCACACACAGACACATACACACGCACACACACACACACACAGGCAACATACGTTCACTCAGACCGCAGGAGCACGGCAGAGCAGCACGGCATAACACAGCAGTGCCGCAGACCAGCATGCACGGACACACATGCACATTTTCCACGCACGCACGCGCACGCGCAAACGCACGCACGCCACGTCATATCTGACAAAAGAGCACACTTCGCATACCTAGTGGACAAAAGCGGCACTTCCCGTTCTTGTCCGGTCAGATCTCCCCAGCATTGTTGACACGGTACGGACCCCACAGAGCTCGTCTAATGGGGGCCTCCGTGATCGACATCCCCCCTTGGCCCTTGCAGGAAGCGTCATGCGGTGAGCACGTCCCGCCCCTTGTGGGGAAGCCGCCAGGGCCTGCGTCGACGGCCGCCGCATTGACTCTTCCATGTTGCGGCTGTGTTCTGCTGGGCAGATCCCCCACATCCAAAGGAGCCACGAAACGAGACTCCCTTGCTTCAACCGCTCCCGTCAGAAAGCCGCGGGTGGGTGCAGCGAGAGGGTACAGCGGTTTCAGCCACAGCAGTGGCTTTTATTTCTGCTACCCGAGTGCGCGTCACACGAATAAATCCAAATACGCGCCAGTTGCACAGACCTCATGAGCAACGCGAGTTCCACCGAGGCCACGGACGAGGGCTATCGTACACGGCGATCCTTCAGCGACGGCAACTAGTGCTACCAGTGGTGGCGACGGTGATCACAAGATACAGGCGCCGATGGCGATGACGATGACGATGGCTGCGATTGTGATGATGATGATAATCGTGGCGATGGTGATGATACTTGTGATGGAAAACGAGATGGCACAATTGCCCATCGCATAACTGCATCAGTCGCCAGTCATTTTGATGTGCCTTCTGAAGGACGAAGACCGCCGGTCGTTTGCAGCGTACCAGCCGTGCCCATTCACAGAGGAGCAATGCAAAGAACGCTTCGGCACCATAGAAAAAGGTACCGACTGGAAGCAACCTGAGGCGCCAAATGGAGAGTTGATCCCTCGAAAGACTGCGTGGATGGTCAGCAGAGGGTGCCAGTGCACCTACCGGTACGGACGTATAGAGGTGGAGCCACAAGAATTTCCGCCATGGATGTTGTCGATCCTCCGCGAAGTCATGCCGCTTTGTGGCATCACGGACGAGAATGAGTGGCCCAATTCTTGCAATATGAACCTCTACGAGGATGGCGGCATGTCGGTCGGGTGGCACGCCGACGACGAGGCCCTCTTCCAGGGCAAGTTTAACGATATCAAGATCATCTCTCTCTCCCTGGGAGTCCGCCGGAAATTCCAGCTCCGCGCGAATTGGCCCAATGAGAACGAGAGGGTCATGAGGCATATCATGTTGGGAGACGGCGACCTTATGACGATGGAGGGCATGACCCAGAAGCACTTCCAGCACCGTGTCCCGAAGGAGACCAATGGAAGGAGGAACGGAGTTAAGGGTAGCGAGGGGAAGGTGAATAACATCTGGGGGGTCGTGGGAAGACGGAGCGGAGTGCGCGGGAGAAGAGAGGCAGGGAAGCGGAAGGGAATCATTTGCAACACCGCGTCCCAAAGGAGGACAACGTCGAGGGGAGGAGGATCAACCTCACTTGGAGATGGACCGTGAAGCACAGCCCCAAGTGTTCGGCCGCGAGAAAGCGCCGATGAAGGCTCTCGCCTTAGTCCTCCGCCCCGCAACTCCCGTTCTCCTAACCCTCTATCCCCCCTTCCTCCTGATCGTTCTTCCCGCCTGATCGTGCTCGGGCATCTGCCCCAGGCCAGGACAAGCAGGAGGAGGAGGAAGTCTCCAGAGGTCCCTCGGGAGGGGGGGGAAACAACGATAACAGAAATCATGCTAAGACTGTTCGCTCTTCGCTGCCCGCGTGAATCCGCGTGGCATTCAACATGTAGGCCGCAAACCTTAGATACCCGCCTGATTCATCTTCGATCCTATTCCCTTTGTGGGTATGTGGTCCTTGCCCTCCACGCGTGGTTGGCGTGGCCCCTGAAATACGATGAGGAGGAGGAGGAGGGAGAAAGGGAGAGAGAGCGAGGAGAGGTTGCGGAAACTGAAGGGAGGAGGGCAAGAGAAAAGGAGGATGATTGAAGGCGAAAAAGATGTAGCAGGCAAGCGGATCTGGTCCCTGACAGGCAGACCTTCCCCAGCGGGCGGGTCGGACGGCCGGACCCTAGCGGGCGGGTAGGGCGAGCGGGGCACTGAAGCGGGCGGGCGGGTTCCAGGCACGCGAGCAAGCGGATATCGACAGGCCAGTCGGTCGGGCGGACCCTGGCGGGGCGGGTCGGGCGGGATATTGAAGCCAGCGGGCGGGTTCCCAAGGAGGCGAAAGCTCGGATCTAAACAGGCGGGTCGGGCGGGCGGACCCTGGCGGGCGGGTCGGGCGGGCGGGCCCCACCGGGCGGGTCGGTCGAGTGCGGCATCAAGCTAAGTTCGTAAATTCCGAAGACGCCTCAGGCGAGAGCACAAGTCCTGAGTAATGTGTGAGGGAATCTCATACGAGAACGCGACTACTGGACATCGAGAGCGCAGTGCCTTCGTAAATTGCGAGGAATTCCCGGGCGAGTGGGCGATTCTTGAGTAACTTGCGATGAAGTCTCTAGTGAGTGCGCAATTCGATTTGTTTGTGAGGAAGTATTGGGCGGGAGCCGTTGTTGTTATTGCAGTCCGGCTGTTATTGCAGTCCGGAAGTCATGGGCGCAGTTTGAATACCAAGGCTCCCCTTGACAGAACAACGTGGTGCGAGCCCTTGGGGGCGATATTTCAATTGAAGAGCGCCATGGACACAGGGCATGGGGGATTAATTGCAATTTCTCCTCAGAAGTACGAGTTCGATTATAATACAATACGGGCGAGACACCCCAATCTGAATCTTTTCAGGGCTATAAGGCTATGGGACGATAGGGCTATACGGCCATAGGGCTATAGGTCTGTAAGGCTATAGGGCTAGAAGGCTATAGGGTCATAGGGCTACAGGGCTGTAGAGCTATAGGACTATGGGGCTATAGGTCTATGGGGCTATAGGGCTATAGGGTCATAGGGCTCTAGGTCTATAGGTCTAGAGGGCTATGGAGCTATTGGGGCTATATGGCTACAGGACCAAAGGGCTTTTGGGTTATAGGTATATAGGGCTATAGGGCTATAGGCATATAGGGCTATTGGGCTACAGGGCTACAGAGCTATAACGCTATAGGGCTGTAGGGTTGTAGGGCTTTGGACCGATAAGGCTATAAGGCTATAGGGCTACAGAGCTATAGGGCTGCTGGGGCATGGGGCCATAGGGCTATGAGGCCATAGGGCTATAAGGCACCCGTGCACCTGGGCACCCGGGCAACCGGGCGGGCCGCGGAAATCGGTGACACACCTCACCGAACCATACAAATCCGCTGGGACCCCTACAGAGGCAAGCTCTGATTGGGGAATGTATGGATTCTTTTGTTCTCATACGTATATGTACGTATCCACATGAATACAATTTTGATTCAACTCAGGCGTTCCAGGAATGGCCTGGCCTTCGAGGGACGATGGAGCTGTCAGCTCTTATTCGGCAGAAGGCGGCGGAAGCGCGACGAAAACCCGCGGAAGAAAACCGAGAGCGGCGCAGCCGGCCGAAGGTAAGGAAGCAGGTGGAAGTAAAATTCTGCCTCCCGATAAATGCCAAGCTGTTTTGGCCCAGGGTTTCGGAACCCACCACATGTAGATATGCGTGTTTGCCAGCGTGGACCCCAAACAGTGTGTTTCTACCATGATGTGTTGTGCAATGTGTTGTCTGCGATCTATGTGGAGCAATATGTGTTGCGCAGGTTGTGCAGTTTGTATTGTGTAACACATGTTATATCACGCACGCTGTGCCATCATTGGTATACATGATATTTCGTGTGATCTATAGTGTGCTACATGTGTTGTGCAATATCTGTGTTGCCATCTGTGTTGTGCACTTTAGGCGGCGCAGTATATGTGTAGCATTTGTAGCGCGATCTATGTGGCGCAATTGAGTTTAACAAACGAGTTGACCGATCCCACGCTCTTGCAAACATCCCACCCACCCACCCGTAACTTGGCTTGCAAAACCCATGTGGTGACGATTGCAATGAGTGTTTGGAGTTAGCTGGCCCATCTCTGCGGCCGCGCCAACCCAAGCGCGCGCGCGCAGCGGCCAGCTAGTTTGGCGCGACCGACGCGGCCGCGGCGGCGCTGACTGCTGGGCACATCCCAGCTGGGCGACGACACCGACGACGTCTCCAACGACTTCGACGCCGACAGCGACGACGACGACGACGACACCGACGACGACGACGACGCCGACGACGACGACGACGATGACAACGACGACGACGATGACGACGCCGACGACGACGACGACATCGACGACACCGACGACGACGACAACGACGACGTCAACGACGCCGACGGCGACGACGACGACGACGCCGACGACGACGACGACGGTGGCGACGTCGACGACGACGACGACGACGACGACGACGGCGGCGACGACGACGACGCCGCGCCGACAACGGCGACGAAGACGACGACGACGTCGCCAACGAAGACGACGACGAGGGAGGGGGGAGGACGACGACGGCGACAATGACGACAACGACGACAACGACGAGGGGGGAGGGAGGACGGCGACGACGCGAACGACGAAGCGACGCCGACGACGACAACGACGAGGGAGGAGGGAAGACGACGACGACGACGACAAAGACGACGACGACGACGACGGCGACGAAATTGGAGGGACGAAGACGAGACGCCGACGACGGACGACGACGACGACGAGGGAGGAGGAGTAAGGACGACCACGGCGACAACGACGACGGAAACGACCACGACACCAAAGAGGACGACGACGACAAACACGAGGAAAGACAGAGGACGACGTAGGCGACGACGACGACGACGACGCGGGAGGAGGGAGGACGGCGACGACGACGACGACGACGCAAAAGCGCGCGCGCGCACGCTTTCGTTGAAAATCCGTGTTGCGAAACCTTGTGTTTTTGTTAGTTATTTGGACACGATTTTGAAGTCCTTCCGAAACCGATGGGTGTTGAGGGATTCCGGCATACGCGCGCGACGACGCGCGCGTCTGTTGCAGAGGGTTCTTGCGACGGCACACGCGCAAGGGCGTTCGACAGATTTCGACATGCCCGCTCTCGAAGCCCGTTTAGTAGCACTGTGTGAAAATATTGAAAGACTCATTGTTTACTTAAGATTTCGCAAGAGCTCGCGCGTAAGCATGTCTTTTGGGAACTCGATTGCGAAATCCTTCCGGCACCGACGGTTTTCGAAGGATTTCGGCACGCGCGCGCTACAACGCGCGCGTGCTCACTTCGTCCCGTTTTTGGCAAGGGATTCGCGACAAAGTCTTGTGTTAGCAGAAAAGATGTCCCCGCGTATCGTTTCGTTTTTTTACAAGGGAACCTCAGGGGGACCGATACCGGTTCCCCGGGGATAATGTAAATTCAGATTTAGGATGGACATGTGGTCAGAATCATATTTGATTTACATACCCGAAAGGGTGGCGGCGAACGCGGGGGTGGGGGGGTAGAGCCTATTCTGTTTTCAGAAAGGAGGGTTGATTTTTACCCATGATGTGACACATCTCGTGCTCTTGCCAACGTCCCACCCACCCACCCGCAACTTGGTTTGCTAAACCTCTTAAGACCGTGACGGTAGGTTCCAAATGGTACTTGGCAACGACACCGGCGCCGACGATGACGACGACAACGCCGACGACGACTACGACGACACCGACGACGTCTCCGACGATTTCGACGACGACGACGACGACAACGACGACGACGACGACACCGACGACGACGACGACGCCGACGCCGACGACGACGACAACGACGACGACGACGATGACGACGCCGACGACGACGACGCCAACGACGACGTCGACGACGCCGACGACGGTAACGTCGACGACGACGACGACGACGGCGACGACGACGACGCCGACGTCGACGACGACGACGACGCCGACGCCGATGCCGACGACGACGACGACGTCGCCAACGAAGACGACGACGACGACGAGCGAGGAGGGAGCACGACGACGGCGACAACGACGACAACGACGAGGGAGGAGGGAGGACGGCGACGACGCGAACGACGAAAAAGGAGGGAGTTCGGCAATGCCGACGACGACAACGACGCGGGAGGAGGGAAGACGACGACGACGACGACGACGGCGACGAAATAGGAGGGACGAAGACGAGACGCCGACGACGGACGACGACGACGACGAGGGAGGAGGAGTAAGGACGACCACGGCGACAACGACGACGGAAACGACCACGACGCCAAAGAGGACGACGACGACGAACACGAGGAAAGACAGAGGACGACGTAGGCGACGACGACGACGACGCGGGAGGGGG
The DNA here is from genome assembly GCA_963575745.1 of Prorocentrum cordatum. Lineage (NCBI taxonomy): Eukaryota > Dinophyceae > Prorocentrales > Prorocentraceae > Prorocentrum > Prorocentrum cordatum. The sequence continues at coordinate 1,981,699 of CAUYUJ010011113.1, forward strand.
GGGACGGCGACGACGACGACGACGACGACGCAAGAGCGCGCGCGCACGCTTTTGTAGAAAATCAGTGTTGCGAAACCTTTGTTTTTGTGAGTGATTTGGGCACACGATTTTGAAGTCCTTCCGAAACCGATCGGTTTTGAAGGATTCCGACATACGCGCGCGACGACGCGCGCGTCTGCACTTCGTCAAATTGTTTGCGCAGGATTCTTGCGACGGCACACGCGCAAAGGCGTTCGACAGATTTCGACATGCGCGCGCGCGAAACCCGTTTGGTAGCATTGCGTGAAAATCTTGAGAAAAAACTATGATTTTCTTAAGATTCCGCAAGAGCTCGCGCGTAAACTTTCCTAGAAAATCAGTGTTGCGAAACCATGTGGTATGTCGTTTGGAAACTCGATTGCGAAATCCTTCCGGCACCGCGGGTTTTCGAAGGATTTCGGCATGCGCGCGCGACGACGCGCGCGCGTGCACTTCGCCCCATTTGTCGCAAGGGATTCGTGGAAAAGTGTTTTGTTAGAACAAAAGATGTCCCCGCGCATCGCGTTTTACCAGGGAACCCCCGGACCCTCTGGGATAGTGTAAACTCATATTTTGGATGGACATGTGGTCAGAATCATATATGATCAACATGCCCGAAGGGGGGGGGGGGGGGGTCACGCTGGGGGGGGGCGGGGTAGAGCCCATTCTTTCTTTAGAAAGGAGAATTAATCTTTGCGGGGCGCAATCTACCTGGAGAAATCCACCAACTTTCAGCATGAAGTTGCCCTCTCCACTGCTCGCGCAAGCACCCCACCCATCCTCCCGAAACTTGGCTTGCAAACCTCACGCGGAGGCGATTGCGATGAGTGCTTGGCGCTGGCTGGCGCATCTCTGCGGCCGCGACAGCCCGCGCACGCGCGCGCGCGCCGCGGCCAGCTACTTTGGCTCGACCGACGCAGCCGCGGCGGCGCTGACCGCTGGGCACATGCCAGCGGGCACTTCACTGCGAGGTGACGACTTGGGCGGGCGCGGTATCACGGCAACGCCGACAACGGTTGATATGGGGATGCTGATAGCGATGTTGGAGGCGATGCTGGAAGCGACAACGGTGCGGCCAGTGACGGCGCAGATGCCGATGGCGCCGACGACGATGACGGCGTCGTGGCGTCGGTGAGGAGGGCGTTGAAAAGTGTTCGACACGCGCGCGCGGCCGACGCGCGGGCGTGGCCCGCACTGTATTATTTGACGCGGACCGCGCACCCCAGCCCCCCTCCCAGCACGCGCGCAAGGGCGCGTGAATGATGTCGGTGCGCGGTGCCAGAAGACCGCTTGGCAGAATTCCATTGGGAAAATTATGGTTGTCCTCAGAAGTCGCAAGAGCGCGAGCGTTTTTTTTTTTTTTTTTTTTTTTTTTTTTTGTTTTGAAAGCTGATGTTGCGAAACTACGCGTTTTTAATATGCGTTTTAGACTATCTGTTTTGACGCCGCTACGAAACCGAAGGTTTTTCTTTGACGGATGTCGGCATGCGCGCGCGACGACGCGCGCGCACTTCGCCCCGCTCTTTGCGCGAAACCCGTTTGGTAGCATGTTCTGCAAATGGTGGAACGCTCGTTGGCTATCTTAACAATCCGCAAGGGCGCGCGCGTAAGTTTTTTGTTGGACATCCGCGCTGCGGAGCCTTTTTTTGCATGTGGTTTGGATATACCTAAACCAAAGGTGTTCGAAGGATTCCGGCGCGCGCGCGCGACTGCGCGCGCGCGTGCACTTTGTCTCATTTGGCGCGCAATGTTTTACTCCTGAAAGCCGATGACGTTGAAGAAATACGCGCGCGCATACATGCGCTGCAAAGGTTGGCGAGGGGGGGCGACGCCGACCCCCTTGGGGCGGTGCGAACTCATATTCCGGATGGGCGGATTGGGCAGAATCATATGTTTATTGCAAAACGACGAGGGGGTGCGATAATCCAGGGGGGGGGGGGGGGGGGGGCATGGGGAAAAGAGAATCAATGCGGCACAACCTTTGTGGGGCGCTTGATTTTCACCCATGGGTTGACACATCCCATGCCCTTGCAGACACCCCGCCCACCCACCCGCGATTTGGTTTGCAAAACCCACGCGGCGGCGATTGCATGCTCGGCGTTGGCCGGTGCATCTGCGCGGCCGCGCCCCCTTGCACGCGCGCGCAGCTGCCGGCTAGCGCGGCGCCGCCGACGCGGCCGCGGCGGCGCTGACCGCCGGGCGCGCCCCAGCCCAGCGGGCACTTCACTGCGAGTCGGCGGCTTGGGCGGGCGCGGCGATGATAGCGGCGATGTTGGCGACGATGTTCGCACCGACGAAGGCGCGGCCAGTGCGGCGCCGATGCTGGTCACGCCGACGACGATGACGGCGCCCTCGCGTGGGCGATGAAGGCGCTGGAAAGAGATTGACACGCGCGCACGGCCGACGCGCGAGAGTGGCCCGCTTGGTTCCACGAGACGCCGATCGCGCCCCCCCCCCCCCCCCCCCCCCCGCAGCGCGCGCGCATGGGCGCGCGAGCGAGTGATGTCTGCACGCAGCGCCAAAGGCCCGCTTGGCATAATGTCATGAAGACGTTGAACACGTTATGAAAGCGCGTTTTTCTTTTTCTGGGAAAACTGATGGTTCGATAACTCGTGCGTTGGAATGTGTCTTGGCCGCTCGGTTTTGAAATCGCCACGAAACCGAACGCGCTGGAAGGAGGTCGGCACGCGCGCGCGACGACGCGCGCACTTCGCCCCAGCCGCTGCAAAGGATTCCCGCGGCGGCACGCGCGCGCAATCTTATATATATATAAGTGTAAGTGCATGTGTATGTACATATATAAGGAAAACACACGCACACACACACACACACACACACCGTGTGGCGAAAAATTGTATATCTGTTTTTTGACACTCGATTTTGAAACCATTTCTGGCGCCGACGGTTTTGGAAGGGTTTCGGGATGCGCGCGCGACGACGCGCGCGCGTGCACTTCATCTTGTTGTTTGCAATGGATTTGGGGAAATTGAAGATTTGTGATAAACGGGTGCGCGCGCATATGTGTTGTTGCAGAGGATGGCGGGGGGGGGGGGGGGCGATGGGGCAGAGCCCCCTGCACGTTGCAACACGAAAAAGTGGACTGATAAAGCCGGGGTGGTGATCCGAGTTCTTCTTTTGGAAAGGAGAGTCTACGTTATGCAGTAGATAATGTGCGATCGATGTTGCGTTGAATATGTTGCGCGATATAGCTCGCGCAAGCTATGTGGCGCAGTCGGCGCGGCGCAATATACGCGGGGCCCAAAAACAATTACGCATGCAATGCCGTTGCGCGCACCCAACCCACCCACCCGCGACTTCGTTTCCAAAACCCATGCGGCGGCGAACTGGATGAGCACATGGCGTTGGTCGGTGCATCTTTGCGGCCGCGCTATCCCGCGAACGCTCGCGCGCACAGCGGCCAGCTATTTTAGCGCGACCGACGAGGCCGCGGCGGCGCTGACCGCTGGGCATTTCCAAGCGGGCACTTCAGTGCGAGCCGGTGACTTGGGAGGGCGCGGTATCATGGCGATGCCGACAACGGTAGACACGATTATGAGAGTAGAGATGATGGCGGCGATAGCGGCGATGACGACGGCAGCCAACGACGGCGCCGATGTTGATCACGCCCGCCGGTAACGATTACCATGTCCTCGCGTCGGCGATGGAAGTTTTTGAAGGAGTTCGAAATGCGCACGCGGCCGACGCGCGCGAGTGGCCCGCACGGCACCATTTGTCACGGATCGCGCCCCCCCCCCCCCAACACGCGCGCAAGAGCGTTCGAATGAGTTCGCCATGCGGCGCGAACGGCCCGCTTGGCAGAATTCGACGAACACTGGAAGACCGATGGTGTCCGTAAGAGTCCGCAAGAGCACGAACGCAGGACGTTTCGAACTCTGACGCTGTAAACCAGCTTTGCGCCCACGATCCTTGCGACAGCATGCGCGCAAGGGCGCTCGAGCGATTTCGACGCGCGCGCGCGAAGGGCCAATTTGGAAGCATGTTATGAAAATGCGCATCTAGAAAAAACTTGCGGTTTCCTTACGAACTCGCGAAAGTACGAGCGCACACTTGGTTTGAAAATTCGTGTTGATATACCATATGTGTTCATATGCTGTCGTGACACACGATTTTGAAATCCTTACGAAGCCTATGGTTTTTGAAAGATTTGTACATGCGCGCGCGGCGGCGCGCGCGTGCGCATTTCGTCATATGTTTGCGCAAGGGGGTTCGAACAACTTTTGAATTTTGATAAACGGGTGCGCGCGCATGCTGTTATTGACAGGGATGGCGGGGGGGTCGATACCGGCTGGGCTGGGGCTTTATTGGCACATTACATATCGCGAGGGGGGGCGTTAATTCCGGCATCGGGAGGGGCGTAGAATCCATGATTGAATCGCTTCGCTCACTCCGCCGGTCCATATTGCCTCGCCGCTGTCGTTTGTCGGGGTGTTGTTGTCAATGCGGTGCGGTTGGGCGGCTGCCATTTTTCGGAGGCGGTGGGTGGCGGGTCAGAGGCCTCACGGATGTTGGTTGGGCTTTCGCGGTTGGCCTCTCAGGGGCCTTTTGGGAGGCAGTTGTGATGCCCCTTGAGGGCCGTGTTGGGGCCTCTTGGGGCCTCTTGGGGGCCTCTTGGGGTTTCTTGGGGTGCCTCTTGGGGGCCCCTCGGAGACTCTTGGGAGCCTCTTGGGGCCTCCTGGGGGCCTCTCGGGATTGAAGGCTGGATTTTTCGGTTCCTGGTCACCTTCTTGGGCCCCTCTTGGGGCCGTTTTGGGGCTCTCTTGGGCCGTCTTGGGCGCCTGGGCTGTCTTGGGGCCATCTTGGGCCGTCTTGGGGCTGTCTTGGGGTCCTCTTGGGCCTTCTTGGGGCGATCTTGGGAGCCTCTTAGGCCATCTTGGAGCGTCGGGAAGCCGAAGAAGGAGAAACCCGAAATTGTGTCCAAAACCTAAGGCAAATCAATGAATGTTGCCTCTTGGGGCCCTCCTGGGGGTGCTTTTGGAGGCCTTTGGGGGCGTCTGGAGGCCATGGCTTGCGTCTTGGAGCGATCTTGTGGCATCGTCGGCTGATCTTTCGAGGACTCCAAAGGCTCTTGCACCGTCTGGGCGCTCTCTTGAGGCCGTCTTGGGCGCCTCTTGGGCCGTCAGGGGGGCCTCCGGCATCTCTGACAGGCATTTGCCGGGACTTTGGCGGGGTGTTTGTCGCGTCGGGGCCCCCAGAGGCCGCTTCGCGCGCGCGCGAACTTGTTACAGTGTTAACATGTTACCGGATATCTTAGCACGCCTCTGGCCCGTTGGGGCGGCGAATTACAATGGCCTCCAGCCAGTGCCGCCGACCCGGGGGGCTCCGGATTCGGTGATCTTCGCGGCTCTGTAGCCTCCTCCCTCCTCGATTATTCCGGTCCTTTTTCTTCTCCCTGGTTTTCGTTATCTTCTGCCTCCCGCTGACCCCTTTGCGTCGCGTGCTCGCCCCCCTCTTCGTCTTCGCTCGTCCTCGTTCCCGCTGGGGGGGTGCCTGGAGAGGTCCTGGGAGGAGTCCGGGGAGGGTTCCGAGGGGGGGGTCCTGGGGGCGGTAGCGGCTAGATCTGAGGGGGGTCCTTGGGGGCCCTGGGGCCCCCCGAAACATCTTGGGGATGCGCAAATCATGAAGAAAACGCCAGATGGGGGACCGCCCCCCCCACCTTCCCCCCTTTCCCGGACCCCCCGAAACATTTTGGGGATGCGCAAATCATTCAGAGAACGCCAGAGGGGAACGCCCCCCCCCCTTCCCCCTCTTCCCCGGCAAAGCCACCCCAGCGACCCACCCCAAGCAGAGCTGAAGCTCGCGCGTAGGCTCAGAGCTGAAGCTCTTGCTGAAGCTCAGAGCTGAAGCTCTTGCTGAAGCTCCTTGTAGTTCACACGCCGGATTGGCGGATTCTGTTACAAAGGAGAAAGTATGTTGTGCAATCGAGGCGGCGACGGAGCGGCGACGGCGACAACGCAGTCGCCAAACCGACGCACAGGCCCAGACGAAGGGCGGCGACGAGTGGCGACGGCGACAACATAGCCGCCAGACTGTCCCGCAGGCCCAGTTTCACAGAAAAGAAGCAAGGACCCTCAAGTGCAAGCACTGTTCGGGGAACTTGTATCGGTATACTGGTAGGTACTTCAACTTCGTGTACACATGTGTCGCCGCGCCGTTTGTTCCGACGTGCGGCCTTCCGTCATGGGGAAGGCGCCGCGGCCACCAGGCAAACGTCGCCTCGGGTTCAGGGCATGCCGTGGGTTTGCCGTGGTGTCTTCGTCGTCCACTTGGGCGCGTCGAGAACAAACGGCGCGGCGACATAGATCTCAATTTGAACCAAAAGCTAACTATCCGCTCCAAGCTCGCGCTCCCCCTGGGGCCAGGCCGTCTGCTGCCCGGCCCCGCACAGGGCGGGGCCCACCCGACCCGCCCTTCCCCCGGCCCACTGCGCCTCTGGCGTGCACGGCGTGCCTTCCAAGCCGCCCTCCAGACAGCGCAAATCTGTCATTGCGTAACTGGCGGCGACAAATGGGAGCAGGGGGGGACAGAAAAGGGTGCAAATCTCGTGTCCCACAGGGGACTCAAAGGGTCAACCCTGGGGCCCAACAGGGGCACGAAAGGTGCACGTTCCTTCGCCCCCCCCCATTCCTCGCCCTCACATCAAGCAATGCCCGAGCACAGGGGGGCCACCACAAAGGTCAAGTTCTCTATCGCCGCAAACCAATTCTTCCATGGAAAAGCAAATTGCCCTTGAAAGCTAGACTTGATCGACACACCCCCAGAGGTAGACCCATGCCATTCGCGCGCGGTGTACATTTCAAGGTCCGTCAAGCCGGGGTCTACATTTCAGGGTGCTTGGGTCGCGCGATGGTCGACGTTTCAGGGTCTGCTTGGTCAGGGTCTGCATGGGCGAGATCGGGTTCCTGCTCTTGGTCGTCATGCAGCTCCTCCCTGCCGAGGCAGGGCCGGGCTGCGCTGGCCACCAGGTCATGGGCTCCTGTCGCAGTCATCCGTACCAGTTGCCGCATTCGTCAAGTATTTCTACCGCGATTTCTTCCTCTTCTTACCCTCCCCAGGCTGCCGTGCACGACGGCGATCGATAACGGCCGCGCCTCGGCCAATTCAGCTTTCCAGAGGGCAGCGTTCTTCCCCAGGACGTGGATGGAGCAGGCCGCCGCGATGGAGTTCCTCTGAGCATTTATCGTCATCATCGGCTTCGCCGTGCACTTGGCGCTGCCCCTCTCGCTCCTGTCCCGCGGGGCCGCCTGACCACCCCTGCGATGCCCGCCGCCTCTCCGGATCGTCGGCTGGGGCAGTTTCGAGGCGACTTCCGAGTCGGCACGTGGAACGCCCAAGCGCTGTTCGCAGTCGACGCGGTGCGGCGGTCTCAGAAGATGCAGTATTCCAGCGCCTCATGAAGCAGTTGGACGTGTTACTGGTCACGGAGGCGCACGGCACGGCCAGGGACCACGCGCTTTGGCACGTCCCAGTAGGCTGCTCTGCCTGGTGGTCCCCAGGGCCATCTACTGGCCACGCAGGCGTCGGGGTGGTCATCCGCAACTCGTTCTTGGAGAATTTCGATCCGAACCCTAGGAGGACGGTCATCAGGCAAGGACGGGCTCTCAAACTCTCCTTGCGCGGAGGTCTGGGTGCCCTGGACGTGGTAGTCGCATATTTCCATACAGGGTCAGCCCTGACCGACGTGGACTTGTACGATGTCCGCCCACAGGAGCGGGCGTGCGCTTCCAGCGTCCCTGGGCTTCGGGCTTGCCTGGGATCGCGGATCGCCGGCCGTCTGTCCCCGCCGCGGAATGCTTTGAATGTCCTCGGGGGTGATTTCAATTACGTCGCAGAGGAGGCCGGGCGCCAGGCCTTATCCACTACGCGGGCCTCCAGAGCCAGGGACCTCGGTGAAGAACGACATTTTCAGTCAGTCTTGGGCTCACCCTTCAGCCTTTGCGAGATGTTTCAGGATGCGCCCACGCATGTGTCCGCGAGCGCGCGCTCGCGCCTCGACAGGATCTACCTCAACCAGTACGCTTCGGAGCAACTTGACAGACACATGGCTTGCTGTGCCCTGGCGCGGAAACCCTCTCTGTCAGCACACCGGGCGGTGGTCTTCTCCCGGCAGGCCCCACAGCGACTTCCACCACATCTTCGCCCCCTTCCGGACCACGCTTTCCGGCACGAGGATTACGAGCGCCGCGTGCATTTGGAGTACGGGCAGCGGCTGCGGGACCACCCCGACGACCAGGGCATCCAAAACGCATTTCAAGGCGGCCATGCGCCAGGTCGGCTTGAACCTGGAGCGAGAGTGGTTGGGCTGCCCCGCTGCGGAGTCTTTGGAGGACCGATTAAGGGCCACTCTTCGTTTCATCCGTGCCTTCGGGCGTGGGTTTGCTGGGGAGGTCTCGAACTGCTTGCACCGATGCCCCCGCATTCGCGACCTCGTCACCAACCCTTACGACTTTGTAGGCAACGCGACGGCCAAGCTCCAGCAGGTGCGCGCCCACGCCGTGGAGCTTGCAAGGGACCACGCCCTGGACGAGCTGGGCAATTCTCATGCCGACCTCAGGGGGTCCAACGAGCTCCAGGCAGCTCGGGCGAGGGCCCGGAACATTCGGCTGATCTTCCGACTCCGGCCAGGTCGTTTCGAGGCCGTAGATTCCTTCATGGACAGGGCTGGCGAGCAGCGGACCGCGCCTGGAGATGTGGCAGAGGCTCTACAACAACACTGGAGGCAGGTATTCCAGCGTCGCGGCTTCGACGAGGCAAAAATGGAGGAGTGGTTCGCGCAAAATGCCGCCCACCGACCTGCAGAACAGCGGTGCCCTTTTCCAGCCAACCAGTTCCGCCTCAAGAAGGAGCACATACGTTATGCGATGTGGAGTTATCGGTCTTCTTCGCCCGGCCCCGATGGCATCCCTTTCCTCGCTTGGCGAGTGGAGTCGCTTGCGGTGGAGGTGTTGTTTGAGGCTTTCGGCGACATTTGCAGCGAAGAGGGCCTTCGCTGGCTCCATGAATCCGTCGAGGACTTCAATGCCAGCCTGCTGTTCTTCATCCCGAAGGGCGCCCCAGAGCGCGCGACCGAGGGCGAGCTCTACCACGCGGTCGACAAGGTCCGCACGCTGAACGTTACCAACGCCGACAGTCGCCTGATGGCCAACGCGGTCCGGATGGTGATTGAGGCCGCGGTCGCGCGCAGAATCTCCAGGACCCAGAGAGGCTTCTTTGCCTGGGCGATCGACGCTTGCTAACCTCGTCGACTTAGACAAGGGGCTCGCGGAGCACTACGTCGCAGGCTCGGAGTCTGCGGCTTTCTTTTTCGATTTTGAGGCCGCGTTCCCGTCCATCGAGCACGACTTCATGATGCGCCTGTTCAGGCACTTTGGTTGGCCCATTTTGCTGCTGCGCTTTGTGGGGGCTCTCTACCAAGACAACAAGTGCGAGGTGGCCATCAAGGGCACGCGCTGCACGGGCTTTCGCCTCACGCGGGGCGCGCGGCAGGGGTGCCCTCTGTCGCCGCTCCTCTTCGCGGTCGCCTCTGATCTGTTACTCTGTCACCCTCGTCGCGCGCGCTCTCGCCCAGCTGCCGACGCTCCGCCGCCTGTTCGACGACTCCGCTGAATTTCTGGCCTGCGCTCGAATTTTCGGAAGACGGTCTTCGCCCCCCTGTTCGCCTACGACGAGCTGGCCCCGCGGGCTGACATCGCCCGAGAAGCCACGAAGTGGGGGGCCATGTCCAGCAAGGACCAGGCAAAGTATTTGAGACCCATCCTGGGGCCGGTCTCAGGGGACGCTTCGTGGGCGGCGCCGCTCGCCAAGATGCTGGACCGCGCCCAGTTTTGGGGGGCCCTCGGCCCGGGGGTGTTCCACGCTTGCGAGGCCTTCCAGGTGTTCGTGGCTCCTGTCGTCACGTTCGTGGCGCAGCTGCGCCGCCTGCCAGCTGCCTTCTCTGCAACAGAGGCCAAGGCGCGCGCCAAGCTGCTTCCTGGCCCCGGGGCTTGGGCGAGTGCAGAATTCCTGACTCAGCTCAGGGACTTCGGCTTCCCCTGCGAGCTGATGGACATCCGATGCGCGTCGATCTCCGCGAAGGCGCGGGTCTGCCACTATGAGGACGCCCCGCAGGGTGGCTTGCGAGCGCGGAGACGGGCGAGGCAACTTCGGCGTCGCATGCAGTACACTCTTCGCGAGTACCTGGCGGCCCCCATCGAGCGGTGGCTGGAGTCGAACACGCCCTTCGTGCTTGAGGCCGCTGAGGAACAAGCGCGCGAACTCGAACTGGCACAGGGGCCCCCCTGAGACCCAGCAGCGCATGGAGACCACGCGGCAGGCCGCGCGCCACAAGGCCCTCCTGGCGGGCCGCTCACGGGCCCCAGCTGCTGCTTTCATGCGTCGCAGATTGGACCATTGAGACATTGTCGCGGCTCCAGGAGCGCGGGCTCAGCGATTTCGGTTGCACATGGAGGCGTTGAGTGCGTTCGTGCCGCCCTGTGTCATGGCCGCGGGCCTGCGCTCAGCCTTCAACGGTCGCGTCACCACGCGGCGCTTCCAGCAGGTCGGGCGCTGCGCCCATTGCAGCTACTACCACTGGCGAAGTGAGGAGCAGTGTAGTCTTTCGCGGCCAACGGCCTCCCAGTGTCTGCCCAATTTTTGGGGCCTGTGCGCTTCCACGAGCTCTGCGCGAACCCGGGCGGCACGCACGCGCCAAGAGCTCGACGCTCTTCGGGCTGTGTGCCGTTACGCGCTCTACCGCGTTCTTTTGGCGGTCCGCCACAGAGCTGTCGGAGCAGCGGACGCCGGGGCCATCTTCAAAGCGGCGTTCCGCGAGGCCTGCTCGGCGCAGCCGATGGGCAGCCTGCTCGCTCGTTCTCGCTCCCGGCCGCGCGCGCTTGCGCCCTCGCAGGAGCGGGGCGCCGCCAGCAGAGCAGGTCGCGCTTTCAAGAACAGCGCTTGGCGAGGTTTCCGACGGCGTCGGAAACCTCCCCGAAATCAGAATGTTATTGTATTCCTCTTCTCTTTTCCTCCCTTGGCTCCTCCGTCCCCTGCCTTCGTTCTCGACTATGCTGCGTGTTGAGATTTTCATTGGAATTTTGAACTCCGAATTCCGGTGGGGGCGGGCACGCTTTGTCCGCCCACCGCCTCCCCCGGGGGCCCCGCGCCTTTGGGGGGAGGGGCCGCTTCTTTGATGTCGTCGTCGTCGTGCCGTCGTTGTGCCGTCGTCGTCGTCGTCGTCATCGTCGTCGCCGCCGCCGCCGCCGTCGTCGTCGTCGTCGTCGTCGTCGTCGTCGTCGTCGTCGTCGTCGTTGGGGGGTGGTCCCTTGCCTTCTTGGGCCTGCGGCCCCTCTGGGGGGGTGTCAATTTCGGCAGCGACCGCGTTTTTCAGGCGCGCATCCGGTTATGCGGCGTGCGGATGCTCAGTCGGCTCTGTCCCGGCCGCGGGGCCGACAGATTGCGTGCACGGCAGTTCCACCGTTTCCGCCTAGCTCGTTCCGCCTAGCTCGTTTCCCTCCCTCCCCTGCCCCTCCTCCTCCGCTTCGCGTATTCCACAGGCGCACTAATTTCCGCCCCGTGTATCGGCCACGCTCGCAGGACAAATGTTTTGCTGGCGGCCGGATCCCTATCTCAGGCGAGTCTTGACAACTAGGTTGCCCGCGGTACTTGGCAGACGCGTTTCCGGGCCGCTACCCGGCCACCTTGTTGCGGCCAAGGTGTTCTAGGTTCTTGACGTTTTCGCGGCGCGGGTTGCCGACCCAAGGAGGTATCAATCGAAGGTGCGGAGGTGGCAGCAGCTCTTCTCACTGCTTCCTGTGTCCTCCGCGTCCGTCGTGTTCGGGTTTCCCTCCTCCCCCCTCTCGTCTCTTTCCTCCTTCTCCTCGTCCTTTTTTTTTGTTATCTCTCTCTCTCTATTTTTTTCTCTTTCTCTCTCTCTCTCTCTCTCTCTCTCTCTCTCTTTCTATCGGTCGTTTGCTTGACGCGGTAGTTTTGCTTACTCCAGATATTTATATATTCGCCGCTGTTACTTTTAATATGTCATTGTCATTTGGCTTGGCGTCGTGGTTGGGGCCACCTCGCAGGGGTCGACGTTTTCGAGTCAGTGTCGTCGATGCCCCCTTTGAAGACGACGACATTGGTTAAGTCAGCTTCTTAGCGCTGCTCCACTGCCCTCCTGCTCCCCTCTTCTTCCTCCTCGTTCGGCGGCTGCCACATGCAGGCCAGAGTCGGTCGACTTTCAGGTGCAGCCTAATACTTTTCATGCCGCATCTTGCCATTGAGTTCGACATTCTGTCACAGAGTGCACCGCTGAGTTGGTTGCGGTGTTCCCCTTCTCCTCTTCCTTTTCCTCCTCCCTCTGCTCTTCTTCCCTGAGTGTGGTGACGTTAGCCCGGCTGGCCACTGTAGCGTGTAGCGCGTTGCCGCGTTCGTGTTCAAGCTCGGTTTCGATGGATGCGGTTTTTGCCCCCACGAGGGGAAGCGGATCTAATGCTGAATGCCCTTGGACGGACATCGTGCGTTTGTGCTCCGCGGTCGTGCTCATTAAACAAAATCATTGTTGCCCCCTTTATTTGCGCGGATCTACATGTTCAGGCCCTTTTTCGCGGGTCTACATTTGGAGGGCTGTTAGCGTTTCGTTGATATTTGGTGACGGTGCCGCCCCAAAATGCCCTGGATGTGAAATACTGGAATTGGTGATGCGTTTGGTTTAGCGACGGAACGACGCAGTGCCCTCGGTGCGCTATTGAGATTCGGCGAGGGGCTACAAAAAGAATTGCTCGTCTGCGAAAACCTACGTTTCGCATTGCCTGATTTGACGATGACATCGTACGAAACGATTGATAAAACATCGGAGTAAGGGGGTACCTTTTTGCGGGCCTCCACAGGGGCTCCCAGGGTCGCCCACAATGCCCAAAACACCTCCGCGATCTTCGATTTGTCCTCATCCTTGTTGTTCGAGTTATCGCACAAGCTATCAAACAGCAAGGACTTGAATGGATGCCGACTCACGGGCTCGCATCTGTAGCAAGATGAGGTGTAATAAGTTAGATGGGTGTGTGTTCCTTGGCCCCTTGGTTTCTGACCCCTTTGCCAGATGCCGCCAGCAAAGCACATACCGTAATACTGAAAACATGGTGCGTTCAGTCTGTTTCGCAGTTCTCTTGCCGAGACGACGCAAGGGAGTGCGAGAGGCTCGTCTGCTCCTCTCGGTCCCACAAATCGGTATAAAGCGCACACTGACGAGTGATAATTTCGCTTGCTCGCTGGCGTCGCAGCATCACCCCCCTGTGGCTTCAGACTCCCTCTGCCCCTGGCCCCCGGCGCCGAGGCACCAGTGCATCTTCTTGCTCCTGACGGTCGCGCCGCCGCCATGCCGCGCACGCGCGTTCCCTCGGTTTGCCCGGCAAAATGGGATCGATGAGCCGCACGCAGATATGACCCGGAGTGTTTGGCTCAACCAAAAGGGATAAACATAAACTTTCGGAGCTCCGCGTGGATTTCTTGAATCGGCGCTGGGCCCCCTTGCGGCGCCTGCGTCGCCGCCCCTGGCGTGCTCCACGCGCCAGGGAGGGGGCCCCGCGCCCATCGAGGAAAATTCAAGCGAAGCTCCACAAGTTTATGTTGATGCCGTTTTCTGTGTCGATATTAGCGTATCGCGCCAGTTCTGGCCCACCACGCGTCGGCGCGGCACGCTAACCACCCGGCCCCCGAAAGTTAGACATCCCGAGCGCTTCCCAGCCTCCCACCACGCGGAGCGGAGTGACACGTTGTCCGCTTGCAGGGCATAGTGTGTCGCCGGCCGACGCCACGACACGCTAAGCAAAAGTTCCTGACCATAGCCCTGCCTGGGCCAGGCCCACGAGGGGCAGGGGAGCGAGGGCCAGACAGGAGTCGGACGAAGGCAGGCAGCAGCGCAGCCGAGAAACGAACCGCATGATGCACAGCGCAGGCACAAACACAGAATACACAGGGCACAGGGTAAGGCATGTGCACACACACACATGCATACACGACCCCCCTTCCAATCTCACACACATCATCTTGAATCGTATCCATATTCGCCCCCCTCTGATTCATCTTTACCACAGTTATCCTCACCATGTCTGGGCATCATGCTTCTCCTTATACACATAGTTCCCTTTCAAGGGTCCTGATGGGAGTCCCCTTCGCCATCCATACTCCCCCTCTCTCCTCCTTACCCTCCTCCTCATCACCTTTCATCATGAACATCATCATCATCATAATCATCATCATCATCATCATCATCATCATCAGCATCATCATCATCATCATCATCATCATCATCATCATCGTCATCATCGTCATCATCATCATCATCATCATCATCATCATCATCATCATCATCATCATCATCATCATTATCATTCTCATTATCATTATCAGCATCAGCATCAGCATCAGCATCAGCATCAGCATCAGCACCATCATCATCATTATTGCATTCGCTCTGCGACGTTTGTGTTTTAGCTCTCACCCTCTTTCGCCGCCTTCTACCCCTCAAGCTTGTTCTGCCGTGGAGAGTTCATGGCTGGGTGGGCACAGGTGGCTTGTGGATGGGTCATCGGCGCCCTCTCTGAGCGCTGGGCTGGGAGCAGCCGCCCTACGATCGCGAAGGTCACCTGCCGCGGCGCGTTCGAGGGCTAGGACGCCTCCGACGGTCTGGTGGCCATCCTCCGCGAGCAGCTGGCGCGTTGCGGGCCCGAGCATCTGCAGGGCACAACGTGCCAGCCTTGCCCACCGTGCCCGATCCCGCTCGGGCACTACACGGGCCTCGACCTCTGCGGCGCGGCCGCGGTGGGCGTGGCCGAGGGCGTCAACGTCGCCTCTGCAGTCTGGCTGATCCTCCTTTGGCCGTCGGTCCTGCCGGCGCGGGGTCGCGCGTTGGCTCTCGAGGGCGACGGCGTTGTCGTGGACGGGGCTGGCTCGGTCGCCACCCCCGCGAGCCAGGGCCGCGGCCGTCGGGCGCCAGGCATTCCTCGTGATTGAGTGCGGCCATTGCGCGCGCCGTGGACATGCAGTCAGTGTCTGGTCCGCTTCGAGGCCGACCCGAACTTCGAGTGGCACCACAGAGTGCTGATGGTCAAGGGCGACGCCCAGAAGTGGATCTGGCTCACGCCCGACAGCGAGGTCGCCCACACCGACCTCTCGACGCACAGGGTCGTCGCGTTGCGGCGGGCGGGGCCCTTCCCCGCCCGCCACCTGGGCAACATCTACGCGTTTGATGCTGTGGCGCCGGAGGACATGCAGGCTACTTGGAGGAGGCCCGTGCGCTGACCATCATCTTCGGGTTCGACGTCGCTGGTGTTGTTGGGTTGTTCGGGGGCTCACGGTTCGTGAGCGACCCGACCTCGTCGCACTTTCTGGAGCAAGTGCCCCCGCAGGTGCTTGGCAACGGCGAGGTGTTTGTGCGCCGTGGCGGCGTGGCCTTGGTGAAGGTCGACGATGTCTGGCTCCACGCCGTCAGTGTGGCCGATGGTCGGACGTTCAACTCGTACCTGTCCCTCGCTCGCGGCGGCGCTGGCCGCGACCCTCGAGTCGTTGGCGACGAGCGGGGTCCACGCGGCGGTCGCTGCATCAAGTTTCGCGACTCGGTCAGGCGCGCGAAGGGGGCGGCCATCCCTGGCTGGCCGCTGCAGGGCAAGAGGGCCACCCGCGAGGCGGTCTTGGCGCTTGGCGACGGAGGCCAGGGCACGTGGGAGGACCATCGCACGACTTGGGCACGGCGGAGCGGGGTTACCGAACGGAGCAACGTCGCGCGCGAGCATCACGTGATCTGCGCGGCGCTTCGCATGACGCAGCCTTTCGGCCGACCAGTTTGTCTTGCGCAACGCGTCGGGCGCCGGGCACCTCATCACGCGGCCGAAGCAGCTGGGGGCCGCCGTCCGCGAGAACCCCCGCGCGCCCGACTTCGAGGGCCTCGACCTCATTCTCGACGCGGCCATCGACGACACACACGGCACGTTGCCAGAGTTCGAGAAGCGGGTCGGTGACCAGGCCCGCGCGCGGGCGCAGACCACGAGGGCGAATCGGCAGCGGCAGGGCAAGAAGACGGCCGCGCAACCGATCGCTCCACCCATGGGGGCCAAAGAAGGCGCTGCCGGCTCTGGCGGGTGGCCGGGGCCCGCGAGCCCCCTTGCCCGGGCCGGGCGTCCTGCGACGCCCTTCCCTCCACGACGACGGCCGCCGCGGGGTCTTCCGCCGCTGCCGCCTCCGCACCGCAAGTGCTCTCGCGCATCTCACGTGGGCCCGCCGCCGCCCTCGGCCCCGGGGCCTGGGCCGCCGGCCGACCTCGGCGGGGCGCCGCGGCACTTGCGCCAGCGGGTTCTCCAGAGTCTTTCTCGCGAACACCGCGTTCGAGAGGTTGCCCCCTCCGTCAACGGCCTCGCTTCCTGCGCGGCGCGCCCCGCCGGCCGCGGGCCGGGCGGCGCTGCCGATTCAGGATCAGCGGGTTCAGCAACTTCTTCCTCGCGCTGTCGACAGCTCGGCAGGCGCGCGGCGGAGCGCGGCCCTTGCGCCGCTGGCCGCCACCCCCACCCCCGCGAAGCCCTGCAGGAGCTCTTGCCTGGTTGCCGACGGCCCTCCGCAGCACATCTTCGGCGCCTCGCTCGACCTCAAGGATCCCCCCTGCGCGCCGCATCCCGCGCGCAGTCGTTCCTGCAAGCCCGCGCCCTTATAAAGACGCGCGCTGGCCTGGATGGCGCGTTCAGGTCCCGGGGGGGGGGGGCGGCGGGCGGGGTCTTCTGCTTTGCCCGACGCAACACCTCGCCTCTGGCGCCGGTCACGTCTGCCAGGGGCTCTCGCCGGCCGCCGCCGCCCCCCCTCGCCGCGCCCCTGTCGTTCCGCGGCACTGGCCGGCACGCTTCGCGGCCCCGTGAGAAGCTTCGCCGAAGGCCCCAGTGGCTGGGCTCGCACGGCACCGCCGCTTCATGTCGGCATATCTCCGACGCGCTTCGCGGCCAGGCTGCGAGCTCCGCCGAAGGCCCCGGCGGCAGGGTTCGCACGGCGCTGCCGGCCCATATCCGGCGCGCCCCCACGCGTTTCGCGGCCCCGCGAGGAGCTCTGCCGAAGGTCCCAGTGGCAGGGTTCGCCCGGCACCGACGCCTCCATATTTGCGCTTTGCGAGGTGTGAAAGAGTAAAGGAGCGCCCAGATGCCCTTCCTGGCCCCGTGGCCCCACAGCGCCCCCCCTCCCGCAAGGCGTTCACGGCTGGTGGGCCCCCATCGGAGGGGCCGCCAGTCCTCGCCGGCGCGTCGTCGGGCGACGGAGCGCAAAGCTCTAATGGAGAGGCGGCGCGCGCGGCCGGTGCTCGGGGCGCCGCGCCCCGCGCGCAGTCGCTCCTGCAAGCCCGCGCCCCACATGAAGGCGCGCGCCGGCCTGGGTGGCGCAGTCAGGTCGCGGGGGGGGGGCGATGCGGAGCGGGCGGGCTCTTCCGCTTTTCCCAAAACAGCACCTCGCCTCTGGCGCCAGTCGCGTCTGCTGGGGGCTCTCGCCGGCGGCCGCTGCTCCACCTCGCCGCGCCCCCGTCGTTTCGCAGCGCTGGCCGGCAGGGGGCCCCGCATTAATCCTGGGGGCGGGATTGATCCAGCGCGCTCCGCCTCCGCGCGCCTTGTCTGGCGGCTGCGGCCACGTTTCCTCAGCGGGCACTCACGACGGAAAGGCCGCCAGGGGCGCCCCAACATCCATTTCACGGGCGCCCCGGCGCCGCCGCTGCGCGGCGCTGCGCGGGCAAGGCAGGATTGGACTACATCGCCCTTGCATTCGCAGGTTATGGGGTCTCTATCTGCACGTGCCCTTGCATTCGCTGGGCGAGAGTTCGCCATTGATTTCGCCTGGCGGGTCTAGCCCATACATTCGCTGGGGAGTCAGCGGCAAGCCCCGGCATTCGCTGGGCAAACGTTCGCCTTTGCTTTCGCTGGGCGGCCCCGCGCGCCCATGACCTCGCGCGTGCCGGGCGGGAAGCGGCAAGCAAGTCCTTCTATGTGTTTGTGATTCAGGTCAGTTCTGGGCAAACAGGCTGCAGCGATGGCGCTCGTCTCTGCGCGCGCTGCGCTGCCATTCGGGCCCGGGTGCTCCGAGAACGGCCGCGCGCACCGCAACTGCTTTCTCGCATCTTTGCCTGCGGGGCTGTCTCTTCAAGCAACAGCAGCGCCCCAGGTTCGGCCCCAGGGTGGCGAGATCACGGCAGACTTCGCGGGGTTGCTTCCGGCGGCCCTCTCTGGGGCAGCGGCTCTGGAACGCCTGCGCCGGGCGCACCTTGTCTTGGAGTTGGACGAGGCCACCCATTCGAAGCGCGGCCTTCGCTGCCACGCGGGCGCGGCGGCGGCGATGGCGAACCTCGCCGGCAGCACTCGCCCGAGCGACTCGCCCACGAGATGATCGCGCAGCGCGTCAAACCACAAGACCTGCCCTTCGATCTGGAGTGTTACTCCGTCGATTGGAAGAACGCGAAGAGCGCGCCCGCGCAGCTCGTCGACGCCCTGCGGGCGCAGGGCAAATGCTGGACGCAAGGTGGCTCACCTGGCGCTGCGCCTGCAGGGGGCGGCGCCAGTGCCACCGGGGCCGCGGCTGCGTCCGGCGACGCCATGGCCGAGGTGATGCGCGACTTCGTCAAGCAGACGGGCAGCAGCCAGGCCAAGAGAGGTCCCACCTTCAACCTGGCGGACCAGATCCGCGAGGTCGGCCTCCAGGGCCCCCCTCCTGCAGCCTTGCCCTCGGAGGAGATCCTCGCAATTACGTGGGCTACGCCACCTTCCAGGGCCACGCGACGAGCTGGGCCTTGGAGGCCTGCCCCATGAAGGTGCGCACGGTCGCCGAGGCATTGGCGCGCGCGTTCCTGCTCGCGCGCGTTGCCGAGGAGTTCGGCGGGGCCCACGCTGCTTACTTCCGCGACTGGCTCGCGCGCCGCGAGACGGCGCGCGCTCTGGAACGGGGCGAAGTCGACATCGGTTGCTTCTTCAGGCAGCTGGATCGCGACATCGCCCGCGATGCTCGCGAGAAGGCCCAGGCCGCCATGAGACGATCCAGCAGGCTGGCCGGCGCTGCCAGGGCGCAGCAACCAGGCGGCAAGGGCGGCTCGAACAAGACGGCCGCAGGCGCGAGCAAGCGGGCGAACCCGGAGGGCGCCAGGAAGGCAGCCAAGGGGGGCCCGGCTCTTGTGAGCACGCCGCGGCTACCGCGCTCGAGGAGCCGCGGGCTCGCGAGCGATTGGTCCCCAGGCGGCGCGAACGACTGGCCCCGGGGCCGCAGCGGTTGGAGGAGCCAGCGAGCGTCGCTAGCCGGCAGCGAGGCCGCCGTGGAAAAGGGCACCTGCGCGAGCCCACGCGAGACCAGGCGCTCGGCCACAGCACTGCCCAGTGATCTCCGGCGAGGTCCCCTGCTCCTTAGGAATCTGCCTCGGCGCGGAATCTTGCCACCGATGCCACATCGCACTCCGCGGCACTCAACTGCGCGATGCTCGCGAGCACGGCAATCGAGAAGCTCTCGGCCGCCTGCGCCAGCCGACGGTGGAACCGCCGGCTGCGATTCCTGAGTTTGAGCGCAACTGCGCCAAAGAGGCAGCTGATCGGACAGCCTGGCGGGCGCCGCTCCAACCACCCGACACCATTATAACTGCTCGCTTCCCTGCCGCCGCGGCGCGGGCCGAGGAGGCCAGAAGCACCTCAGCCCCAGAAGCGCGCCTGATCGACGACTTTTCCGCATCGGGCGTCGACTCGGCCGCTGCAGTGGGCGAGCCGCCGCCAGTTGACATTCCGGGCGCGCTCGCGGCCGCGGCGCGACGAATCGCGAGCGGGCGCGGCGTCGATTGCCAATCGCATTTTCGCGAGGAAGATTTCAGGGGCGCTTCTCAATCACCCCCGCTCGACGGAAAATTTTTACGGTTCGCAGCGGTTGCTTGGAAAGCAGCCGCGGAGCAGGGGGGGGCGCCGCAGCTGCTCTGATGTCCTTTCGACGCCCGCAGCTCTGCGTTTAGTTGGCGCGGGCTGGGTAGTTTCATCCAAACGCTGCTCGCGACATCGCGCATCCTCGCTTTACGGACGATTCGTTCTCCGCCGGCGCCGTCGCCCGGCACGCCGGCGACCTCGCGGGCCCAGAGGGGGCGGCCGAGCGCGCACAGAGTGATCGGGTTGCTCGGGCGGGAGCTACGCTCAGAGAAGCGCGCGCAAGCTACGCCAGGAGCGGCCATTCTGGGAGCAGCGCGAAGAAGGTCGCCAAGCGGCTCGCCTGCGTCACTTGCGCCCTCCGCGACGATTTTCCGAGCCTGGCGGAGGCGGAACGTCTCGCGGGCCCCCTCGGCAGGGGCGGCAGCGTCGTGCGTCGTTTTTGGCAGAGTGCCCGCGCCCAAGTGGCAGCGCTGCATTGGCAGGCAAACCGGAGCACAGGCAAGCTGACGCAGCGGGTCGGGATTGCCCTGCGGCGGCGGGAAAGATTCCCGCCTCATGCTCCGAAGCGGTCCGTTCCACTTGCGCCCGCGGCAGCCCCGCCCCGCTACGCGCGCGCAGACGCGGCAGGCGACGGCAGCATGGCGCTCGCGATTGCTCATCCCCGTTTTCGTGCGCGGACCGCAGCATCAGTTTCGCTTGCGGCGCGGGGCTGGGCCAAGTCCCGTCGAACGCAGATAGTTATCCGGGAATTGGCGCCCGTAGTCTGCGCCCTGTAGATTTTGATGGCGACAGGGTTGGCGGCTTGAAAGTTCTTGCTGTTCGTCGACTGCAATCAGGCCCTCCAGAGGATCTTTCGGGGGGCCAGCCGCCATGCAGATTCCGATGGTATTGTGGCGGATTGTTGGTTCCAAGCTGCATTTGCAGAGTTGCCTGCGCGCGCCTTCCGAGCGCCGTCGCGATTACACGTCGCCGACGGCCCGAAACGTGCGGGCACTTTTGCAGCGTCTGCCGCGGCGCTCGCGCGTCGCTCGAGTCGACCGGCTTCGGCCACGCACTGTTCCTTGGACGTTTCAGGAGACGCGAGCTGGAGAAAGAGTAATCGCATCATCAATCGTCGGCACCTCCGCCGTGGAGGTCCTTTCGGGGGGCGCCAGGGCGCCGGTTGCGACGGCCGCGCATTTCGCCGAGAGTCTCCCGGGGGATGGGCCTGATGCGTCTCCTCCGATTCTGCATCTTCCGTGTCCAGGACAACGGCCTTCTCCGAGGCAGGCGGGCCAATCCGCGGGAAGTAGCGCCTGCTTCCCGCCCCATGTCGGAGTCAGAATTGCGCCCGCGTGTGCACCGGCAACGGCCGCCCCCTAATTACCCGGGCCCCCAAACGTCGGCGCAAGTTTGAGCGCCTTCTCGGTTCCGCGCCGGACGGAAGCTCATGGATCTCCGCCCCCCGAGGAAAAACAAGTGGCAGGTGCGCCATGGCTCTTGCGCAAAAATGAGGGGGGGAGGAAGAGGAGGTGGAGGAGGAGGGGGGAAGAGGGGGCGAGGCATCTCCCCTCGGGGCCCAGCAACGGGGCCCAAATCCCAGGCAGGGAGGGGAGCGGGAGGGGGGAGGGGGGGGGGGGCGCGCGCGTCGCGACGCGGCGGAATATAATTGCCGGGGCGGATGGGGCACGGGGCGGAGGTCCCACTGGGGTGCAGGGCGCGGAAAGGAGGGGGGGAGTGCGTCGCGACGCGGAATAAAATTGCCGGGGCGGAGGGCCACGGGGCGGGCGCCCACTGGGGCGCTGGGGGCGCGGGAGGGAGGGGGGCGGTGGTGTGCGTCGCGACACGGAATAAAGCGTTCGCGGCGGAGGGGGCAATGGGCGGGCCCCCCACTGGGGCGACGGGGATGCGGGGGGGCTCGGGGCAGAGGGCCACGGGGCGGGGGCCCCGCTGCGGCGCTGGAAGCGCGGGGGGGAAGGGGTGGGGGAGGCGGCGTGCGTCGCGACGCTGAATAAACCGTCGGGGCGGAGGGGGCACTGGGCGGGGGGTCCGAGCGGGGCGCGGGGGCGCGGGGGGGGGGGGCGGGGGAGGCGGCGCGCGTCGCGACGCGGGAAAGACAAGAGAGAGAAGAAGAAGAAGAAGAAGAAGAAGAAGAAAAAACAAACGTACGCGGCGGGGGGGCAGCGGGCGGGGGCTGGGCGCTGGGGGCGCGTGGGGGGCTCGGGATGATTAGGCTGGGCCCCTACCGGGGCGCTAGGGGGGCGGGTGGGGCAGGGGGGGAGGTGGCGTGCGTCGCGACGCGGAACATGCAACATGGTCGGGGCGGAGAGGGCATTGGGCGGGGCTTGGGGCAGAGGGCCACGGGGCGGGGGTCCAACTGGGGCGCTGGGGACGGGGGGGGGAGGGGGGGGGTCGGCGCGCGTCGCGACGCGGAGTATCATTGTCGGGGCGGAGGGGGCACGGGACGGAGCCTCCATTGGGGCGCTCAGGACGCGGGGAGCGAGGCGGGGGAGGAGGTGTACGTCGCGACGCGGAATAAGAATACAGCGCTCGTGGCGGAGGGGGCAGCGGGCGGGGCCCCCTCTGGGGCGCTGGGGACGCGGGGGGGCTCGGGGCAGGCGTTGGGGGCGCGGGAAGGGGGGCGGGGTCGGGAGTCCCATTGGGGCGCTGGGGACGTCGGGGGGACGGGGGGAGGTGGCGCGCGTCGCGACGCGGAATAAAATGCCGGGGCGGAGGGGGCACAGGGCGGAGCTCCCACTGGGGCGTTGGGGACGCGGGGAGGGAGAGGTGGGGGGGGCGGCGCGCGTCGCGACACGGAATAAAGCGTTCGTGGCGGAAGGGGGCAATGGGCGGGGCCCCTACTGGGGCGCTGGGGACGTGGGGGGGGCTCGGGGCAGAGGCCACGGCGCGGGGCCCCACTGCGGCGCTGGGAACGCGGGGGGAGGGGTGGGGGAGGTGGTGCGTCGCGACGTGGAATAAAGTTATCGGGGCGGAGGGGGCACAGGGTGGGGGGCCGACTGGGGCGCTGGGGGCGCGGGGGAAAGGTGGGGGAGGTGGCGCGCGTCGCGACGCGGAACCAAGTGGTCGTGGCGGAGAGGGCAGTGGGCGGGGCACCCATTGGGGGAGGGGAGGTGGTGATGTGGTGCGTGAGGAGGGGGAGGTGGGCGTGCGTTGCGACGCGAAATAAAGTGGTCGGAGTCGGAGCTCTAGACGCCCTGTGCAAGAAGAGAATAACGAATTCCTTTTGCAAGGGGGGGGGCCGCGCGCGAGGGAAATGCGCAATCTCGCGTCTCCGCCAGACGTAGGTTTCGGGCTCAATGTCCAGCTCCTCGGCGGAGGGCTCTGCTCAGGCGGCCGCCGGGCCCAGGCCAGAGCGGCGCGTTCGCCCGGGGGCCGATGCGTGTGTCATGATTTCAGAGCGTGGCGACTATGCTGCAGCACCTCTCTCATGTCAGATGCGCGCTTCGGTGGTGGCCGAGTGATTGGGGCGCAGTGCAAGACCCAGCGATTGGTCCGCGGAGCCGAGAAAGCGAGGGAGCCCGCGCGGCGGGGGCGCATCCGCGCCATCGCAGAGGAGACCCGGGCCCTAGCAAGGTGGTGCTCTAGGTCTGGTTTCGTTGACGTCGGTGGCTCTTGGATCGCCCCCCGCCAGCGCTGTCTGCGCCATGGCGAAAAGTTGGGGCCGGGGTCGCAGAGCGCTCCTGTCCGGCTCATCCGCGAGCACGAGATCCCAGACGAAATCGAAATCATTCTCATGCGGAGCAGGTGCTTCACTGACCCCGCCCATGTTCGATCGGTGCATTTGTCTTCTCCAGGACAAACCCTCGCGCGGGGTTTGCGCGATCACTTCTCGCTGCGCAGGGGCCCTTCCGGGCGCGATCTTCTTGGGCCTTCAGCACAGTGAACCCCTTGCTGCGTTGGAAACAGCTGCCTGGGCCATCGGGCCGCAGAACCCGGGCGCGCGGGGTGCCTTATTTCTCCGGCGAGGCTGGGCCACGGAGAGCCCACGCGCCAATGGCACATCGGTTTTGGTTCATTCTGGAGGTTGGCGGGGCACAACGGTTTTTGCTCACGCGTTTGCAAGGGCCCAGGGAACAGTAGAGGCTGAAGGATTCCTCATCGACCATTCCGACCCGCCCGCTGGCGAGTGAAAAGCTCCTGCGTGCATTGGGCGGGGCGCCGCCCGTCTCAGTAGCATTTCGCATCGCGCAGTCTGCTGGCCCCATCTTGGGTCACTGAGCTTCACTGGGGCATCCCAAAGCGGCGCCAGTCAGCCGCGCGGGGCGCGTCTGCCCAGCGCCCGCGCGGGGGCGCGCGCAGTCAGAGGCTGCGACGAATAATTTCCGCCACCTCTGAAGCGCAGCTTTGCGAGGTGCGAAAATTGAGAGGGGCGCCCAGATGCCCCTCCAGGCCTCGTGGCCTCTTGGCCTCCTAGCACCCCCCGCCCGCAGAACGTTCGCGGCTGGCGGGCCCCCCCTCGGAGGGGCGGTGGATTGCGCCCCCCCCCGGCCCCCCCTCCGGTCGGTCGTCGGGCGCGCGCCGGTGGCCTTCAGTTCTCGTCGGCCCGTCGTCGCCACGTCTTCGGGCGACGGAGCGCATGGCTCCATTGGAGAGGCGGCGCGTGCAGCTGGTGCTCGGGGCGCCGCTTCCTTTGCGCCGTCGTTTCTCCCGCCCTGCCCCCCCGCGGGTCGTTGCGCCCCGCCGGCTGGGCTTCGCTGGGGCATCCCAGAGCGGCGCCAGTCAGCCGCGCGGGTCGCGTCTGCCCAGCGTTCGCGAGCGCGCGCAGTCAGAGGCTGCGACGAATAATGGTCACGCTTCGCGACCTCACAAGGAGTTCCGCCTAAGGCCCCAGTGGCAGGGCACGCGCGGCGCCGCCGCCTCCAGTTCGGCTAGCCCCCACGCGCTTCGCGGCCCCACGGGGAGCTCAGCCGAAGGCCCCAGTGGCAGGGTTCGCACGGCACCGTCGCCTCCATGACGGCACACCCCCACGCGCTCCGCGGCCCCACAAGGAGCTCCGCCGAAGGCCACAGTGGTAGGGTTCTCTTGGCACCGCCGCTTCCATTTCCGCTCACCCCCCACGCGCTTCGTGGCCCCAGAGGGAGTTCCGCCTAAGGCCCCAGCGGCTCAGTTGCCAACTTGGCTCTAGATGTTGTCCTTGGGGGCTGTTCAGCCTCCGGGCAAATCTTCAGAGATTCAGACGGTGCGCGCGCGGGCCCTCCTGCCAGCAATTATAACCCAGAGCGCGCCTCGGCAATGGCAGCGCAGTGGCACTGCGCACGTGGGGAGCTTTATCCCGCCGCCCGTCCCAGGTGGGCGAAGGCAGGCTGTCTTGGAGTTCGGACTCGCGCGCCTCGCCAGCCCCGGGAACATCGATCACCCCCCGCGCGGGGCCAGTGGGCTGGCGGACCCCGTCGGCGTCAATAGGGGCAGAACGGCACGACCTTCCACGACAACAAGGGCGACAACAACGGCTTCAGCAGCGGAGGTTGGGATCCCAAGTGCGGCAAGACGGGCTGAGAGACAACCCTTTCCGCGGAGCAGATCGAGACCTGGGCAGCTTTCGATGGCGCCACCTGGGATGCGACCAAGATCACTCTCAGCCAAGGAAGCCGAAGCAAGGTTGAGAACGCTTGCCGCGCTGCTGCTGCTGGACTGGTTGGGCAGGCAGTGCCGCGGCGAGTGGGCGATGTGGCTAGGCAGCTGGCTGACGCCAAGTCTCGTCTTCAGCGTGAGCAGCGGGGCTTTCAAGGCTGTGGAACAGGCGCGCAAGTCGCAGTCAGACATTGCGGCGCTCGAGGCGGAGCTCGCAGAGGCGAAGCGCTTCGCTGCGGCGCTCTATGGTGCCCAGGGCGGCACCGGCCCAGATACCATCATGGACAAGCTCAAAGCAACCAACACCGACGGCGCCTCGGGACAGGAGCTAGAGTCGCAGCTTTCCTCTTCGGTCAACGACCTTGCCGAGGAGGCCAAGCCGAAGGCCGAGCAGCCAGCGGCACCTGGGGCAGCACAGCCAGCCCCTGGCCCAGGAGACGGAGGCGGGAGCGCGGCTCCAGCGCCAGCAGGTGAACCAGAAGGCAACCCCAAGGCCGCGTTCAACGTGTCCAGGACGTCTTGCGGACGGCCGAGAAGCCCAGGACCGCAGGAGGGCAGTCGCAGCTCGCAGCGTTGGCGGACGGCCCTCACCATCAATGCGAACGCCTACAGCAGATTCGAGGGCCTACTTTCCTACGACATGATGCGCAGCTGCGACCTGGTAGCTGTGCAGGAGACCCACCTCTGCGCCGACAGGTGCGACGAGGTGACGGACAGGCTGGCACGCACAGGGCGGCACGCATTCGCAGCTTCTGGCGTTGACGTCTCCTTCGGCCACGCTGGCCACGGAGGGTTGCTGCAGCTGGCGTCAAGGTCGAGCGGCATCGGCGTCGCTGAGACCGGGGAGACCATGCGCTTATTCCTGGGCGCGCGGCTGTCGCGCAGGTGGCGGGCCCCTTTCCTGGCGGGCTCGCGCGGCCCAGCCTGCGCCGCAAGATGAGCGAGGGCCTCTCCGAGTGTAACCTGGGAATCCTCGACAAGGTCGCGCGCGCGATCAGCGACAAGCAGCATCTCGGGCAAGGTCGTTTCGCCATCCGAAGGGACCATCAGTCCTTCGGGACGTATCATCAGCGACATCGTCGCGTCGAATGTCATCACCGAGGCATCGGCGAAGGTTCTGTACGGCTGGGACCAAGCGCCGCATTTTTCGCGCGCAGCCACGCTTGAATGCCAAATCGGTGGCCAAGCGCACGCAGGTCATGCGCTGCCCGAAGAAGTCACCGTGGCCTTTGCATCGGGCGTGTTGCAGCGAAGATCACGGTGCCATGTGGGGGAAGACGCGCTGCGACATCGCGGAGGACTTCGCGCTCGACGGCAAGTGGCACGCCTTCATCTACAGCGCCGAGTTGAACATCCTCGACGCGGTCGGGCTCAAGCACGACTGCGACATATATGCGGGCAGGGCTAGCAGGCCCGCGCTGACGACCGCGGCCGCACCGCGGCCTTCTCCTCCAAGGCTTCCCTGGTTGAAGGATGCCGCCCAGACCGACCTTCCCCTGCGGCGACCTCGCGCCTTGGACGTGCTGGGCAATTTGTGCAACAGGAAACCAGACGACTCCAATGACGCGCGGCAGGAGATGCACCAAGCTTACACCACGCCCCTCGGCATCGCGCAGGTGGCCGAGTCTATGAACATCGGCCAGCTGCAGGTCGCCAGCTTCGCGGCGGGCACCATGTCCGACAGGATCGTCATGCGCGACGTTGACAGGAGTAGGGGCGGCTTCAACGAGCGGGTCATTGAGAACCGCCTCCAAAGGCACAGGGGCCCTCCACCCCCTAACCAAACCTCCCCAGGGCTGGCGGCCGCGGCCAGCCGGCTGCGAGGAGGGGCCTGCGACGCTCCCAGACATACGCGAGAGCCCCGGTGAAGGAGTGGCCATGGCATGGGGGAGCGGGGGGCAATGAGCCGTCGGGCAACAAGCTGGAGGAGGCCAACACCTCCTGGCCCGACGACCTGGGCGAGAGGCCCCCAAGGCCCACCGCGGACGAGGTCAAGGCTGTCATCGCTTCTTTCACGGAGACATCGGGCTCTTCCTTCGCTTCGCGCAGTCCTCGAGAGCTCGGGTTGCTCGACGACGATGGCCATCGAGGCGGACTGCGACTGGCTCCTCTTCATCACGAAGCTCGCATTCATCCCGAAGGCCGACGGAGGACTGCGCCCCAATGCGCTGTCGGGGGCAGTGGTCCGCATCCACGGCAGGCCCCGCAGGCCCATTGCGAGGCAGCGGGAGGCGGACCACGACAGGCACAACTGGTGGGCGAGCCTGGGCAGGAGCTGCGACAGCGCTGCGTGGCAACAGCCACCGCGTGCTGAGTGCGTGTGCAGATGATGGCCGACGTACATGCCAACCAGGACTGGGCTTCGGCGAGCATCCCCATGGACCTTTGGAAAGCCTTCGGGCAGATTCTGCACTCGCACCTCGTCGTGGTTTGCAAGCAGCACGGCTTCCCGCTCTGGTTGGCCAAGCTGCAGGCGTCGCTCTACAGGCCGCCGAGGGTCATCAGCCTTGGGCCCTGCTGTTCCGACGAGCTGGTCATCCTGCAGGCCGCGCTGGCGGGCGACTCGTTTACCACCGCCTTCATGGAGATCATGTTGGTCACGCCGCTCGCCACCATGGCGTCGCTGAGCCCGACTGTGGTGCCCGCGGTGGTCGTCGACGACTTGGCGCTGCAGCGATGGGGAGGAGCCGAGAGGATCGCCAAGGACCTCTCCAAGGCGGCGAAGGCCGCCACGCGCAACCTCTCGAAGGCCAGGCTCAAGATTGCAGCCGAAAAATCGAGAGTCTTGGCGAGCCACAAGGGGCTCGGAGACAAGCTGCAGAAGTTCCTGGGCAAGGCCACGGGCGCCATCGGAGTCAAGGAGGAACCTCGGCTTCAGCGCGGGCGCAGGTCCAACGTCGCGCGCATGATGTGGATTGCGCAGAACAGGCTGAGGCAACCGCGCATCAAGCGCCTTCTTGGCCTACGGCGTGGGCGCGCTGCTGCTGCGAAGGTGGCCTCGACGGGTTTGGCCCCCAGCCTCTTCTTCGTCGTCTACTGCGCGGGGCTCAACGGCACGGAGCTCCGGCAGTCGCGCACCGTCGCCAGGCACGCGGTCGAGCCGTGGCCGCAGGGCAAGTCCCTGGCGGCTTGCCTCAATTTCGCGGGCTCGGACCCGCTGGACCCGGTCTCCCCTGCCGCGCTCGGGCCACGCGTGTCTCTCGCCAGGGCCGTTTGGGAAGTCTGAATCTCCACGGTGCAGTTGGAGGCAGCGTTCGACTGGGCGGCACGCGGCACCATCAAATGGGAGAAGGTCTGGGGTCCGTTAGGATCGGCGGCCGTGTCGTTCCGAAGGATTGGCTACACCGCGCAGAGTATGCGTGAGCTGATCAGGCCGACGGGCGAAGTGCTGGACCTCTTCAACATCCCGAACTGGCACTTCAAGAAGGTCCTGATCATGGACATCAAGACTTGGCAGCTGCAGCAGCTCGCCTACGACACCCACAGCGACCTGGCGCAAGGGGCCTTCATCCCGAACGTCAGGTGCTGGATCGACAACGGCAAGGACAGCACCACCGAGGCGCGCGAGGCGAGGAGCCTCACCTACGACGAGCGGGGCTACCTGAGGCCCATTGTCGTGCATGGGCAGTGGCCTAGCGATGTGAGGTACTATGCGTCGCCACGGCTGGCTGCGACGCCTTGCCGTCAGCTCCACCCCGCGACCCGTGGCACATTTCGGCATCGGCAGTTGGAGTGCCAGGACAGCTGGACGAGTCACACGCTGCCAGCACACGAGTATCACGATCAAGACCGTGATGGAGCGGCTCTTCCTTCCCGAGCCATTCCACAGTTGGAGGCCGCCAGGTGGCGACCTCCTGGCGCGCGTGCAGTGGATCAAGGGTGGCGACGGCATGCCGTTCGCCAACGCGGAGTTCCTCTCTGATGGCGCGGTCCTCGAGGTTGGCCACTCGCTCGCCATCTCTGCAAGCGCGGTGGTCAAGCTGCCGCCCGGCGAGCCGCGCGGCCAAGGTGCTGCGGGGCGCCATGTCAGGTCAGCTGCAGCCCATCGAAGGGGCGGGGTTGCTGGGCCTGCTCACGTTACCCAAAAGTTCCGCGTCGCCCATCACAGCCTCGTTCAACGCCTCCTTCGCAACCTCGGGGCTGAGGAGCGCGGGCGCACTGACACTAACGAGGGAACGGCGGCCCGTGGAGCTCTGCGGCGCGGGATTTGGCAAGCACTCGACGACTTCGGGGGCCTGGGCGACCTGGCTCGCACGGTAAAGAAGATCAAGGGCCACGCCACCATGGAGGACGCTCTGGCAGGGAAGACCACCAGGCGCGACAGGCGGGGCAACATGGAGGCGGGCAGGCGCGCCAAGTACACCGCCTAGGTCTCCCGCTCCCCTGCTGACGTCAGGAAGGCTCGCGAGGTCATGGCCTTACTCTCATTGGAGTTGCCCATGGGATTGACACCGCTAGCGGTGAAGCGGCACAGCGCCGACAGGACTTCGATGGGAACTTTCAGGAGTGCAAGGGCGGCTCGACCCTCTCGCCCACGAAGCACGAGGCCACCGGCATCGCGAACGACGGGGCCCACTGCGTCAAGTGCCTCAGGTCTGCTTGGAGCGCGCATGGCAGCAGGAAGCTCTACGGCCACGCCTGCGACGAGTAGGATTTCGCCCGGGACGCCAGCGGGGCCAAGCGCAGGAGGGCGGCCTCGGCCCCGCCAGCGGCTGGGGCGGTCGCCGTGGCCCTTGCCTTCGCGAGCAGATTCGAGGCCGACAGCGACAGAACCAGCCCTGAGGCTGAGGACGGTGGGGAAGCAGGAGCCGGTGTGGCTGGCGCTGCCCCGGAGTCTGGACCCCAGGACGTCACGAGCAAACACGACCTGCACACCATCAGCGGATTCCGAGCGTGTTAGGGGTGCTATTGCTGCGCGAGACAGGGTGCTCGGCGGCCAGTGCCAGCCCGCGTCGGACGAGACGCTCAGGGCCAGACTGAGGAAGATCGGGCTGGTCAGCGGTGGCCACGACCCGGAGCTGGGCAGACCGCAGAGGCTCCTCACTTCTCCTTGACGGGTGTTCTCATGCGGTGCGGAAGGCCCTCTGCGCCATTTTTGCGAGGGCGCGTGCGGCCGCGCCGTTGTGCGGCCCAGCGGCAGCCCAAGACGGGCGCCCTGCGCTGGAGTGCGCAACGGCGCGCGCAGCGTGCGCCGCGCGAGTGGTGAAAAACAAAGGCCCCATTTGGGCGTGCCCCTCACACGCTTCGCGGCATAATTGCAAGCTCCGCCGACGGCCCCTGTGGCAGGGTTCGTTTGGCACCGCCGCCTCCATTTCGGCACATTGTTTACACGCTTCGCGGCACCATAGGGAGCTTCGCCGAAAGCCCCAATGGCAGGGTTCGCATGGCACCGCCGCCTCCGCTTCGGCACGCCCGCCACACGGTTCGCGGCCCCATTGCAAGCTCCGCCGACGGCCTTTGTGGCAGGGTTCGTTTGACACCGCCGACTCCATGTCGGCACATTCTTTATACGTTTCGCGGCCCCGTAGGGAGTTTCGCTAAAGGCGCCAGTGTCTGGGTTTTGCATGGCACCGCCGCCTCCATGTCGGCACACCTCTCACACGGTTTGCGGCCCCATGGGGAGCTCCGCCGAACGCCCCACTGGCAAGGTTCGCATGGTACCGCCGCCTCCATTCTGGCGCACCCCTCCCACATTCCGTGGCTCCATAGGGAGCCCCGCCGACGGCCCCAATGGCAGGGTTCGCATGGCACCGTCGCCTCCATGACGGCGCACCAGGTACACGCTTCGCGGCCCCATAGATAGCCCCGCCGAAGGGCCCAGTGGCAGGGTTCGCATGGCACCGCCGCCTCGATTCCCGCACACCCCTTACATACTTCGCGTGCCCTTAAGGAGCTCCACTGGAGGCCTCAGTGGCAGGGTTCGCATGGCACCGCCGCCTCCCTTTTTGCACGTTCCTCCCTCGTTTCGTGGCCCCGTAGGGAACGTCGCCGAAGGCCCCAGTGGCAGGGTTCGCATGGCACGCCGCTTCCATTTTCCGCCGCCTCCATTCCTCCACGCTTCTTGGCCCCATAGGCGGCATTCGCAATTGCATATGGTTGGGCGCGTCGCCAGGATAATTGTTCCCCCCCCCGCCCTCGGAGGCTGAGCTTATGCTCTTGGCTCTCACTGTGCAAGGCAGGTGTTTTCATCTTGCTTATGTTTTTCGTGGTGTTCCCAACCATCCTGTGGTTTTGGGTCCCCGTTTTGAAGAGAGGGTCCCCGCGTTCTCCTCCCGTTGCCTCCTCCCTCCCCCTCTCATCAGCATCTGCATCAGCATCATCATCAGCAGCATCACCATCAGCATCATCATCATCATCGGCATCAGCATCATCAGAATCAGCATCAGCATCATCATCAGCAGCATCACCATCAGCATCATCATCATCATCATCATCAGCATCATCATCATCTTCATCATCATCATCATCATCATCATCATCATCAGCAGCAGCATCATCATCGTCGTCATCACCCGTTTCAGTACACCACTCACACGTTTCGTGGCTTCATACGGAGCTCCACCGAAGGTCCCAGTGCTACCGCCCGCATGCCAGTACAGCGCTTCGTGGCCCCATAGGGAGCTCCACCGAAGGTTTCAGTGCTACCGCCCGCGTGCGTCCCCCCCACACAGTACAGCGCGTCGTGGCCCCATGGGGACCTCCACCGAAGGTACCAGTGCTTCCGCCTGCATGCGTCCCCCACCAAATACGGCGCTTCGTGACCCCACAGGGGTTTCCACCGAAGGTCTCAGTGCTACCGCCCGCATGCGTCACCCCCAAGCGCTACCGCCCGCATGCGCCCCCCATGCAGTACAGCGTTTAGTGGCCCCATAGGGAGCTCCACCGAAGGCCCCAGTGCTACCGCCCGCATGCGTCCACACACACACACACACACATACATACACACACACACACACACACACACACACGCACACACACACACACACACACACACACGCACACGCACACGCACACGCACACGCACACGCACACGCACACGCACACACACACACACACACACACACACAGTACAGCGTTGCGTGGTCCCGTAGGGAGCTCCACCGAAAGGTCCCAGCGCTACTGGCCGCATGCGCTCCCCCTCCCCCACCCAGTACAGCGCTTCGTGGCCCAAAGGAGCTCCACCGACGGCACCACTTTTACCGCCCGCATGCGCCCCCCCCAGCACAGCGCTTCGTGGCCCCATAGGGAGATCCACCGAAGGTCCCAGAGCTACCGCCCGCATGCGTCCCCCCCACCCCAGTACAGCGCTTCGTTGCCCCATAGGGATCTCCTCCGACGGCCCCTGTGCTACCGCCCGCATGCGTCCCCCCCCCACCCCCCACCCACCCAGTACAGCGCTTCGTGGCCCAATATGGGAGCTCCACCGACGGCCCCAGTGTTACCGCCCGCATGCGCCCCCCCACTCAGTCCAGCGCTTCGTGGCCCCACAGGAAAACCACCGACACTCCCAGCGCTACCGCCCGCATGCGTTTCCCCCACCCAGTACAGCGCTTCATGGCATGCCTGTAGGGAGCTCCACCGAAGGTCACAGCGCTACCGCCCGCATGCGTCCCACCCAGTGCAGCGCTACGTAGCCCCGTAGGGAGCTCCACCGGCGGCCCTATGCTACCGCCCGCATGCGTCCCCCCACCCAGTGCAGCGATTCGTGGTTTCATAGTGAGCTCCACCGACGGCCCCAGTGCTACCGCCCGCATGCGTCCCCCCCCCACCCGCATGCGTCCCCCCACTCAGTACAGCGTTTCGTGGCCCCATCTGACAACCACCGACACTCCCAGCGCTACCGCCCGCATGCGTCCCCCCCCCACCCAGTACAACGCTTCGTGACCCCATAGGGAGCTCCACCGAAAGTCACAGTGCTACCGCCCGCATACGTCCCCCCCCCACCCAGTGCAGCGCTTCGTGGCCCCATAGGGAGCTCCACCGAAGATACTCACAATTGCGGCACTCACAACTGCACATGATTGGGTCTCTCGCGCAGAAAATTCCGTAGTCTCGCCCGTGGGGCGGGAGGCGGACGCCGCGGGACAAAAGGGAAGATAAAAAGGAATACATGAAAATGACCCTGGCCCGAGGACACAACCATATGCAGTTGTGAGTCCCGTCATTGTGAGCATCCCCCTCAGGGAATCTCCTCGTGGGTCCACTGAGCGTGTGAAGGATGCGCCGACATGGGGCGGGACCGACATGCAGCCGTTGCAAGTTGGGCTTTAGGTAAACCTCCTACGAGGCCACGAAACGTATGTGGAGGTCAAGCCCCGTATGGGGTCACGAAGCGTGGCATGTGGGCCCTGGCGCTGGGACCTGCGGTGGAGCTCCCTATGGAGCCACGAAGCGCTTTATTGGGCGGGGGAGACGCCTGCATGTGAACACTGCCATTGGACCCGTCGGCGGAGCTCCCTCTGGGGGCACGAAACTTGCGAGGGATGTGGCGGAATGGAGGTGGAACCGCACGCAAAGCTTGCCACTGGGGCCTTCGGTGGAGCTCCCTATGGGGCCACGAAGCGTGTAAGAGGTGCAAGGGACGGGAGGAGGCAGGAGGGGGAGGAAGAAGGAAGGAAGGAGTGACGCGGGGCACTCTCGTCAAAACGAGAACTCAACACCACTGGATAGTTGGGAAAAACCGACCAAGAAATCAAACCAAAGGGAAGCGAGAGAGAGAGAGAGAGAAATAGGGAGAGACATTGAGCGAGCGAGAGTCAGAGTTGCCGCGGTTTCCCGAGATATGGAAAGAGAGGAAGGGAGCGAGAGAGAGAGAGAGAAAGAGAGGCACAATTGCCTTGGCGAAGGACCCAAGCATATGCAATTGTGAGTACCCGAATTGTAAATAGTTTCTTCGGTGGATCTCCCTCTGGGGCAAAGAAGCGCTGCACCCGGTGGATGGGAACGCGTGCGGGCGGTAGCACTGGGGCAGTCGGTGAAGCTCCCCATGGGTCACGAAACGCTGCACTGGGTACGGAGGACGCATGCGGGCGGTAGCGCTGGGACTTTCGGTGGAGCTCCCTACGGGGCCAAAAAGTCTGTACTGGGTGGGGGGGACGCATGCGGGCGGTAGAGCTGGGACCTGCGGTGGAGCTCCCTATGGGGCCACGAAGCGCTGTATTGGGTGGGGGGGGGCGCATGCGGGCGATAGCACTGGGGCCGTCGGTGAAGCTCCTTCTGGGGCCACGAAACGCTGTTCTGGGTGGGGGGGACCCATGCGGGCGGTTACACTGGGACCTTCGGTGGAGCTGCCTACGGAGGCCACGAAGCGCTGTATTGGGTGGGGGGGGCGCATGCGGGCGGTAGCACTGGGGCCGTCGGTGAAGTTCCGTATAGGGCCACGAAACGTTGCACTGGGTACGGAAGACGCATGCGGGCGGTAGCACTGGGACCTTCGGTAGAGCTTCCTATGGGGCCACGAAGCGCTGTATTGGGTGGGGGGGCCGCATGCGGGCGGTAGCACTGGGGCCTTCGGTGGAGCTCCCTATGGGGCCACGAAGCGCTGTACTGGGAAGGGGGGACGCATGCGGGCGGTAGCACTGGGACCTTCGGTGGGGGTCACGAAACACTGTATTGGGTGGGGGGGCGCATGCGGGCGGTAGCACTGAGGCCTTCGGTGGAGCTCCCTATGGGGCCACGAAGCGTGTGAGAGGTGAACGGAAACGGTCGATGGCGATGCTGCTGCTGCTGCTGCTGCTGCTGCTGCTGCTGCTGCTGATGATGATGATGATGATGATGATGATGATGATGATGATGATGATGATGATGATGATGATGATGATGATGATGATGACCGTGTTTGCACATCTCATCTTCAGTGGAACCGAAGGCTGTCGTGGTCACGCGTCTTCGCCGCGACCGCGTCGGCTCAAGTCCTTTTCTGGAGGGCGAGGCCTCCGCCCGGCTGCGCCTTGGCTCCGGGTTCGGCCTCCCGCTCGCAAGCATCGCCCTTCTCCTGTACTTGGTGCGCTGGTGGCTGCAGCCCGCCGTGCCCGCGGCTCCCGTCGCGCCTGTGGCAGCGGCGGCCTTCCCGCCTGAGGAGGCGGGCCCGTTCCCGGCGCCGGGCGAGGCCGCTGGGGTTCAGACTGCCTGGCGGCCGCCCTGGACGCGAGGGAGGCCGCACGCGCTTGCCCCTCGCCCTGCCCGTGCCCCGTCTGCGACACGCGCAACGGGCCGCGGCCTTCCCTGGCGTGGGGGCCGACGCTCTACGTCTTGCTGCTGCTGGCCTCCGAGCTCCTGCGCTGGGGGCTCTCGCTGGCCGCGGCGGCGGCCCGACTCCCTTGCCGGGGCCGCGTTCGGCGGCCTGCCCTGGACGGTGACTTCAACGCGAACGCGCAGCAGCCTGTGCGTGTGGACTCGCCTGACCGACGCGGGCATCGGATCGGCGGGCTGGGCCGCTTCTCATGATCTCGGTCGGCGATGAGATTTGGGTCGGGTGCGACGAACATGGGCCGCGGCAAGCACACAAGCGCATCGTCGTGGCGCTGTCCTCCCGAAGGCTCGAGCATCACGCGGTGCTCACACCTGATTTCGATGTCTACGTCGAGGAGTGTGACGCGTGGAATGCCGACATCCGCAACTGGTGGAAGCAGTGGGGCCCTGCCGCGGCCCCGCAGGGGGCCGTCATCCCCCCTGGGCTGCGACGGTACGACTTCGCCGCCATGCCGACGGTCGCCCAGCTTGCCCAGGCCTTCGCTCTCGGGACCGCGAAGATGGCGGAGCGCGAGCGCGACCTTGGCGGGGGCCCTCCTGCTGCCCCGCCTCCAGGCGCTGCTGGTGGCGGCGGCCTGCCCGCTCACCCGGTGGCCGCAGGCGGCGCGCTTCTGGGAGGCGGCATCGCCGCGGGCGCGCCCACGGCAGCCGGCGGCGCCGCTGCCGCCGCCGCCGCCGCCCCCGCCCCGGCAGCCGCTGGCGGCGTAGCGGGCGCCCCAGGCGCTGGAGGCGGGCTCGCTGGGCTTGCCGCCTCGGTGGCCGCTGCCCCCGCCACTGGCGGAGATGTCGTCGCTGCTGCAGCCCCCGCGCCCCCCGACGGCGCTGCCGCCCCGGGCCAGGGGACCTGCGGACGCCCCCCACGGCTTACGACATGCAGGGCCAGCGGCATCGCGAGTTCAGGGACAGCGTGCAGCCCATGCGACCGACCAGTTTCCCCGATTGGCCTGCGCCAGTCCCGTCCACGCACCACTGGGTCGCGACGTACCAGGTCGAGAACGGGGGCTCGCCGACGGGACATCATCTCGCCTGGAAGGCGGCTCTGGGATCCACGGCGCCTGTTGACGATCCCATCGTCTCTATGCATCACGAGTTTTCTATGATCATGCAGGTTGCCCAGTCATACGACCAGCTCGACGGCTCGAACCTGGCTCCCCTGGAGCCTGTCGCGCGGCAGCTCCAGCTCTGCGAAGAGCGGCACAAGGGCAAGTTGGTTTCCTCACGGTCGCTCGGCAGCGGCGGTGACGAGCAGTTTTTCCTCACGGGGATGCAGCCCACCAGAGGGCTCACGGTCTGCCCCGCCCTGTCCGAGCGGATCTCGAAGCAGCTGGCCGCCGAGTCGGACATCGCGAAGGAGCGCCGCAAGGCGCGCGAGGAGCGGCAGCTGCTCCACCCGCCCGCTGGCGGCCGCGGCGGCGGGCCGGGCGGCGGCGCTGGCGAGGTTGCGAAGTCCTAGCTGGCGCCCAACGGCGTCTGCGCAGCGGTCGCCAGGACCTCGGCCATCCTGGAGGGCCCCCCTCTGGCCCCTCGCCCCTGACAGCCCATGGCTGTCAGTCGTCAGCGAAACGCCCTTTCCCTTCCTCTCCTACCTCATGAAGTTCCCGCACATGCGGGCGGTCGCGGCGGCGCTCTGGCTCGGATCGACTGGGCCAACGACGGCACCACTCGGACGCCGCCCACTCGGAAGCGCCCTCCAGTTTTGCAGCAGCGGTCGCTCGACTACACTGCTGCGCAGCATGCCACGTTCGGCGGCCCGCCAGCTGACATGTCCCGGTCCAGTTCGCTCTCCGACCTCTGCTCCAGCTGCCCGCTCTACTCCGCGGGGCGTGGCAACATGGTCTCCTGCAAGAAGGACCTGGTGTCCTGTGCTTCTGGCGGCTCGGCGCCCGTTGCGCTGCATGGCGCCCTTCTGGAGGCCGACCGTTTGTGGCTGCAGGATTGGAAGGCCCATATGCTTCGCCCGCCTGAGGAAGCAGCGGCCCTTCGACGAGATCTCGGACCCTTTCAACCCTGCATTGATCCCAAGCTTCGACACCCCGCCACCTACGGCGAGTTCATCAGTGAGCTCCTGGGCAGGGGCATGTTGCGCCTCTCTCCAGCTCGCGGCCGTCGCGGGCTCTTGGGGGTCTTCGCGGTCGCCAAGAAGTCGGGCCAGCAGCGGCTCATCTTCGACGCCCGCGTCTGCAACGCACGCTTCAAGTCACTTCCCTGCACCGAGCTGCCCAGCGGCAGCGCCTTCGCTCGCATGGAGACGCAGGGCGGCGGCGACGCGTGGTTCAGCAGCGAGGGCACCTCCAACGCCTTCTACGCCATGCAGGTCCCCGAGGGCCTCTGCGAGCACTTCTCCCTGCCACTTGTTCGCGCTGGGCTTGCTGGCACTTCTGAGCTCGACGGCGTTGCGATCCACAAGTCCGAGTGGCTGCTCCCCGAGCTCGCCATCCTGCCGATGGGCTGGTCTTGGGCGCTGCACCTCTGCCAGTGCGTCTCGGAGGCCGCGCTCGCCCGTGCCCGCGTCGGCCCCGCGCAGCCGGTCCGCGACCGCAGCCGCGGCGTTGCCCTCGCACCCCAGCTGCCTGTCGCGGGCGCCGCGTACGCTGACAACTACCTCGTCGCAGGCTCGCAGCGGGCCAAGGTTCAGTCCGTGGGCCGCAGGTTTGAGCGGGGGCTCTCCTCCGTTGGCTTTGTCGTCCACGAGCAGGTTGAGGCCGCCAGGTCGACCAGCTTCGTCAGGCTCGAGCTCGACGGGCATCACCACTCGGCGCGGGTTCCTGCGCGCCGAGCCCGGCGGCTCCGCTTCGCCATCGAGGAGCGGCTCCTACGGCCGAAGGTTCGCGGGCCCATCCTGGAGATTGTCGTGGACCATTGCACCTGGGCCACGCTGCTCAAGAGGTGCTCCCAGGCCATCTGCGACGCGGTCTACGCCTTCATCGCCTCCGCGAAGGGCGAGCCGATGCCGCTCTGGCCGTCGGTGCGGCGCGAGCTCTGGCACGCCCGCTCGCCGCCGCCGCTCTTCGCCGTCTTCGCCAGCGCGGACTGGCACAACGAGGTCGCCGCCAGCGACGCCTCGGGCTGGGGCTGCGGGGTCCGCCGCCGCCGCTGCGACCGCGACGCTGTGGCCGAGATCGACCGCGCGGCCGAGAGGTGGCGATATCTCTTCGAGGAGTCAGTTCTCGCGCGCGACCACGCCCTGGGGCCTGGCTCTCCTGGCGCCGCGCTTCGCGGCCCTGGCTGCCCGCCGACGGATGGGGCCAAGAACTGGGACAAGTCCTTCGGCGAGGTCGACCCGAACCTCCTCACCGAGGACGGCTGGGCCATCACGCACTCGTTCCCGTGGATGGGGCCCCTGCGACATCTGCCGGGCGGAGGGGCTCGCCGTCGCGCCCGCGCTGCGCCGCCAGCTCAGGGCAGCGGGCGCCTTCGGGAAGAGGATCGCGCGCCTGGTCGACAACATGTCACTCGCCCTTGCCATCGGGAAAGGCCGAGGGGCCCCGCCGCAGCAGCGCAGCGTCCTCCGGGAGATCTGCGCGCACCCCCTGGCCCGCAGGCTCCACGTTTTTGCCGGGTGGGCCCCTGGCGAGCTCAAGCCCGCGGATGCGCCGTCGCGCGGCCTCCGATACATCAAGTCCGTTGACGCGGAGGCGGCTGCTGCTCTTGGCGACCGCCTCCATGATCCTCGAGGCTGCCGCGGGAAAGCGGGGGCGCTCGGCGCGGCCCCCGATGCCGACGGGACGTGCCCCTTTTCTCCAGCCCGCCCCCCTGGCCGCCGGCGCTGGGACCCCGACAGCCGCCGCCCCGCAAGCGGCAGCTGCTCGCCAGCGCGAGGCCCTGAAGGGGGAGCTCCTGATGGGGATCACCTACCTCGAGCAGAGGTCTGTCGGCAAGGCCACGCTGAAGGACTACCGGCGGAGGCCGGGCGCCTTCACCGACTGGCGTGGCCAGCTCCGCCTAAACAGGAGCAGCATGGACCAGCTGGACGTGCTAGCGGTGACTTACTTCGACTACCAGTACTTTCACGGCCACAGCGGGGACGACGCCTCGCGTCTGCTGGCGGCGCTGAAGTTCTTCTTGCCGCAGATCGGCCGCTGGGGCGACCAGACGCTCTGCCGAGCCTCGCGCAGCCTGGCGGGATGGGGGAGGTGCGCCCCCGCAAGATGCGCGCGCCGCTGCCGCGGCTGCTCGTGGCGGCGCCGGCGGGCGCGATGCTGCACCGCGGCCAGATCGAGCAGGCCATCGCCATGATGCTGAGCTTCGCGTGCTACCTCAGGCCATCAGAGTGCGACCAGTTGACAGCCATGCAGGTCGCCCCCCCCGTCGCGGCGGGCGCCGCGGGCGAGGGGCTCGGCGCGCTGCTGCTATATCCCGGCGAGCCGCGGAAGACAGGCCTCTGGGACTTCACGGTGGTGATCGACACCTTCGTCTTCTTGGTCCCAGCGCTCCTCGGCTCGAAGCGCCGAGCGCCGTCGGGGACGTCGCGGATCTGGTCATTCCCACCAGCCTCGCTCGGCACGTGCATGAAGGAGGCCGCCTGCGCGCTGAGGTTGAACGAATTCCCAGCCCCAGCCTAAGGGCTACGTCACGGAGGCGCCTCGGACGACCTCCTGGCGAAGAGACGGGCGGCCCTCGACGTCCAGCAGCGCGGCGGCTGGGCCTCCGACAAGAATTTCAAGCGCTACGCCAAGCAGGCTCGCATCCCGACCGAGCTGCAGCGCGTCGGCTCCCAGGTGACCTCCTTCGGCCAGGCGATGGACGCCGCCCTGCCGCGGATTGTCCTGCAGGGCGCGCCGCTGCCCGAGCTCTGCCTGACCTGGCGCGGGCAGTAGAGCTTGCAAAACCGACCGAGGGGGGGCCCTCGACGGAGTCGATACATCGTCACCTCTCCAAAGAGCTTCACGCAAGCTTCAAGCGTCACAAAGGCCCCCTCGGACAGTTGTGCTGGAGCTGTTCGCCGGCACGGGTCGCCTGTCCGCTGCGCTTCGGCGCCGCGGGGTCGCCGTGCTGCCGATGGACTTCGCTTCGAAACCGCGGTTCGATCTCGACCATCCTGCCGTCCGTCAGGTCGTTCGTGGGTGGGTTCGTTGTGGAATCGCTGCCGCTCTTTGGATTGCCCTGCCGTGCTCGTCTTGGAGCCAGGCCAGACACGGGCCGCCTGGGTCGTCTTGGTGCACCATCCGCTCAAGGGAGCACGTTCGGGGGCTGCCGAACCGTGCAGCCAGGCCGCAGGCGGCCGTCGAAATGGAAAACAAGCAGCTTCGGTTCGCCCTGGGCCTGATCGCGCTGGCCCGCTCCCTGGGAGCCCCCGTCTACCTCGAGAACACAAGTAGCTCCTGGGTTTGGAGCGCGCCCGCCTTGAAGGCCCTGCTGGGGGCCCACGATGCCGTGTCGTTCGACCTCGACATGTGTGATTTCGGTGCCCGCTGGAGAAAGTTCACTCGAATCGCTTGCTGGTCCCGACATCACCCAGACGCTCTTTTGAGGCCGCGATGTAGTTGTAGAAAGGGTTGATGTTTTTTTCAGGCAAGCCCCACATTGTCCTTACCGGTCTTGACCCATCTCTGGGAATGTCTCGTTTCTGCCGATTTCTGTGTATGTATTATCGGCGCCGTCCTGCCGTCGCCACTTCTCCTCTCGGGCTCGGGTCTCCTCCTCGGTGTTGTGTGGGTGCGTTGGGTCCTCCTCCTCCTCTATCTCCTCCGTGTGTCTCGTTCGCCTGCTGCTGCGCCTTCGGTGGAATCGCCCGGGACGCCCGCCACACAGAAATGTTTGGGGTGGCCTGGGGTGTAGCAGGAGATGGCCGTGTTCGCACATTTCATCTTCAGTGGAACCGAAGGCCGTCGTGGTCACGCGTCTTCGCCGCGACCGCGTCGGCTCAAGTATTTTTCTTGCCCGCCCTCCTCTCCCTTTTCTCTTTCTCCTCCTCGGTGTTGTGTGGGTGCGTTGGGTCCTCCTCCTCCTCCTCCTCCTCTCTCTCCTCCGTGTGTCTCGTTCGCCTGCTGCTGCGCCTTCGGTGGAATCGCCCGGACGCCCGCCACACAGAAATGTTTGGGGTGGCCTGGGGTGTAGCAGGAGATGATGATCACCATCATCATCATCATCATCATCATCATCAGCATCAGCATCAGCATCAGCATCAGCATCATCATCATCATCATCACCATCATCATCATCATCATCATCATCATCATCATCATCATCATCATCCTCATCATCCTCATCCTCATCCTCATCCTCATGGTGATGCTGATATTGCTGATGTTGATGATGCTGGTGGTGCTGGTGCTGGTAATGGTGATGGTGATGCTAACGATGACGATGGCGATGATGATGTTATGTTGATGATGAGGATGGTATGATGATCATGATGTTGCGGATGAAGGCGCAAATGTTGTTGATGATGGTGATGCTCATGGTCATGATGGTGATGGTGATGGTGTTGATGATGATGAATATGCTGATGATGTTGGTGGTGATGATGATGGTGATGATGATGAGGATGAGGATGAGGATATGGAAGATGCTGATGATGATGTGGATGATGAGAGGAGGAGGAGGAGGAGGAGGAGGAGGCGGAGGAGGAGGAGGAGGAAGAGGAGGAGGAAGAGGAGGAGGAGGAGGAGGAGCAGGAGGGGGAGGGAGAGGGGGAGGGGGAGGGGGAGGGGGAGGGGGAGGGGAGGGGAGGGGGAGGGGGAGGAGGAGGAGGAGGAGGAGGAGGAGGAGGAGGAGGGATGGGGCAGCGGGAGGAGAAACGCGGTGACCGTCTCCTCAAAACGAAGACCCAACACCAAAGGATGGTTGGGAAATTAGCTTGATGCAGCTGTGAGCACCGCATTCGTGAGTATCATCTTCGGTGGAGCTCCCAATAGGGCCACGAGACGTGTGAGGGGTGTGCCGTGGACGCATGTGGACGTTGTCACTGGGGCCTTCGGTGGAGCTCCTTATGGGGGCACGAAACGTGTGAGGGGTGTGCCGAAATGGGCGTGGCGGACGCATGTGGATGGGGACACGAAAAGTGTGAGGGTGAGCCAGAATTGGTGTGGCGGACGCATGTGGACCGCTGGGGCCTTGGGTGGAGCTCCTTATGGGGCCACGAAACGTGTGAGGGGTGTGCCCACATGAGTGTGGCGGACACGCGTGGACGGTGCCATTGGGGTTTCCGGTGAATTTCCTCATGGGGCCACGAAGCGTGTGAGGGGTGTGCCGAAATAGATGTGGCGGACGCATGTGGACGGTGCCATTGGGCTATTCGGTGGAGCTCCCTATAGGGCCAGGAAACGTGTGAGAGGTGTGCCGAAATGGTTGTGGCGGACGCATGTGGACGGTGTTACTGGGGCCATCGGTGGAGCTCCCTATGGGGCCGCGAAACGACGAAACGCGTGAGGGGTGTGCCGAAATGGGTGTTGCGGACGCATGTGGACGGTGCCACTGGGGCTTTGGGTGGAGCTCCCTATGGGGCCACGAAACGTGTGACGGGTGTGTCGAAATGAGTGCGGCGGACGCATGTGGACGGTGCCATTGGGGCCTTCGGTGGAGCTCCTTATGGGGGCACGAAACGTGTGAGGGGTGCGCCGAAATAGGTGTGGCGGACGCATGTGGACG
Organism: Prorocentrum cordatum; assembly: GCA_963575745.1. Lineage (NCBI taxonomy): Eukaryota > Dinophyceae > Prorocentrales > Prorocentraceae > Prorocentrum > Prorocentrum cordatum. The sequence goes on from CAUYUJ010011113.1 coordinate 2,025,024, forward strand.
GTGCCATTGGGGCTTTCGGTGAAAACCCTTATGGGGGGCACGCACGTGTGATGGGTGTGCCGACATGGGTGTGGCGGACGCATGTGGACGGTGCCATTGGGGTTTTGGGTCGAGGTCCCTTTTGGAGCCACGAAACGTGTGAGAGGTGCGCCGAAATGCGCGTGGCGGACGCATGTGGACGGTGCCATTGGGGCCTTCGGTGGAGCTCCCTATAGGGCCAGGAAACGTGTGAGAGGTGTGCCGAAATGGTTGTGGCGGACGCATGTGGACGGTGTTACTGGGGCCTTGGGTGGAGCTCCTTATGGGGCCACGAAACGACGAAACGCGTGAGGGGTGTGCCGAAATGGGTGTTGCGAACGCATGTGGACGGTGCCACTGGGGCTTTGGGTGCAGCTCCCAATGGGGCCACGAAACGTGTGACGGGTGTGCCGAAATTGGTGTGGCGGACGCATGTGGACGGTGCCATTGGGGCCTTCGGTGGAGCTGCTTATGGGGGCACGAAACGTGTGAGAGGTGCGCCGAAATAGGTGTGGCGGACGCATGTGGACGGTGCCATTGGGGCTTTCGGTGAAAACCTTTTATGGGGGGCACGCACGTGTGATGGGTGTGCCGACATGGGTGTGGCGGACGCATGTGGACGGTGCCATTGGGGTTTTGGGTGGAGGTCCCTTTTGGAGCCACGAAACGTGTGAGAGGTGCGCCGACATGCGCGTGGCGGACGCATGTGGACGGTGCCATTGGGGCCTTCAGTGGAGCTCCCTATGGGACCACGAAACGTGTGAGGGGTGTGCCGAAATTGGCGTGGCGGACGCACGTGGACAGTGCCATTGGGGTTTTCGGTGGAGCTCCCTAGGGGGCCACGAAAACATGTGAAGGGTGCGCCAAAAAATGGTATGGCGGACGCATGTGGAGGGTGCCATTGGGGCCTTGGGTGGAGCTCCTTATGGGGCCACGAAACGTGTGAAGGGTGTGCCGACATGAGTGTGGCGGACGCACGTGGACCGTGCCGTTGGGGTTTTCGGTGCAATTCTTCATGGGACCACGAAACGTGTGAGGGGTGTGCCGACATGGTTGTGGCGGACACATGTAGACGGTGCCACTGGGGCTTTCGGTGAGGCTCTCCCGATGGGGCCACGAAACGTGTGAGGGGTTTACCAAAATTGGTGTGGCGGACGCATGTGGACGGTGCCACTGCGGCCTAAGGTGCAGCTCCCTATGGGGCCACGAAGCGTGTAAGGGTGTGCCGAAATGGGTGTTGCGGACGCATGTGGATGGTGGCACTGGGGCCGTCGGTGGAGCTCCCTATAGTGCCAGGAAACGTGTGAGAGGTGTGCCGAAATGGGTGTGGCGGACGCATGTGGACGGTGCCATTGTGGCCTTCGGTGGAGATCCTTATGGGGCCACGAAACGTGTGAGGGGTGTGCCGACATGGGTGCGGCAGACGCATGTGGACGGTGCCACTGGGGCCTTGGGTGGACCTCCCCATGGGGCCACGCAACGTGCGACGGGTGTTCCAACATGGGTGTTGCGGACGCATGTGGACGGTGCCACTGGGGCCTTCGGTGGAGCTCCATATAGGGCCACGAAACGTGTGCGGGGCGTGCCGACATGAGCGGCGGGGACGCATGCGAACGGAGCTATGGAGACCTTCGGTGGAGCTCCCTATGGAGACACGAATCGTGTGAGGGGTGTACCAACATGGTCTGGGGGGACGCATGCAAAACGGCGCTTCCGGGACCGCCAGCGGAGCTCCGTATGGGGGCACGAAACGTGCGAGGGGTGTGTGTTGAATCGGTGGCGTGACGCATGCGAAGGGTGCAAATGGGACCTTCGGTGGAGCTCCATGTGGGGCCACGAAACGTACGAGGGGTGTGCCGACACGGTTGACATGCGGAGGGCAGAGGTAGGGGTGGGAGCAGGGAGGAGGGAGCGGGAGAAGGAGAGAGTGAGGGACGCGGGGCGCTGCCTCTTCAAAACGAAGCCCGAACACCACAGGATGGCTGGAAAAGACAGAGAATGGACAGACCAGGAGACGGACAGACAGAGAGGGGCCAGGAGAGATAGACAGAAGCCACGGAAGCTCCTTCCACAGAAGACGGCGCGCGCAACGCCACGTCCTCACGGCACGCTGCGGGCGAGGAGCAATCAGCCCCCACGGCGCGACGACGAGGAGCGCACGTCGTGGTTTCGGCTCCCAGGGTACGGCTGTGGGCTCGCCCGTGCTCCGCAGCCCGCCCGGCGCCCACGCGGCGACGGCGCCGCGCGCCGCGCCCCCGGCGCGCCATGCGGCCCCCGCGCGGGCATTGGCTGGCGGCCCTGTGCGTGGCCGCCGCCGCGCTGCTGGCGCCGCGCGCACCGCGCGGCGCTGGCCCGCGCGCCTCCCCGCGGGCGTTCGGGGCGCCAGCCATGGGCCTCCGGTGGCGCGCCGAGGCGGCGGGGCCCGCGCCAGCGCGGCGCCGAGAGAGCCACCGGAAGCACATGGCGCACTGGAGAAGAGGCCCCCCAGAGATCCAACGTGTAGATCCGTGTACACATATATATCTATATATATATATATATGTGCAAATCTATATGTGTGTAATCATGTGTATATATACATATATATATATATATATACATATATATATATACGCATGTACACGTGGGTGTATAAATAAATAAATACATACACATATACATGCATACACATACGTACATACAGACAGACAGACAGACAGACAGGCAGACAGACAGACAGACAGACAGACAGACATGCATACACACATACATACATACATACATACATACATACATACATACATACATACATACATACATACATACACGCATGTATACATGCATACATACATACATGCATGCATGCATGCATGCATACATGCATACATACATACATACATGTATCGGCGCCGCCGAATTTCAAACATGTGGCAAATCCCTTGTGTTTTTGGACCCTGACCCTGCGGATCTGCGCGTGAGAGGTGCCACCGAATTTTAGAAATGTTGCAAATCCCATGTGTTTTTGGACCCTGACCCCGCCGATCTGCGTGATAGGTGTCGCCGAATTCCAGAAATGTAGCAAATGTGCCGCCGAATTCCAGAAATATTGCAAATCTCCTGTGTTGTTGGACCCTGACCCCGCCGATCTGCGTGATAGGTGACGTCGAATTTCAGGAGTGTGGCAAATCCCGTATGTTTTCGACCCCTGTCCCCGCCGATCTGCGTGTGGGGTGCCACCGGATTTCAAAAATGTCGCAAATCCTATTTGTTTTTGGACCCTGACCCCGCCGATCTGCGTGAGGGGTGCCACCGAATTTCAGAAATGTGGCAACCCTATGTGTTTTTGAAACCTGACCCCGCCGATCTGCGTGAGGGGTGCCACCGAATTTCAGAAATGTGGCAAATCCCATGTGTTTTTAAACCGTGACCCCGCTGATCTGCGTGATAGGTGCCGCCGAATTCAAGAAATGTGGCAGATCCTGCGTGTTTTTGGACCCCGACCCCGCCGATCTGCGTGAGGGGTGCCACCGAATTCCAGAAATGTGGCAAATCCCATGTGTTGTTGGACCCTGACCCCGCCGATCTGCATGAGGGGTGCCACCGAATTTCAAAAATTGTGGTAAACCCAATGTGTTTTTGGACCCTGACCCCGCCGATCTGCGCAAGTGGTGCCACCGAATTTCAGGAAGGCGGCAAATCCCATGTGTTTTTGGACCCTGACCCCGCCGATCTGCGTGAGGGGTGTTAATTTCTACGAACCCCAGCAAGTCAGACAATACGATTTGGGCGTTACACAACTGCCCGGCTTGGGCCTCCCACCGTCGCGCGGTCCATCAACAAGGAACAGTAAGCAGCAAGAAGCAGAATTGTAACAAGGAACAGTAAGCAGCAAGAAGCAGAAATGTAACAGTGGAAACTGGAAGCTGCATCTGGCACAGGAAGCTGCGAACTTCAGGCCTACAGCCTGGTGGCCCCACGAGGGGGCCGGCTGCTCTCTCTCTCTTTCTCTCTCTCTTTCTCTCTCTCTCTCTCTCTCTCTCTCTCTCTCTCTCTCTCTCTCTCTCTCTATATATATATATATATATATATATATATGTGTGTGTTTATATATGTTTATATATGAATATACAAAAAAAAACATATACATAAACGCATACCTCACACATGCATGCATGCATGCATGCATGCGTGCATACATACATACATACATGCATACATACATACATACATACATGCATACAAACAGATATGTATATATACACATATATATATACACATCTATAGAATACTAATATCAAAGACGCCTACGGCGAATTATCGCCGCCCCCCTCTCTTTTGGAATCGCCAGTGTGACCGAGCGTTGTGGCAAGAGCTCTGCCAAATGCCAGACGCTTCGCGTAACTCCGCCAGTCCAGAAACGATGCCCAGGGGAAGTGCCTCGATCAGGGAAGTGCGCAGCACGCAGAGGAAGGGTCCCCCAGTGGAGGCCTCTTGGAGCGTCTTGGGGGCCTCTTGGCGGTCCCGGAGGCCTCTTGGAGCGTCTCGGGTGCCTCGGGGAACTTTTTGGGGCCTTTTGGGGGCCTCATGGGAGCCTCTTGGGCGCCTCCCGGGGCATCCTGAAGCGCTCTTGGGAGCCTAGGGCGCTCTTGGAGGTTATCGATCAAACAAGCGGGGAGCTTTAATTAGAGGCCGCGATAAGCGACGGCGTTGGCTGGTGCATCTCTGCGGCCGCGCTTGCCCGCGCATACTCGCGCGCGCAGCGGCCAGCTAGTTCGGCGCCGCCAGCGCGGCCGCGGTGGCGCAGACCGCTGGGCATTTCCCAGCGAGCACTTCAGCGCGAGTCGGCGACTTGGGCGGGCGCGGCACCACGGCGACGCCGACAACGGTAGACGCGACGACGAGCGCACAACGATGGCGGCGATGACGACGACAAGGCCAACGACGGCGCCGACGTCGATCACGCCCGCCGAGAACGATGATGATGTCCTCGCGTCGGCGGTGAAGGTTTCTGAACAAGTTCGACATGCGCGCGCGGCCGACGCGCGCGAGTGGCCCGCGCGGCATTACCTCGCGCACGGATCGCGCCCCGCCCCCCCACCCCAGCGCGCCCGTCTGCGGCGATGGTTTCTGATGGGAGTTTGTCGCGCGCGCGCGCGCGCGGCCGGCGACCGCGAGCGGCCCGGGCGGCGCGCTCCGACGCAGGTCGCGCACCCCCCCCCCCCCGCAGCGCGCGCGCAAGGGCGCTCGAATGAGTTCGACATGCAGCGCGAAAGACGGCCCGTTTAGCCGAATTTGGTGAACGCGCGAAGAAACGGATGGTTTTCCCTTAGAACCCGCAAGAACGCGAGCGCAGGCCCCATTGACACACAGATGTTGCAAAACCACGCGCTTTCATGCGTTATCGGGGCAATCGATTGGAGACCCGTGCGAAAGCCGATGTGTTTGAAGGATTTCTGCACGCGCGCGCAACGACCCGCGCGCGCGCACTTCGCCCCCTGTGTGAAAGGGGCCCTCGGCGGCACGCGCGCGAGGGCGCTCGGAAGATTTCAACGCGCGCGCGCGGGGGGCCAAGTTGGAAGCGCGTTCTGGCAACGTTGGAAGCCCACGGTTTCCTCAAGAAGTCGCAAGACACGGGCGCAACTGTTTCGGAATTCATCGTTGCAAAGCATTGTGTTTCGCATGCTTTCGGGGCGCTCGGTTTTGAAATCCCCGCGAGGACGGAGTCTCGAAGGATTTCGGCGCGCGCGCGACGACTCGCGCGCGCGCGCACTTCGTCCAAATTTCTCACCAGGGAGCTCGCATAACCGATGATGTCTGATGAACGGGGGCTCGCGCATATCATTTTTTGCGGAGGGCGACGGGGGGGGGTCGATGCCGGCGCGGCTGGGGCATGGGCGACTGCGATGAGCGATGGCGATGGCTGGTGCATCGCTGCGGCCGCGCTAGCCCGCGCATGCTCGCGCGCGCAGCGGCCAGCTAGTCCGGCGCGACCGGCGCGGCCGCGGCGGCGCTGGCCGCTGGGCATTCCCCAGCGGGCACTTCAGCGCGAGTCGGTGACTTGGGCGGGCGCGGCATCACGGCGACGCCAACAACGGTAGACGCGATTATGTGCGTTGCGACGATGGTGGCAACGACGACGGCAAGGCCGCCGACGGCGCCGATGCTGATCGCGCCTGCCGACAACGATGACGACGTCCTCGCGTCGGCGGCGATGGCTTTTGAAGGCGTTCGCCACGCGCGCGCGGCCGACGCGCGCGAGTGGCCCGGGCGGCGCGCCCCGACGCGGGTCGCGCCCCCCCACCCCCCCCACCCCACCCCGCCCCGCCCCCCCCGCACCCGCCCCGCCCCAGCGCGCGCGCAAGGGCGCTCGAATGAGTTCGACATGCGGCGCGAGAGGCCCGTTTGGCAGCATTGAATGAGCATGTTGACAAACCCATGGCTGTCTATAGAAATCGCAAGACTGCGAGCGCAGATTATAAATGAAAACGAACGTTGCAACACGAATGTGTTCTTTTGTTTTGTTCGGGGCATTTTTTTGAAATCCGCGCGGAGCCTATGGTTTTGGACAAATTTCGGCATGCGCGCGCGACGACGCGAACGAGCGCACGTCGCCCCGCTCGTCGCAATGGGTCCTCGCGACAGCGCGCGCGCAAGGGCGCTCGAGCGATTTCGACGCGCGCGCGCGCGAGAGGCCCGCGCCCGGCAGCATGCGACGCAAACGTTGAAGCAAAAAATGTTGCCCCGAGAATCCATCCGCAAGACCACGAGCCCAGGCATCGCTTGAAAATTGTCGTATTAACCCCATTTGGTTTGAATGTGTTTTCGGCGCACTCGCTTTCGAATGCTGCGCAAAACCTCCGGTTTCTGATGGGGTCGGGCCCGCGCGCGCGACGACGCGCGCGCGTGCGCTTTGCTTTTTTTTCCCCCGAGGGACGATTGAAAACTCATTGTTTCTGACGCGCGAATGCGCGCGCATCGCAATTGCTCCACGCGATGAGCGAGGGGGGGGGGGGGGGGGGCGAACTCCTGCCTGGCCGGGACGGCGCGAATGTATATTTAGGATGGACGATGGCGCAGAGCCACATGTACATTGGAATGCGGAAGGTAGGCCGCTACCCTGGGGCGCGGGGGGGGGGCCTAATGCTTTGCGAAGGAGGAGAATCTATCTGGCGCAGTTCATTTGTGGAACTCGCAGTTGTCAACTCCACTGCTCGCGCAATCATCCCACCCGCCCATCCGCGCCTTGTTTTGCTAAACCCGCGCGGTGGCGATTGCGATGAGTGCTTGGCGTTCGGTGGTGCATCTCTGCGGCCAGCTAGTTTAGCGCGGCCGACGCGGCCGCGGTAGCGCTGACCCCTGGGCACTTCCAGCGGGCACTTTAGCGCGAGTCGGCCACTTGGGCGGGCGCGGCACCATGGCAACGTCGATGAGGGTTGGCACGACAATGGTAATAGCGGCGCTGGCGGCGATGATGACAAGGGCGACGGCGCGGCCAGCGACGGCGCCGATGCTGATCGCGCCGACGACGACAGCGCCCTCGCGTCGGCGATGAAGGTTTCGGAAGGAGTTTGACACGCGCGCGCGCGGCCGACGCGCGAGAGTGGCCCGCACGTTAATTCCTGGCCCCACGGATCGCGCCCACTCAGCACGCGCGAAAAGGCGTTCGAATGATGTCGACATGCGGCGCGAAAGGCCCAGTTGGGTTTTTCTTATACATAAAAAAGTGAAACTGATGGTTCCCCCGACGGTTCGCAAGTGCGCGAGCGCAGTTTTTTGTTTGAGAAAACTGAGGGTGCAGAGTTGTTTGCGTTGTAAGCGTTTCCGGGGCACTCGATCTGAAATTTTCTACGAAGGCTAATATTGTTGAAGGATTCCGGCATGCTCGCGCGACGACGCGAGCGCGCGCACTGCGCCCCACCTGTTGCACAATATTCGTACGACAGCACGCGCGCAAGGGCGTTCGAACGATTTCGGCACGCGCGCGAGAGGCCCGTTGGGTAGCATATTACGATATCTTTGAAGCACCGATGGTTTTCTCAAGATTTCACAAGAGCGCGAGCACAAACTTGTTCTAAAAATTCGCTGCGCGAAGCCATGTATCATATCTATTCGGGACATTCGGTTCTTGAAATCACCGCGAAACCAAATTCTTTTGAAAGATTCCGGCATGCGCACGCGACGACGCGCGCGTGCACGTCGTCCCTTTTCTTTTTTCAAGGGATTCTGAACATGCTGACTTTTGGTAAACGAGTGCGCGTGCATAATTTTTGTTGCAAAGGATGAGGGGGGAAGTGTTACCAGCCTGCCTGAGATGGTAGGAGCTCATATTTAGGAAAGACGGGGGAGCAAAATCAGTTGTAAATTGCGATACGAAATGAGGGGGCACGGGGGGTAGATCCTGAGCAGAGTGGGGGGGCCGAGCGGTCATTCGTTGTCCCTGGGTGCGTGGCTGAAATGGGGATTCGTGATGAAGATTTATGTTTGTTGCGTTATTGTTGTTGTTGGTTGTTGTTGTTGTTGAATTCTCATGTATGAAGAATTCGTATTGCTGGTCACCCTTCACCAATGCATATTGTTTTTCCCCATCAAAGTGTGTTTCTCGACGCTCGCACCCTGTTTTTTTCTGGCAGGGGAAATCTTGATGTTCAAACTGTACCCCTGGCCCCCGGGCGACAACAACAACAGCAACAGCTCCCGCCTGTGACCTCCTCACAACTTAGCCAGGATCCCCGCTCCCGCCCGAGACTCCCGCGCATTTGATTTAGGAATCGCGCTCTCGCTTGGGACGTCCTTACAATTTATTCCCGAATCGCTTTGCCAGCGCTGTGGAGTCGCGCGTTCGCTGGAGACTCGCTTGCAAATTACTAAAGAATAGCGCCCTTTCCGTCGGATCTTCTTGCAATTTACTCAAGCGCCGCGCTCCCGACACCCAGGCACCCAGGAGTCCCGCTCACGCTTAGGACTCCCTCACATATTGCCTAGGAGTCGGGATGTCGCTGCCCTTCGTGGCCCCGTTGCTGCCCTTCGTGGCCCCTCGCTTTGTTTCGTGGCCCCGTTGCAGCACTTCGTGGCCCCCTCGCTTTGTTTTCGTGGCCCCGTTGTAGCCCTTCGTGGCCTCCGCGCTGCCCTTCGTGGCCCCGTTGCAGTCCTTCGTGGCCCCCTCGCTTTGTTTCGTGGCCCCGTTGCAGCCCTTCGTGGCCCCTTCGCTGCCCTTTTCTGGCCCCGTTGCAGCCACTCGTGGCCCCGTTGCAGCCCTTCGTGGCCCCCTCGCTGTCCTTCGTGGCCCCTCTCGCTGCCCTTCATGGCCCCATACATGCATGACCTTCGTGGCCCCCGTTCGTTCGCGCTCGTTGTGGCCCCAGGTGCATGCTCTTCGTGGCCCCGCTGTCGCCCTTCCTGGCCCCCTCGCTGCCCTTCGTGGCCCCGTTGCTGCCGTCAGTGGCCCCGTCTTGCCCTCCGCGGCCCAACATACGTATGCCCTTCGTGGCCCCCGCTCGTTCGCGCCCGTTGTGGCCCCAGGTGCATGCCCTTCGTGGCCCCGCTGTCGCCGTTTGTGGCCCCCTCACTGTCCTACGTGGCCAAGTTGCTACCCTCAGTGGCCCCATCGCTGCCTTCTGTGGCCCCGCAGTATCTGCCCTTCGTGGCCCCCGCTCGTTCGCGCTCTTCGAGGCCCAATATGCATTCCTTTCGTGTCCCCGCTGTCGCCCTTCGTGGCCTACTTCGTGTCCTCCGTGGCCCTGCTGTCGTTCTCTCTCGCTCTCGCTTTCGCTCGTCGCCGTCGTGGTCGTCGCCGCCGTCGTCGACGTCGTCGTCGTCGTGGTCAGTCCCCTGTCCGTCCCTCTTGGGGTCGGGTCGACGGTCCGCGGCCGCCCCGCCGATCAGCGCTGCCGCTGGCCAGGCCGACGGTCCGCGGCCGCCCCGCCGCTTGCCGGGGCCCAGCCTGCAGGGAAGAAAGGTATACCTTCCAAAAGGGGTTCGATCGAAGACGAAGAGGGCGGGTATCGAGGGTTTGGGAAATACGCGTTATTGGACATTCGAGAAGATAAGGGCGAACAGTCTTAAAATGGTTGTTGTTGGTGTTGTTGTTGGTGTTGTTGTTGGTGTTGTTGTTGGTGCTGTTGTCGGTGTTGTTGTTGCTGTTGTGTGTTGCTGTTGTTGCTGTCGGTGTTGTTGTCGGTGTTGTTGTTGTTGTTGTTGTTGTTGTTGTTGTTGTTGTTGTTGTTGTTGTTGTTGAACATTATTAATTCTAAAGAATAATTATTGTTGGGACCCCTGGTGCACGGCCCCCCCGCCGCGCCTAGGCCGCAGCTACATTTTCATCATTTTTTCGCGAAAGCTTCAGAAAAGTGGATGGGGTCCAGATCCGGTTGTTTTGTTGTAATCCGTTTTCCCTTGCAAAAAACACTATAAAATGACATTTCTTGTTCTAATATAATCAAATTTCAAGAATCCCTTGCAAAAAATAAGGTAAAGTGGACATTCGCGCGCGCAAGACGAAATCCTTCCAAAAGCTTAGTGTTCGGAGCGATTTTAACATAAAAACATCAAAAAACCAATGGTTTTTCAACAAAAAATGTCAAAATCTCATCCCGCGCGCTCTTGCGGATTCGTAGGAAACCCAACACTTTTTAAACATTTCTGTCAAACGGGCTTTTGCGAGCAACTTTTTCGAACTTCTGCGACAACGGTTGCGCACCTGCCAGGGCCATCATCCCTGTCAAATAATACCATCCGCGCATGTGCCCAGCATGGCACAATTGCACCATGCTGGGCACATGCGCGCCCCGAATAAGTGACCAAGTTCTGTGGGTGTGTACCCCACGCCAGTGTAGTAGCCACGGTCGTCCGCACGCCACGAAGTGAAGTGTCCCAACGTCATAGGGCGGGAAGCTGGGTTTGGGTGGTCGCGAAGAGTCGTTTGGATATTTGGTAGAGCTTGTAATGCCCCCCCACGAAGTGGGGGTATTGCCTGGTGTCGTATGAAAACCCTGGCACTGGGGAGAACACCACGCGTTCGGGTAAAATGATTGTTGTTGTTGTTGTCGTTGTCGTCGTTGTTGTTGTTGTTGTTGTTGCTGTTGATGTTGTTGTTGTTGTTGTTGCTGCTGCTGCTGCTGTTGTTGTTGTTGTTGTTGTCGTCGTCCCCCTTGCGACCCGCCCGCGACCCACCCCCGAGGGAGGAAAAACCACCCGGACCCGACAATTGACGTTTAGTAAACAGCCCTGGGCGTTTATTCAACCGCGACCCACCCGCGACCCACCCCGCGACCCACCCCGCGACCCACCCCGCGACCCACCCCGCGACCCACCCCGCGACCCACCCCGCGACCCACCCCGTGACCCGCCCCGCGACCCGCCCGCGACCCACTCGCGACCCACCCCGCGACCCACCCCGCGACCCACCCGCGACCTACCCCGTGACCCGCCCGTGACCCACCCGCGACCCATCCCGACCCACCCCGACCCCGCGACCCCCGCGACACCGCGATACATCCGCGACCCCCGCGACCCACCCGCGACCCATCCGCGACCCGGCCCGCGACCCACCCGCGACCCGGCCCGCGACCCACCCGCGACCCACCCGCGACCCGTTCGCGATCCACCCACATGACTTTAACGAAAATCGGCGCCTGCGGCGGGCTCACTGCATAATTTGTAAAAAGTTTGGCGCCTGCGGCGGGCTTCTTCAGAACCTCGCAGACTGACAACGTCTTCGCCGCCCTTTCACTCTTATCCGCAAATGCGGGATGCCACGAATTTCCTCAGAGAGAATATGAGCGGCGACGGGGCGGCAACGAGGCGGCGACGGCGACCACGGAGCCGCCAGACCGCCACACAGGCCCAGACAACGGGCGGCGACGAGGCGGCGATCGGGCGGCGATGGCGACCACGGAGACGCCAGACCACGGACCAGGCCCAGTTCCTTAGAAAACAAGTAACCGACCCGAAGTGCAAGCACTGTTTGAGGAATACAGGCGTGTATGTGTGTATATATAGACATCTTTATAGGTGTATACATACATGTATATATATATACATACATACATACATACACATACGTTTGCGTATACAGTTATGTATGTATATATAAACATTTATGTACAGGTTAGCCAGCGTGAACCCTAAAGAGTGACGTCTTGCAATATCTGCGGTCTAGGTGGCGCAATACATGTGATGTTTTGCAATGCAAAGCAATGCAATGCAAATCAACGCAAAGCAACGCAAAGCACCGCAACGCAATGGCAAGCAATGCAGAGCAGGGCACAGCATTGCAGCGCAATTCAATACAAAGCAATGCAACGCAAAGCAATGCAGCGCAATGCAACGCAATGCAAAGCCATTCAAAGCATCTCAGAGCAATGCGAAGAAACTCAAAGCAATGCAACGCGATGCTACGATTCAAGGCAAGCCAAAGCCATGCAACACAATGTAAAGCAATGCGTGGCAGTGCAATGCAGTTCAAGGTAATGCAAGTTCAATGCAAACCTACGCAAAGCTATGCAATATAATGCGATTGCAACGCAATGCAATTGCAAAACAACGCAACGCAATTGCATTGCAATGCAATGCAACGTGATACAATGCGATTGCAATTCAGCGCAATGCGGTTGCAATGAAATCCGATTGCAATGCAGTGCAATGCAAAGCAATGCAAAATAACGCGAAGCCAGGTGAGGTAATGCAGTGCGGCGCAAGCCACTGCAACGCAATACACAGCAATGCAAAGCAGAGCAAAGCAAATCAAGGCAGTGCATCGCAATACAAAGCAACGCAAAGCCATGCAACGCAATGCAAAGCAACGCAGCGCCGTACAACGTAATGCAAGGCAATGCGCAGCAACACAAAGCAATGCGAAGCTATGCATAGCAACGCAATGCGATGCAATGCGATTCAAAGCAGTGCACCGAAATGCAATGCAGTGCAAAGCAACACAATGCGATGCAAAGCAATACAATGCTATGCAAAGCAATGCAAATTAACACGAAGAAATGCAAAGCAACGCGGCGACGGGCGGCGACGAGCCGGCTGGACCGCCCAACACTGGGGCCCAGCGGCGACGGCGGCGACGGGCAACGACGAGCCAGCCGGACCGCCACCGGGGCCCAGCGGCGACGAGCGGCGACGAGCGGCGAAGAGTTGGCCGGACCACCACAGGGGCCCCAATATTTCAGTCATTAGTAACAACTCCTAAGTGCAAGCACTTTAGGGTGAGCGTTGACACATGTATATGTCACATGTGTACATATATACACACATATACGCACATACATGCACGCATTTATATAGACATGCATACATACAGGTTCGTGCATACATCTGTATACGGATCAAAGCATAACCATGGTCTGATGCACATGTAAATGCACACATACATGCAAACATACATACATGTGTGGGTACATCGAGATATAGCAGTACGAAAGTTTACGCGTTCGGCCTCTAGAGGCCCTCGACGGGCCCTGGGATTGAAAAACAGACTCAGGATGAAGCGCTGGTCACCGAGAGTGGAGCGAGATTCTTGGGCATCGGATCTCGAGGCCCGCGCGGCGGCGCCGCGGGCTGCGCCGCGGGCCGCTGCAGCCCTGGGCTCGGGCGGGCGCCCGGCGTGCCCGCCGCGCTCCCCGCGGTGGCGAGGGCGGGGATGTCAGGCGCCCTGTCGGCGCACCCGGTGGAATTGTGGTTTGTGAGGCACGGGGAGAGCAAAAACAACGCCATCCTGAAGGCTGCGGGCGGGCTCGGCGCCATCCTGTATCCCGTTAAGTTTGACCAGGACCCGCACATAACCAAAGAGGGCGTGCGCGTGGCCAAGTCCAACGGCCAGCGGCTGCTGGCTGCCAACGCCAAGTTTGACATGGTGCTTAGCTCCGCGATGGTGCGCACTATGGAGACGGCCTACTACATGTTCGTGGAGACGAACATTATCCAGCTGTCTGTGGCAAACCCCGCCACTGCGCCAGCGCAGAAACGCAGCGTGAAAGCGTCTGAGTTCCGTGTGCATGTTGGAGCTTTTCTGAGGGATCTTGGGGGTCTCTTTGGCCTCTCGAGGTGCTTTTAAAGACCTCTTGGGGGCATGTTGCGGGGTGCTGGAGGCAACCCTGAAAAAGGCTGTCAAGGCTGGCTCGATTCACCCTTCTTGGGCCCAGCTTGGGGCCTTCTTGGGGGCCTCTCGGGCCGTCCTGGGGGCATCTCGGGCCGTCCTGGGGCTCCTTTAGGCCGTCTTGAGGGCCTCATGGGCGGTCTTCGAGACCCCCTGTTCCGTCTAGTGGCCCTCTTGAGACCAGGATACTTATTTGGGACTTTTGGGGTTATATTGGGTTTTCCGAAGCCAGACTGGGCCAGCATGTTAAAGCCTGATACAGCACCAAAGAAAACAAATGTGTTTTGCTCTCGAGGGCCGCTTGGGCGTCCTCTTGGTGCCCTCTTGGGCCGTCTCAGGTGCCTCTGGGGCTGTGTTGAAGCCATCTTTGGACCCTCTTGGAGCGTCTGGGGGCAAACTTGGGCAGTCTTGGAACAGCCCTGGAGGCATTTTGACCGTCTTGTGGCGAGCTTGGAAGTTGTGGGTCAGTTTTTGGCTGGTTCGGCTTGTCTTCGAGCGTTTTTGCTTATGTTTGATGTTCGGTGTGCTTTTCCTGTGTTGGCTGATTGTTGGCCAGAGATTATCCTAAGAGCCATTGAACAAGGGAAATGCCCCAACATCGGTTCTTGAGAGGGGAGGTGGTTTCTGGAGATGCGTGAGGCGAGGGGATGGGGTCGGCGCTAGAAAACACCAAAGAAACCTGACAAGACAGCAGAGGAGCATTCTAGCACGCCCCAACGTGCACAAGGGCACGGTGGCGGATTGACCGAGTGTACGTTGCGCCGTTCATCTCGGAAGTCCCTCTGTCATTCATGCGGGTCCCCCTGCACGAGAATATCCCGCTGTCCCGGGAGGAGCAGGTCAGGATATTGGGCCTGTACCATGGCAGCGAGCTTCTGGACCGTCTCGACTTCAGCCTGGTCGGCGGCCCGCTGGGGGACAACGAGGAGACTCTCCCTCCCAACGGGGACAACTTCCTCAGCTGGTTGGATCAGCAAGACGCGCTGTGGAACCTCATTGAGTCTCGGAAGGCTGCTGGGCAGGGCGTTGGTGATGCTTCCGAGCCCATCAAGATCGGCGTAGTCACGCATTCGCATTTCATGATGAAGAAGAACCTGCTGCGCCTGGACACGAGGCCCCGCAACGCCGACATTTGGATCGCGAAGGCGTACGCGATGCGCACTGGGGCCGAGCCATGGCTGACCCTGACAAATGTACGAGGCTGGTATCAAGAGGCGAAAGAATTCGAAAGGGAAAAGATGGGTGCTCTGTTGCACAAGGCCGAAGAGAAGTCGAGGAGACTCCAGAGGAGGTACGCGAAGAAGATTGCTAGCTTGCAGAAGAAGCTAGCCGAGCGCGAGGAACGATACAGGAAGAGGGGGAAGGACGTGGACCCCGAGGAGAGGCAGAAGGCAGCGGAGAAGGAGGTGCAATTCAACGAAAAGATGGCCCAGGACCAGACCAAGCTGGAGTCAGAGATCGCCCGGCTGCAGCAGGAGGTCGCGTCATTGCAGCAGCCTGCTGATAGCCCCCTGGCGACGAACCCAGACCCTCCGCCCTAGCAGGTCGCGCTCTGCTGTCATCATCCCCGCAACAGTGTGAGCGGCTTTATTACGATGTTTCCCGTGCGAGCTTGCTGGTTGCATTCGCATCTAATTTGCTTATGATATGCGTGAGATTGGACTTGAGCCAGGCGCTTCCGTTGGTATCAAGATCAATATTGAGTTTCATGGTGTGAGACTGGGGTGAACCCGCATTCGGCTCGTCACTGCCAAGCAGCAGATCATAGCCATACAGCCTGAATTGTCTATTGTATTGACTTGTCAATTGTCGGGTCAGTGCACTTGGCCGTCGCGCGATTTTATCGCGTACACGTGCAAGGATACGTGGGGGCTGCGCGTATGACCTCGTTTTGCATCAGCGTGCGCGTGCGTACGCATCTACCCGCCACGCTTTTTCGAAAATGTGTTTCATTACATACGAGTTTCTCTCGCCTCTGCCCTTCCTGTCCCGCAGCTGGTCCTCGCAGCTGCCAGCGACTCCCCTTCGGACAAAAAGGCCGACAACCAGTACACTCTTATAAGACGGAGCCGGCAAAAAATGGTCGCGGAAAAGCCAGACAAAAGTGGTTGAGCTTTGCTGCGCAAAACGCGCAGACACGCAACGCTCGCAGGGCGACCAAGTCTCTGTTCAGCGCGAGATTTGCAAGAGGTGACCACATGGGCAAGCATTGCGTGGCCACCAAGCGAAGCGACGGACACGGTGCAGAATTGAGACGCAGAGAGCCAGAGAGCGAGAGGGAGAGACAAACAGAGGGAGGGAAGGGAGAAATAGAGAAAGAAAGACGTGGAAGGATCCAGAGATGGACACTTAGTTGGACCAGGAGAGAGTAGAGAGATGGACACGCTGCGAAATTGAGATACGCGGATACAGAGAGCAAGAGAGCGAGACACATATACATATTTGTGTATATATATATATATAGAAAGAGAGAGAGAGAGAGAGAGAGAGAGAGAGAGAGAGAGAGAGACAGACAGACAGACAGACAGACAGACAGACAGACAGACAGACAGACAGGCAGGCAGACAGACACAGACAGACAGACACACACAGTCACAGACAGGGCGACACACAAAGAGAGTGAGAAAGAGATACAGGGTTGGAAACATACAAAGTAATGCGAAGACATAAGGGGTACAGAGTTGAGACAAAGTTAAGAATGGATCCCAGGATGTTCGGACAGCCTCCCAGTGTCATGATGATGGGGTCCTTGATGCTCGTCACTACCTGCCCTCATTTCGTGATGTTCCTCTCCGGTATCTGTATGCCGCCGTTTCGGCTCGAGATACGATCATTTAATGCACGCTGCGTGGTCTGACAAACACGCACGACGCTTCTACATCCGATGTGCATTGTCGTATTCTCCAACCAGCGCTTGCACTGAAGGGTCCGCGCGGATATTGTAAGGAGTTGACGAAAGTATCCCGCCGATATTGGCGGGCGGTCGGATTCTTTGGGTCACAGATCCCAATCTTACGCTTCAGTGTTCTATGGATTTGACGAATGTTTGCCGCAGGTGTGGGCGGTTAGGTTCTTAGGTGCGTGGTTATGGGTCTTGTTGAAAGTTTCCCGGCAATTCTAGTATGCGAGTGGAGCCCCAGGCTCCCAGGACAGAGAGCAGAGAGGACAGAGAGAAGGGGAAGCGCAGAGGACGGAATATCCTATATCTATATAGTCCGAAGGCCTTAAAGCATGTGCCGCCGATCTGAAGGGGGACAAGAATAGCAAAAACAATGGTAATAACAAGAACAACAAGAACAACCACAAAAACAACAACAACAACAACAACAACAACAACAACAACAAACACAACAGAAACAACAACAACAACAACAACAACAACAACAACAACACTAGTTTTGAGACCTTTCGCTCTTATCTGCGCACGTGCCACTCAGCACGTATATTCCAAACTCTCGATACCCGCCCTCGTCGTCTTCGATCGTGCCTCCTTGGGGGTCTTATATTCGTTTACCTGCAACGTTTATTTCGTGTAGCCCTTAAGGCAGGGGACGACAGGACGGATGGAAGTCAGGGGCAAGGGGGAGGGAGGAGCATGGAGCACGAAAGAGAGAGAGAGAGAAAGAAAGAAAGAAATAATGAAAGAAAGAGACTAGCAGTTGGGGTGCTAGGAGTACAAAAAACGTGGCAGAACCTGACGGGCAGATCGGGCGGGTAGACCCTAGCAGGCGGGTCGCTGGAACGTGCGTGCTGCAGGAATCCCAAGGAAGTCTCGAGCGATAACGCGATACCCACACCAGTCATGAAAAAAAAAAACCGGAGCGAGAGCGTGATTCTTGAGAGCCGAGGGCGCCGCGTTTCATTTAATTGTTAGGAAGTCCCACGCGGGAGCGCGATTCCTGCATACCTTATGGTGAAGTCCCGCGCGAGAGCGCGATGTTGAAATACACTGTGAGGAAGTATCAGGCGGGAATTGTTGTTGCTGTTGCTGTAAAAGGCGGGCCAGGTGCGCAGATTGGTGACACTGCACCCTCCCTCCAGCAAAAAGGGCGCGAGCCCCAGGAGAAGCACTTCATTTGAGAAAGATAAGAAACCCCTTGAAGTATGTTTGTTACCTGCAGCGCGAGTTACGTGCAGCCCCATAAGGTAGGGGAATAGAGTACGGATGAAAAGAAGGGGCACGGGGATGGAGGAGGATGGAACACGAGAGAGAGTTAGAGGAGGGGGGCTGGGAGCAGAAAGCGCGTGGCAGAACCAGACGGGCAAATCGAGCGGGTAAACCTTCGCGGGCGGGTCGGGAAGGCGGACCCAGGCGGCCAGGTCAAAGCAGGCGGGTCGTTGAAGCGTGCGTCTTGCATGAAATCCCAAGGAAGTCTCGAACGATAACGCCACACCCACATAAATCATGAAGAAATCCAAAGCGATTGCGTGATTCTTGAGTGCCGTGGGCGCGGCGTCTGAATAAGTCGCCAGGAAGTCTCACGCGAGAGCGCGATTTGTGCATACATAGTGAGGAAGTGCCGCGCGAGAGCGCGATTGAGGAATACATTGTGATGTGGTATAAAGCGGGAGCCGTTGTCGGTGCAACTCGGGGGCCAAGGGGCCGGGTTTGATATCCCCTCGCTGTTTTTCTTATTGGTACGAAAGAGAAAAAAGGCAAGCCTCGGGAAGGGCACTTCACTTGAAAAAATACAACGTGCCTCACAGGTAGGGATCAACAATATTTGTTTCCAGTAGTGAGAGTTCAACAACAACAACAACAACAACAACCATTTTAAGGCTGAACGCTCTTACTTGCCCGCGAGTCATTCAACACGTATACCCTACACCCTCGATACCCGCCCTTTTCGTCTTCGATCACACCCCTTTTCGGGGGGATTATTTCTCTTTGCTGGGGCCGGCGGGTTTAGACGTACGGGCAAACCGGAACGGGCGGACAATCCTTCGGGGGCGTACATCTCCTTGCCCGCCATTGGAATTGGCGCGGGCCCTGCAAGAGGAGGAGGGGAAGAACGAGGGAGAGTGGGAGGAAGGGGAGGGGGAAGGACGAAGGAAGAGGGAAGATACCACGTTGTGAAGGCGTCCTTGGCGCGCGTGTGGTTCCTGAGCGCCGAAACGCAATTCCAGAATAATTTGTGAGGACGTCGCACGCGAGAGCGCAGTCCTGAGTACATTGTGAGGAAATCTCAGGCGGAAGCGGGGGCCCTGACTAAGTTGCGAGGAAGTCTCAAGCGGGAGCGCCGTTCCTGAGCAAATTGCACGGAAGTCTCAGGCGGGAGCGGGGGTCCTCACTAAATTGCGAGGAAGTCTCAGGCGGGAGCGCCGTTCCTGAGTCAATTGCGCGGAAATGTCAGGCAGGAGCGGGGGTCCTGAGTAAAATTCGAAGAAGTCTCACGCGGGAGCGCCGTTCCCACGTAAATTGCACGGAAGTCTCAGGCGGGAGCGGGGGTCTTGATTACATTGCGAGGAAGTCTCAGACGGGAGCGCCTTTCCTGAGTAAATTGCGCGGAAGTCTGAGGCGGAAGCGGGGGTCCTGAGTAAAAATCGAGGAAGTCTCAGGCGGGAGCCGTTGTTGTTGTAGCCCGGGGGGCAGGGGCACAGTTTGAGCAGGAAGATTTTCCTTTAGAAAAAACAAGGTGCGAGCCCCGGGGGTGGCACTTCAATCGGAAAAAAATCAATGTGCACCGGCGGGGGGAGATCAACAATAATTATTCTTCAAGAATGAGAGCTCAATCACGTTAAGACGGTCCGGTCTTACTGGCACGCGTGTCTTGCATTCTGTATACCCCAACTTTCGATGCCCGCTCACTTCCCGATTGCACCCCTTTTCGGGGGGAGTATCTTCCTCGTCGGCCACTGAAGTGCGACGAAGTCTCGAGCGAGAGCGCCGTTCCTGAGTTCGTGGGCCTCTCTGGCCAGGGGCTCTCGGAATACCTATGGAAAAATACCGACCGGGAAACCTTGTCGCCGCGTCTGGGCCTCCACCAACTTGCTTGCATTACGAGAACGTCTCGAGCGCGAGTGCCGTTCCTGAGTTCGGGGGCTATCCTAGCCAGGAAGTGTCGAGCAGGAGCCTTTGTCGTCGTGGCTGGGCATCCGCCAAGTTGGTTGAATTGCAACGAAGTCTCGAGCGAGAGCGCCGTTCCTGAGTTCGGGGGCCTCTCTGGCCAGGGTGTCTCGAGGTAAATTGCGGGGAACTATCGAGCGGGGGCCGTCGTCGTCGTAGCTGGGCCTCCAAGTGGACTCAAGCCACCGCTCGCGCGGGAGCTTCGTTCTCAAAGAACACGTAGCCGGCGTCGAGGCGGGAACGCGCAGAACCGCTTCCGGAGATCAACAAGAATTAGTTTCTAGAAATGAGTACCCAATCACATCAACAATCGTTTGACCCGAGTGCTCTATGCTTCTGATATGCAGCATGCATCCATCATAGTACCTCCCCCGTTATGGGGGATGTAGACCTTGCGCCCGGGGGCCCGAGATTCCCTCTCCGTGATCTCCCGCCCGAGGAGGTCTTGACAACGCCTCTTCCGAGGTATTTCAACATCTCCAGCCCGGATGGCAAATCGCCTTCCCGATCTCGCTGCCCAGACCTTGCTTTTAGGTATCACGACGCATTAGTGGCCTAGCACCTTTGGAAGAGGCCCCACAAGCTTCGGGAGAGCCCCGTGGAAAGCCCCCAGAGCCTCTGAGAGGAGCTTCAGAGCTTAGGCCTTCAGATGTTCAACTTCTTCCCAGGGCCGCTTTTGCGCTGGCCGTTTCTGATGGCGCCGAGGCCCATCGTCGTCGTCGTCGTCTCCGCCGTCGTCGTCGACGTCGTCGTCGCCGACCGAGGGCAGACGTTCTTCCGCCGACCCCCGAGGAGAGCGCCGCGCATTCACGGGCCGAGGGGAAGAAGGAGTGGGCCAACGGGGCGCACCTCCCGATCGGGGGGATCGCCCACTTGGAGGGCGGCGGCGTCCTGGGCCGGCGCCAGGCCGCACGGGCAACGCCATTCGCGGGGGAGTCGTGGCTACACCGTCGTCGCCATCGCCCTCCTCTTCATCTTCCTCGCCTCCTTTTCACGCCCCCGCCCGCCATTGGTCTCTCCGCCTCTCTCGAGGGCGGTCGCCTCAGCAGGCAGCGAAGCTGCTCTCGAAATGCACGCAGATGGGGCCGCCGTGGATCACGCGCGACCCGCTCGCGGAGGCGTCGAGGGGATTATACGTTACGATGGCCGCGTACCTAGCGTTCCAAATCGCCCGCCGGACCGCCTCAGCAGTCGCCGAGGATACTGGAGGGGCGGCCTAGGCGGCCTGGGAGCGCATGGCGAAGAGGGCCGAGGGGCGCGGAGGACGGGGATAGGGCGACCGATCAGATTGGCGCCGATAACGGTCGAGACCGAGTCGGTGCCACTCAATTTCGACCCAGCCCCGCGTCGACGCGCCGAGGGCTTCTCGGAGCACTTCGCGGAGGCACGGGCCCTGCGCGCGAACTGGCTCGACGGAGAGACCACCAACAACGCGGTCGAGATGAGGAGGGGATGGCGATGATCATGATGATGGCGATGACGCCGACAACGACAATGGCGACGATGACGACGAGGAGGAGGAGGAGGGGGAGGAGAGAGAGAGAGAGAGAGAGAGAGAGAGAGAGAGAGAGAGAGAGAGAGAGAGAGAGAGAGAGAGAGAGAGAGAGAGAGAGAGAGAGAGAAAAAAAAAAAAAAAAAAAAAAAAAAAAAAAAAAAAAAAAAAAAAAAAAAAAAAAGGCGACGAGGATGAGGACGACGAGGAAGGCGAGCGCGACAAACACGAGGAAGGGAGGGAATGGGGGGACGGACGCGGGCGAGGAGGAGGAGGAGGAGGCGGGGGAAGAGGAAGAGGAAGAGGACGACGAATGGGCAGCATAGGAAAGGAATTGCACGACGAGGGCATTGACGCGCGATGGGGCTGAGCCGAAGTGACGCGACCCTGAGAGGTCGCGGCGGCCGGGGCTGATGGAGTCGCGGCGGCGACCCGGGCGGCCGAGACCGGGAACGCTGGCGATGCCAAGAACCATAGGAAGGGCAAGCGCGCCGACGCGGGCAGGGCGACGCTGCGCCCGAGGCGCCTCGGGATCTTGCTCCAGAATTATTTTGTTCGTTCTCCGCGAGCGTCGGCGTCTTCGCCCCCCCCCACCCCCCCGCCCCCCTGGCCCAATGTCATGCGCCATTCAATTTGCAAAGGAGTTGGCGAATGACTCGGTAACCAATGCTCAACTAAACAACGGCGAAAACCCGGAGGAGTCGCCCGCGCAGAAGGGGGCCCGCCTCAACAAGGAGAAGGGCGCCACCGACGCCGCCAAGTCCGAGCCAGACGAGAAGGATGCTTCCAAGAAGCTCCTTGCAGATGCCAGAAGTCGTTCGCCCGCTACTCCCTGGTCATCCAGCAGGGGAACCACATGATAATGGGCGCGAGCCATGGCGCCGCGGGGGGGTGAGCCACGAATGACCCCGAGCTCCTGGACGCGAAGGGGATGACCACCCTGTCGGCCTTCGTCACGAAGCACCCGCTCCCGAACAAGGCTGCGAGCGCCCCCTTCGCGAACATGAAGAAGACCGTCGGCGATGAGAACTACGAGGGCGCCTTGGTCGCAATCAGGGACGTCAACAAGCAGCTGAGCAGCATCGACGAGCGCATGCGCATCCTGAATGGCAGCCACGACCTGAGGCTGCAGCGCGCCGCTGCCGCAGCGGCACTGGCGGCCTGAGGACGACCCCTGCCGCTGTCGCCGCCGCCTCTCTTGGTGCTCGTGGGGGGCCAAGGCTGCATTCAGCCGTGGGTCGAGCGCCGACGGGCGCCGCGATCGCGCGCAGGGTTTGCCCGGGGACCGACGCAATGCGCATGAAAATGCGCATGGAACCGATGCGCGTGATAATGCGTATGATACGCTGAATTTGAGACATGCATCACAGATAATGCGCATGCAACGGTTTCATGTGCATGGGGGGAATGCGCATGAAAATGGGGTGGGCTGAACGGGCAGCGGGGGGCCGGGCGGGCGAGGTTCGGGGGGGCGTTTGGACAGCAGGGGCAGCCGTCCCGCCGGCCAGGTCGCGTTCGAATGCTATATCTATATATATATATATACATATATATATATGGGGGGGGCGTAGCCCAGTCCTGCCACGAGCGAGGAGCTCGATGGCGACGATGGCTGAATGCAGTCGAGCTCGCGCACGCAGCCCCCCCCCCCCCCCCCCCGCTCGCATCCCACCACGCGTGCGTGTCGCAGGTTTCACATCGTCGCAACCCTAAGCTCTAGCTCCAACGTGATGCGATATGTAGCATGCGATGTCATGCGCAATTTCATGCGCACACGGTTTTGCGAATGACATGGCGCTGAAGAAACGTCGACGTCGTCGTCGCCGACCGAGGGCAGACGTTCCTCCGCCGACCCCTGAGGAGAGCGCCGCGCATTCACGGGCCGAGGGGAAGAAGGAGTGGGCCAGCGGGGCGCACCTCCCGATCGGGAGGATCGCCCACTTGGAGGGCGTCGGCGTCCTGGGCCGGCGCCAGGCCGCACGAGCAACGCCATTCGCGGGGGAGTCGTGGCTACACCGTCGTCGCCGTCGCCCTCCTCTTCATCTTCCTCGCCTCCTTTTCACGCCCCCGCTCTCTCCGCCTCTCTCGAGGGCGGTCGCCTCAGCAGGCAGCGAAGCTGCTCTCGAAATTCACGCAGATGGGGCCGCCGTGGATCACGCGCGACCCGCTCGCGGAGGCGTCGAGGGGATTATATATTACGATGGCCGCGTACCTGGCGTTCCAAATCGCCCGCCCGACCGCCTCAGAAGTCGCCGAAGATACTGGAGGGGCGGCCGAGGCGGCCTGGGGGCGCATGGCGAAGAGGGCCGAGGGATGCGGAGGGCGGGGATAGGGCGACCGATCAGCTTGGCGCCGATACCGGTCGAGACCGAGTCGGCGCCATTCAATTTCGACCCAGCCCCGCGTCGACGCGCCGAGGGCTTCTCGAAGTACTTCGCGGAGGCATGGGCCCTGCGCGCGAACTGGCTCGACGGGGAGACCACCAACAAGGCGGTCGAGATGAGGAGGGGATGGCGATGATGATGATGATGACGATGATGACGCTGACAACGATAATGACGACGATGACGACGAGGAGGAGGGGGAGGAGGGGGAGGGGAATGAGAAAAGGGGAGGCGGCGATGATGACGACGGTGATGAGGACGAGGACGACGGGGAAGGCGAGCGCGAAAAATACGAGGAAGGGAGGGAATGGGGGGATGGACGCGGGCGAGGAGGAGGAGGAGGGGAAGGCGGGGGAAGAGGAAGAGGACGACGAATGGGCAGCATAGGAAAGGAAATGCACGATGAGGGCACTGACGCACGATGGGGCTGAGCCGACGCGACGCGACCCTGAGAGGCTGCGGCGGCCGGGGCAGATGGGGTCGCGGCGGCGACCCGGGCGGCCGAGACCGGGAACGCTGGCGATGCCAAGAACCATAGGAAGGGCAAGCGCGCCGACGCGGGCAGGGCGACGCTGCGCCCGAGACGCCTCGGGATCTTGCTCCAGAATTATGTGTCGTTCTCCGCGAGTGTCGGTGTCTTCGTTTCCCCCCACCCCCCCGCTTCCCTGGCCCGATGTCATGCGCCATTCAATTTGCAGAGGAGCTGGCGAATGACTCGGTAACCAATGCTTAACTAAACAACGACGAAAACCCGGAGGAGTCGCCCGCGCAGAAGGGGGCCCGCTTCAACGAGGAGAAGGGCGCCACCGACGCCGCCAAGTCCGAGCCAGACGAGAAGGATGCTTCCAAGAAGCTCCTTGCAGATGCCAGAAGTCGTTCGCCCGCTACTCCCTGGTCATCCAGCAGGGGAACCACATGATAATGGGCGTGAGCCATGACGCCGCGGGGGGCTGGGCCACGAATGACCCCGAGTTCCTGGACATGAAGGAGATGACCACCCTGTCGGCCTTCGTCGCGAAGCACCCGCTCCCGAACAAGGCTGCGAGCACCCCCTTCGCGTACATCAAGAAGACCGTCGGCGATGAGAACTACGAGGGCGCCTTGGTCGCAATCAGGGACCTCAGCAAGCAGCTGAGCAGCGTCGACGAGCGCATGCGCATCCTGAATGGCAGCCACGACCTGAGGCTGCAGCACGCCGCTGCCGCAGCGGCGCTGGCGGCCTGAGGACGACCCCTGCCACTGTCGTCGCCGCCTCTCTTGGTGCTCGCGGGGGGCCAAGGCTGTATTCAGCCGTGGGTCGAGCGCCGACGGGCGCCGCGATCGCGCGCAGGGCTTGGCCACGCACGACCCGCACGTGCGCGGGACGGTTCAGAGGGGCTCGAGATCAGAAGCTGCGGCTTTACCCCGTTTGAGGGCTCGGCGCCCGCGGGAACCAGGCCTGGGGACCGACGCACTGCGCATGAAAATGCGCATGAAACAGATGCGCATGATAATGCGTATGAAACGCTGAATTTGAGACATGCATCACAGATAATGCGCATGCGACGGTTTCATGTGCATGGGGGGAATGCGCATGATAATGCGCATGAAAATGGGGTAGGCTGAACGGGCAGCGGGGGGGCCGGGCGGGCGAGGTTTTGGGGGGCGTTTGGACAGCAGGGGCAGCCATCCCGCCGGCCAGGTCGCGCTCGAATGCTATATATATATATATATATATATATACATATACATATACATATACATATACATATATATATATATATATATATATATATAAAAGGGGGCCGTAACCCAGTCTGGCGGCGGCCGGGGCTGGCGGAGTCACGGCGGCGACCCGGGCGGCCGAGGCCGAGAACGCCGGCGATGCCAAGAACCATAGGAAGGGCAAGCGCGCCGACGCGGGCAGGGCGACGCCGCGCCCGAGACGCCTCGGGATCTTGCTCCAGAATTCCTTTTCGTTCTCCACGAGTGTCGGTGTCTTCGCTCCCTCCCACCCCCCCGGCCCCCCTGGCCCAATGTCATGCGCCATTCAATTTGCAGAGGAGTTGGCATATGACTCGGTAACCAATGCTTGACTAAACAACGACGAAAACCCGGAGGAGTCGCCCGCGCAGAAGGGGGCCCGTTTCAACGAGGACAAGGGCGCCACCGACGCCGCCAAGTCCGAGCCAGACGAGAAGGATGCTTCCAAGAAGCTCCTTGCAGATGCCAGAAGTCGTTCGCCCGCTACTCCCTGGTCATCCAGCAGGGGAACCACATGATAATGGGCGCGAGCCATGACGCCGCGGGGGGCTGGGCCACGAATGACCCCGAGTTCCTGGACATGAAGGAGATGACCACCCTGTCGGCCTTCGCCACGAAGCACCCGCCCCCGAACAAGGCTGCGAGCACCCCCTTCGCGAACATCAAGAAGACCGTCGGCGATGATAACTACGAGGGCGCCTTGGTCGTAATCAGGGACCTCAACAAGCAGCTGAGCAGCGTCGACGAACGCATGCGCATCCTGAATGGCAGCCACGACCTGAGGCTGCAGCACGCCGCTGCCGCAGCGGCGCTGGCGGCCTGAGGACGACCCCTGCCGCTGTCGTCGCCGCCTCTCTTGGTGCTCGCGGGGGGCCAAGGCTGTATTCAGCCGTGGGTCGAGCGCCGACGGGCGCCGCGATCGCGCGCAGGGCTTGGCCGCGCACGACCCGCACGTGCGCGGGACGGTTCAGAGGGGCTCGAGATCAGAAGCTGCGGCTTTACCCCGTTTGAGGGCTCGGCGCCCGCGGGAACCAGGCCTGGGGACCGACGCAATGCGCATGAAAATGCGCATGAAACCGATGCGCATGATAATGCGTATGAAACGTTGAATTTGAGACATGCATCACAGATAACGCGCATGCAACGGTTTCATGTGCATGGGGGGAATGCGCTGAATGCGATGAAATGCGCATGAAAGTGGGGTGGGCTGAACGGGCAGCGGGGGGCCGGGCGGGCGAGGTTTTGGGGGGCGTTTGGACAGCAGGGGCAGCCATCCCGCCGGCCAGGTCGCGCTCGATAATGGAGTTTTTAATATATTTTATATATTTTTTATATATATATATTTATTTATATATTATAAGGTGGGCGCTGCCAGTCTTGCACGAGATAGGGCTCGATGGGATGCGAGATGGCTGTGATGCAGTCGAGCCAGCGCACGCTGCACCACCTACATTGCCCCCCCCCCCCCCCCCCCCCCCCCCCCCCCTCCCCCCCCCCCCCCCCCCCCCCCCACACTCCCACCCCCACCACCCCGCTCACATCCCACCGCGCGTGCCTGTCGCAGGTTTCACATCGTCGCAACCCTAAGCTCTAGCTCCAACGTGATGCGATATGTAGTATGCGATTTCATGTGCAATTTCATGCGCACATGGTTTTGCGAATGACATGGTGCTGAATGCGATGCCAACGCAGAGCGCAGCGCGCGCATAATAGCGCGCAAGAGATGCATACGAACACAGGCGCTTGGATGCATGAGCGCGTGTCCTGCCTTCCTCCGCACGCGATTTACACGCGCTCGTCGGCTCTCGCCCCCCCTCTCTCTCGCTCTTTCTCTCGAGCAATGCACCAGTGATGCATGAGCAGCATTTCGGGCCCGTTCAAATAGAGACAGATGCTGCACCTCACCTCGCGTCCGCATGTCGAGCGGCGCGGCATGTCGGCACCGCGGTTACAGCGCTGGCGTCGCTCCTGGTGCGCGTTGTGCGCCGGCGTCATGTTTGCTCAACCAGGTATGCGATGCCGTGCGCGGTGGCTCATGGCGGCTTTCGCAACGCACCGAAGCGACTAGCACTGTTTGGGGACAAAGCAGTTGGCGATGCATCTACCTGTCTCAGCGAGTCATGCTGGCGTCACTGGGGACAGACAGAGCCCGGCGAGAGACCCGATCGGCGGTGGACGCTCTCAGATTCGGAGTTAATGGTTCGACGTCGTCCGCCGCGACTCCTCTTTCTGGATTGCGATCGGAAGCTGGCGGGGCAAACGCGGCGCCGGCACATTGTAGGCGGGTCGGCTGCGGCGCGGCTGAGGACGAGGGAGGATGCGCGCATGGAATGCGCGAGCGCGCGCTGCGCGCCGCGCGCGCGCAACCTCAGCCGGCGAACATTGAAATATGTGCACGATGCACACATATACATATACATATATATATATACCTATATATATAGAGATACAAATGTGTATATATATATATGTGTATATATGCATATATATATATATATACATACATACCTACATACGTACATACATACATACAGCCATATATATATATATATACACATATATGCAAATAGACGGGCAAATATTTTGCTGTGTATTTTTCAGCAAACCGCGCAGCGATGCAGTTGGTGCGCCCATCTTCAATGCTCTACGTGGCGCCAACTGCGCTGGCTCTGTTGCGGGGCGCCGTCGCGGGCCCCGCTGCCGGCCCCGCCGCGGCCGCGCCCGATAGGTCTCGGGCGCCAGGTGGCCCCAGACACTGGCAACGCACCTCGCAGAGCGAGCGCGACGCTGGGTCGCAGCTCCTCGCGCACCTGCTTCGCCCCCATGCGAATTGCAGGCTCTCCGCGGAAGACTCTTGGTTTATGTCGCTTCACGCGGGAAGCCCGCGTGCCAGGGGGCGCGCTTCATGCGCGCGCAGCGTCGCCCTCGCAAAATCGGAGGGCAACTACCAAAAGCACTGGGACGCTGCATTGCCGTGCGCGGGCGAAGACTTCGTCGACGCGGTTGCACCTGTGACCGATCGGACGCACGCGCGTGAAAAGCGCATTTTCTCGATGAGACTCGCGCGGAACTCGCTGGAAAGTGAGTTGGCGAACAGCCCGTCTGCATCTAGGAGACTCCAAAGCCGAGAGGCTTCAGACGACGTCCTCAGCGCGCCCGCTTATCAGGAGCACCCGTCCGCGGTAGAAGCGCTTGCAACCGACGGCCCTCCACCTTTGCCGCTGGCGTTTCATTTGGACGCCGCCCAGTGCCAGTCGCAAGCCGCTGGGCAGAACGATGCTGCGCTTGGATTTTGGACCGTTAACTTGTTGTGTCGGCGTTACAAGGCATAGATTTCTGCAACTGCGGCTGCCGTGGCAATTGCCCCATGCATCCCTGCTGCAGCAACCTGCGGCGGCAACTGAGGGCCACGCAGGGCGGACGAGCGCCCGACTTCCTGGACGGCGGGGGGGGGGGGGCAATGCCAGGCGATCTTGGCCCTGGCAAGCAGTTGTCGTACGCAACCACTCCATGGGTCTGGCAGGGTGGGCATCTAGGTGGAACCCCTGCCAACTCTGCATGGCCACTATGGAGGAATGGGGCAACTGCATCGGGCACCTGTCGCGGCCTCCTCGAGCAATGCGGGGGCACGCACATCGCGACCAGGGCTGTCGAGCTTGCGAGGTGGAGGTGCGTCTTGAGACACACTCCCACATGGAAGACTTGCTTCGGTCCTTGAGATGGCTGAATCTACCGAAGAAGATTGGAGGTCGGCTGATACTGCATGACACCACAGTCAACGGAGTGGCCTTGATTGCGGGCGACCGGGTCACCCCGTCGGCATCGCTGATGGACGTTACCGACATGTTTTAATGGTGTTCCCGAGCATGTTTATTCTATGGCGCGCCCGATGGGACGCATCGGAACAATCGAAGGTCATGGACCCCTTTCAACTTCAGGGATCCGATCTTCGATGTTCAGCTGCATGCGTCGCCAGCCATCTCGTTGGCCATCGACGCGCTGCGCGCGCTTTTCCTCGGCCCCGCCATGAGGAGGCGCAGCGCTGTCCTCTGGCGCATACTCTCGCACACCGGTTTGAACGTCCCAGGTGCGTTAGATCAGGCGCTGTCGGCTTGCATCCATGTCATGAAGAACGAGCTTGACTGCTGGCAGGAGGGCCCCGACAACTGCGCCCCCCCAGACCGCCGCCTGGGAGCTCTATCATTGAAAATGCCGGGCAAGCGCTTCGGGTATAACTTTCAGGACGCACCTTTTGTTTATTATGATTGAGCGCCATGCGCTCATCATCTTTTTTTGTTTGCAGCGTGTTCAGATGCGTGAGTGCGTGTGTGGGTAGCTGCGAGTGCGTATATGCGTGAGCATATGTGCGTATATGTGCGAATGTGTCTGCGTGCGCGCGCGCATGATAGAGCGCACGCGCACCCACGCTCAGCGCCACTATCAAGCAGGAGGGGGGGGGGGGGCGAGGAGAAAGGCGCGGCGGAGGAGGGCGGGGGAGACGGGTGAGGGCGAGGAAGAGGGGCGACAAATGATGCGGGAAGCACTCCCAATCGACGAGCGCCCCAGCGGATGGACCCGGTCGACGGAGGAATGGCGCGGGGTGGAGCACGAGATGGAGGGGTGAGGCGGGGGGCGGAAGTCTGGCGGACGCCTGGTCAGATTGTTGCCGACTGGCCGTTTCGAATCCGATTGCCCCTCGTAGGGGCGCCGCGGCGACTGCGGACGCGCGGGGCGGGGGGGGGAAAGGGGGCCGACGCCCCATGGCAGCTTGTCTTTGCCAGTTGAGTTGCGGACCAAGCGGGGCGCAGGATGATCGCGAGCACCGCTTGCCCGCAATCATCCTGCGCTCCGCTTGGTCCGCAAACAGCCGCGGAACGCATGCGCGTCGATGTGGCGCTCGGCAGGCGCGCCCCAGTCAATCGACATTAAAATCGACGAAAACAAATTCGCCCCGGCCCCCTTGACCCCGCCATCGCCCAGCGGGGGTGGGGGGGGGAACCTTGGGGGCAGCCCCCAGCCAGTCCGGTTCGGACCGCCGCCGATAGCTCGCGGCGCGGCCACGGGCGGCGCTCGTTCTTCGCCCGACCCACTGTTACGTTTTCGAAAGCGTTCAGCTCCGCGGCTTCAACGGCAGAGTACATGGAGTCAATGGTGCAATCAATCGCGCGCCATCCCTGACCCATCCCCCCCATCCTGCCCTGCCCGCCATTCAACGCACGCCCCCCCGCCCGCCCTCGCCCTCCCCCCTCGATCCGCGGCGCCATGTATTCTGCCAGAAACCAAAATCAAGATGCATGTTTGATCCAGGCAAGCGACCCCGAACGCGTTCTGGAGACACTGCGCGAGCGGTCGCAAGAGGAATCGAGCGAAGAGGAGAGCGCCCAACCTGATCCAGAGGCGAGCACTGGAGCGGGCCCGAATGTCGGGGCCAGCGGCTTGACCGAGCCAACTTGCGACGCCCCCCCTAGCAAGCCAGCGAAGACCAACTAGGCCAGCCACGATGGGGCGCGCGGGCGTGGAATGCGGCGCGCCGCGTCGCGCCTAGGATGACGTCTCTGTTCGCGCGGCGGAGTTCCCAAGGCAGAGTCACATCATCTCGGGGCCCCGGCGCCTGTCTCCGGCGCGAGGGAAGGGGGGGGGGGGGGGGGGGGGGGCGAGGGGGGGAGAGAGAGAGAGGAGAGAGAGAGAGAGAGAGAGGAGAGAGAGAGAGTGAGAGAGCGAGAGAGTGAGAGAGAGAGAGAGAGATGAGAGAGGAGAGATGACGAGAGAGGAGAGGAGAGAGTGTAAAAAAACGAGAGAGAGAGAGAGAGAGAGAGGCAAAGAAAGAGAGAGGGAGAGAGAGAGAGAGAGAGAGAGAGAGAGAGAAAAAAAAAAAGAGAGAGAGAGAGAGAGAGAGAGAGAGGGAGAGAGAGAGAGAGAGAGAAAGAAAGACATTTTAAAAAGAAAGAGAGAAAGAGAGAAAGAGAGAAAGCGAGAGAGAGAGAGAGAGAGGAAAAAAAAAAAAAAAAAAAAAAAAAAAAAAAAAAAAAAAAAAAGAGAGAGGAGAGAGAGAAGAGAGAGATAGGAGAGAATAGAGGAGAGAGAGAGAGTGAGAAAAAAAAAAGAGAGAAAAGGAGAGAGAAAGAGAGAGAAGAAGGGGGGGGGGGAAAAAGAGAGGAGAGAGAGAGTGAGAGAGAGAGAGAGGGGAGAGAGAGAGAGCGAGAGAGAGGGAGAGAGAGAGAGAGAGAGAGAGAAAGAGAGAGAAAGAAAGAAGGTGAGAAACAGAGAAAGAAGGAAATAAAGAGAAAGAGAGAAAGAGAGAAAGAGAGAAAGAGAGAGGGAAGAGAGAGAGAGAGGGAGAGAGGGGGAGAGAGAGAGAGGGAGAGAGAGAGAGAGGGAGACAGAGAGAGAGAGGGAGAGAGAGAGAGAGAGAAAAAATAAAAAAAAAAAAAAAAAAAAAAAAAAAAGAGAGAGAGAGAGAGAGAGGGGGAAAAAAGACAGGACACAAAAAAGAGAAAGAGGAAGAAAAAGGAGAAGGAACAGAAAAAAACGGAGAGAGAGAGAGAGAGAGAGAGAGAGAGCGAGAGAGAGAGAGAGAGCGGACAAGTAGGCGGACCAGGGTCCGTCCGCGAGGCGCACTGCGGTGCGACAACTCGCTAAACACTATTTGCGGCGGTGCAGCCTTTAGATACGAGGGCGGGCAACAAAAACCCCCTCCCCCGGCGCAGTGCGACAGACGCTACAGACGGCGGACAGACGGTGATGATCTCACCTGTCAGACCGCGTAAAGAAAGAGGCCCCAACAAGAAAGGCGACGTGCTGACACGTGGCTAGGCGGCTTGGCAGACCGCCAGTTGGGCGCTTGGCCGCAAAGCGGCGCGCAGTGACGGGGCACCCCCCGCCCCCACGCCCTGACACCGTGGACGCGGAGCCACGCGTACTCACGGGCAGGCAGAAAGGAGGAGATTAGCGCGGGGCACCAGGTGGAGCGCCGCGGAACGATGACAGCATAGCTTGGATGGTGAGTGACGGCACGGCACCATCGGGCGAGGGCGTAAGCAGCTCGGCGAAGGCTCGCCCGGCGCTGTGGAGGCGCTGGAGTAGAGGGCCTTGGCGAGCTTGGGCGGCGGCGAGGTCCGCGGCGAGAGCAACGCACCTCTGCTGGAGAGCGGCCATAGCCTGGGACAGCTCGGTTTCGCGGTCGGTGAGGGGTGGCTGCTCAGTGCCAGCGGCCGCGGGCCTCGTGACAGGGGCGAGGTCCTCGGTGCGCCTGTCCAGATGGTGGACTAGCGTAGTACGGCACCCTGTATGCTGTCGTCTATCACCCTTAAAAGGTGACTGGAGGGGAACGCGCGGCCCCAGGGCTGGAGCCGCTAGGGCGACGCCCCGAGAGGTCGGGAGAGCCGCATCCTCTCGCTCAGCAACGATGGAAGCGTGGGCGGGGTGCGAGGGCCTGTCAGGTTTAGTGCCCTGCGGGGGGGCTGATGCCGCCCCCGCGGGCTGCCGCTGGTGGGGGGGCGGAGTGGTTTGCGCGGTGGGACCAATCATGATGCCGTGCGAGGGCTCTGAGGTCAGCCGCGTAGTAGGGTGGCGTCTCGATAGGGCGGCATGGTCGGCAGCGTGGGGTGTCGGCGGTGCGTCGTCTATGCCACTCAGTCCGCGGGGGTCACCCAGGTCGTCGTCGGCGTCTTGGCGGTGACCGATATCATCATATGGGGGCGATGTCGCTCTCGGAGACGGAGTCGCGGTAGGCGTCGAGAGGTTGCCCGACGGGGCAGGGTTGTCGCTGACTGGCCGTCGTCCAAACGTCCGATCCCCCACCGAAGCTGAACGGGTCGTCCTCCTGTTCGTCAGCGTCTTGGAGGTGAGCGGCGTGTCATGTGGGTGCGATGCCGCTCTCGGTGGCGGAGTCGAGGGCGACGTGCGGGTGCCCGACGGGGCAAGGTTGGCGCTGGCTGGCCCGTCGCCTAGGAAGTCAAGTCCCCCGCCGAAGCCGAACGGGTCGTCCTCCTGTTCGTCGAATATCGCCCGTTGGGCCTCGGCCCAGAGCTCGTCCGGGTTCTGTGGGATGTCTGGTCCAGCCGCGAGTGGTATCTGGCCCGACAGCAGGGGGTTTGGTTCCATTTTGTTGAGTTCCGCAGTTGTAAACCCAGCCCTGCGGTGTGGGAGCGGGAGTGTGCGGTGTCTACGCTCGTAGATGGCGACAGCGACCCCATGCAGCACGGTCGCTTGGCGATGTCGTGTTTTGGCAGCTTCGACAATGTCGTCTGGGAGGTTGTGAGTGCGTGCCGCCGTTGTGGCGAGGGCGTCAGCCTGACGATTGAACTCCTCCGCAATCGGCCCGATGAGCCCGAGGTCGATGCCCGTGTCTCCCAGGTGGCTTGCGATTTTCTCGACGCGGAACATGTTGGGCTTGGCCATAACGCATCGATGGATCTTTTCCCAGAGCTCCACGTGCGTGCCCTGCGGTGCTGAGTGTCCGTCGATGATGCTTTGGAACCCATCGACCACCGCCTGGTTGTCCACGAAACGTGTACGGGCCGTTCAGCACATGCCGTGAGGTGGACAATGGCGAGGGTCTCCGCAAGCTGGGCGTTCTGCGTAATGCCGTGAACGCGTGCACTGTAGTTCACGCGGTGGTCGATGCCGTAGTAGACGCCGTAGCCCGCCCGTGCTAGCAATGGGATGGCTTGGTTGGTGCATGCACCGTCCGTGGCAGCGTAGACCCATGTCCAACCAGTGTCGTGATCAAGGTAGGTGGTGTAGGAGTCCTGGGCTGAAGCCGCAGGATCTCCCTCAGGGGGGGGCCGCGGCATGGGCTGAGGTAGCGGGTCCCTCGCGAGGTCGGCCTGCAGGTCGAGGAGGGCTGGGTCTTCATCGAAGAGCCCGCAGTGTCTTGTGTGCGGCGGAAGACGGGCCCACTGCTCGTCACTGATGAGGGTGGTGAGAGGGAGTCTTTCTCGGGCCCAGCACTTGCAGTCGCGGACAGTGTGCTCCTGAGTTTCCTCTTCCTCGTCGCAGTATCGGCAGATGGGGCTGGGGTCAGCAGACGTGTTTGATCGGGATCGTCGCTGTTGGGTGTGGTCCCCGCCCGACAGGTAGTTCAGGAGGAGCGCCAGCTGCCAGGCAGTGCATTTGGCTGCTCCTTTCGTTCGGGCGAGCCACGTGCTGGCGAAGAGGTCGAGGCCCTGTCTGACAGAGGCTAGGTATCCAAGGTCGTGACGCCGTGGCTTGATCCTCCTTAGAAAGGCTCTGCGTTGTGAGGCCCGCAGCATGTGAAGGAAGGCGTTTTGGGGTAAGTTCAGCCAGCTGATCTGGCAGCCCCAGTCGTCGTACATGATGCCAAATGTGGGCCAGGTCCAACGGAGCTGCTGGAGCGACTGGACGAGTCGTCCGACAGGTCCTCCACCAAACAGGGTCTGGACGTGGTGTTGGAGATCCCTGACGAGACCGCAGAGAGTAACGTCGCGGTTAACCTGTCGCCGCAGGCACAGGAAAGCTTCACGCTGCGTGATGGCGTCAATCTCCAGGGCGTGTCCTGGGACGCACACGGCCATGAGAGTCCAAAACTCGACCCACTTGTTCCCCTTGGGGCGGATAGCCGCCTTGAGGGCATGGTTGTAGGCAGTTTTGGCGGGGCCTGATGGGGCTTGAATGTCGGTGCCCGTAGTACAGACGCTGGCAGCAAGGGAACGGGCGTGCCGCGCCTTAATAAGCATCGGCGATGGGAGCTTGCCAATGCGCGCCGGGGAAACTAGTCGCCCTCCGTACACGGGCGTCAGCGGTGGCCGTGAGGTTAAGCGCGGCTAGAGCCGGCGCTGCCTCGGCGTTGATGTAACTCCCGACGAGCTTGAAGGAGTCGACCACGCGTAAGGGCCGTTCCGCAAGAGTGAGCTGGGTAACGGCGGCGTGAAGCTCGTCGGTGAGCGCCCACCCCGCCACTTTGCCAGGGTGAATGCGTTGACCTGAAAATCGATCAAACTTGGCGGTTTCATCAAGAGATTTCTGCAACTCAGGCGCGGTGTGAGTAGTGGAGTTGCTGTCGTCAACAAAGGTAGTGCTGAGTGATCGAGGAACGTATCGATGCTGTCTCTTTGTCCACACACACATGAGCAGCTTGATGTCGTCCAGGGACCATGAGCTTCCCTGGAGGTGACCGTTGGTCCTGGCCAATTCCTTAGAGTACGCTCCGTTCATGCGGATGTAGCGTTTGTGGCGACTGTAGAAGTTTCTGCGGACAGTGACGATGTCTTGGGGGCACCCCGCGTGAAGCGCAAGGTTAAGGCAGATGTCCGTGATGAGGTAGTCGAAACACTTCTGTCGGTCAAGGGCAGCCCCAGCTAAGGGCAGGAGTAAGCCCTGGCGTGCTCGATGCGCAGGGCGAGAGAGGTGCTGACGTCCCCAATGGTAGCTTTGGGTACAGCGCCAAAGCTCGTGGCGTGGGTCCATCCTTTCCGCCAGTCCGTGAGGCTGCGGTAAGCTGGCGCTTCCCACGCATACATCCAAACGGAAAGCACCGAGAGAAGTCGTTGGTCCGTTGGGAGTTCGCCTCGGCCTTTTCGGAGGCACGGGTTTGGCACATGAAGGAGGGGTTCTGGGATGGTGCCAGTGCGTTGCATAGCGCGTAAGACGCTGGCGAAGAGGCGAAGGATGTCGTCGGGTAACTCCTTAGCCTCCTTAGTAGTCCAGCCGTCCAGTCCCCCCGCACGGCGCGGTGAACGGGTGCGAATAAAGTGGATGAGTTGGTCGTCGGTGAGGTGGAAAGGGGTAGCTGGTGATGGCGTAGGCAGCTCTTGTCGGTACTCGTCGTAGAAATCAGCCCACGTCGGCATGGCTTCGGCGTCATGCCCCGCACGGGCGCGGTACCTGCCCAAGATGGGCTCCCAGGTGTCGACCATGAGCTTAAGCATGTCTTTGGTATTTGCAACAATGGCGTTGGCAGGGAGAATGTCGGGGACCTGTGCCGGTGGTGGTTCACAAGTGTGGTCTTCGTCGTTGTCCGTGTCGGGCGAACTGCCGTCGCTGGGGCTGAAGCCGCCAGCTTCGGCGTCGGCGTCGCTATCGTCCGTGCTAGCTTCGTCAGGTTTGAAGGCGTTGGTGTCACAGTGGAGTTGTGTATCGTCAGGGGTGGTAGGCGTGCGGAGATACGCCGTGGGCGAGCTGTCAGCAGCCCGTGCGTATATGGCCGCCTTTCGCCCGCTTGGCTCGCGGACGCCCTCAGCCCATATCTTGATGCGTTCAGCTTTGGCACGGTTTGCACGTCGCGCCAGCTCTGAGTCGAGGTTTTGGATCAGACAGTCAAGATGCTCTCCGTGAGGTGCTGGCTCGTCGGGGGTCCAGGCCTCGGGAAAGGCTAGGAGAACCGTGGGGCGCAGCTTGTGACAGAGGAGGCGGGCCGCGGTCCACGTGCAGTCGATGCGCTGCGCCAGGTACGGCGGGATGGCACGGCAATCTAAATGATGGTGCTGTCCGATGAAGCGAAGCTCACAAAGTTGCCGATGGAGCTTGCGCAGGCGGTTCATGTGTATCGTGGAAGCTCCGTAGGTGGGAAACGCGCGGGGGACAACGGGTCGCTCCACGAACGTGGGCGTGCGCCCGTGCATGGTGGGGGGCTTCTTTTTTGGGTGGTCTGGCGGTGGTGGTGGCAGGTCGCGCAGACGGGTGAGATGGTACTCATGGCTGGCCTCGTTGGCCAGGGCGAACATGCGCTCCACATCGTCGCGTGTGTCGGCCTGATCCATGCGGTCCTGGTATCGCCCAGCGATGAGGGTCCCTAGTGCCTGCAGTTCGTGGCCCTCGTGAGCACCATCGTTAGGGGGTAGGGCGTGGGGGCAAGAAGGCGTCGGGCCGTATGGTCGAGGCGACTGAGGTCGAGCGTGACCTGCAGGCCAACATGGGACTTCGCTGGCAAGTCGCGCAGATAGCAGAAGTCGGTGACAAGGGATCGCGCCGCTTGGTTGGCGATGATATAATCGATGCGCGAAGTGCGGGGGCACTTGGTGACGCGGTCCCAGTCAGGGATATTGCCGTATGTGTGCATGGTGTGGTCTGGTGTGCCCTCAGCGACGTTAAACCATCCGTGCTGCATCATGTGCAGCAGGTGTGGATTGTCGTCGATGTTCGTGTTGGCGTCCATGCAGATGAAATACGGGGCTGAGCCGACCCTTGCGGCGGCGCAGTCAGCGAGCCGAAAAAGATCTGCGCTGTCTCCTCCAGCTACCCCGTAGAGGCTCGCTATGTAGATCCCAGCGGGCCCGTGGTTGTTTCGTCGCCGCCTGCGGCGGTGCTGAGTGCAGAGCGGGAGAAAGGCCTCGTGCCATCTTTTCTTGGCCTTGAGGGCGACAATACAGGGCGCAGTGTCGTCGACAGTGGAGTCGACAATGGCATCCTTAGAGAGGATGGCGACCCCTCCCGAGGCACCAGTGTTGCCCACGACGGTGTGGTCTGTGCCGCCGTGGGCAGCTCTGCGCTGAGCTCGCGCCAGGTCCAGGTCAGGTCCCAGACTGGCGTGGTATCCCCCGTGGTGTGGATTGGCGGCGCTGGTAGCGATGGCTTGTCTGGTCGGCTTGGCATGTCGGGTCTCCTGCAGTGCTATGACTGCGGCGTTGTGGTCGACACCAAGAGCGGTGATGGTTGGCCAGTTCGCTGAAAGACTGGTGATGTTTAGGCTGACAAGGTGTATGGAGCGACCTGGCCCGTCTCCATCGGTGGAGCTGGGGTTTGCACGCCCCGCACGGTGTAGGTCAGCCTGACCCTCACCCAGGTAGAAGGCTTGGCCACAGTAGGAGCTCGTGGCGTTCCTATGGATTGGCTTGACCGGGGCTGAAGCCGCCGTCAGGCCAGACGTATAGGCGAGACATGGTCGGCACTGCGCCAGGGGGGGTTCATAAACATCAGTAAAACTGCCTCGAAAAATCCTCCTCCCTCCTGTACCATAGGGGACGAGGGGAGGAGAGGTGAGACGGCAGCAGAGGGAGAGGGAGGCGACTCCTCGATCCGTCCTGCCGAACACAAAAGCAACAGCGAACCAGCGGCGGCGGCTCGGCGCGGCAGCGGCACAACGCACGCGCATATACTGCGCACGCGACACCGCTGGTCCGTCCTGCGGCGGCGCGCCCGCCCCGTCAGTACCGTGATGTGCAGCATCTGGTGGAACAGCTCGAGCAGCGCGGTCGGTGGCCTGGCGCTGGGCCTCGTCCATGCCCGCTGCCGTGAGGCCCGCGTTGCGGACAGGGCTGACTCCACGCGGGGCCGCCGCTGCCGCGGCAGCGGCTGAGGTGGCGGGAACTCCGCCCCGACTCTGAGGTGAGAGCGGTGAGCCGCCGCCGAAACCCGCCGCAAGGTCCTTGACGCGGTACTTGTTCTTGAACGGGTCGAAGGTCGGCGCCTCGTCGATGGGGACGACCACGCGGGTGGGCAGCGGCAGCTCGTGGTCCGTGGACGGCGTCGGCTCGAGGTCGACCTGGCCAGGTTCGATGGCGCTGGCCCCGAAGCGTGGCACCACTTCGGGGGCTCGGCCATCGGCCTGAGTCTCGCGAGGCGGCGAGCTCGTGGAGCTCCCAGGGGCCTTACGTGAGCTGTGGCGGCTGCAGGACCTGCTGCGCTGGACGCGCCCGCCCGTGTGGCGGTCGCGTGGCGAGGTCGCCTGGGCGTTAGCGCGCTCGGAGTCCGCCCTGCTCGGGGAGCGGATCGGCGCCGCGCAGGGTGATGGGCTGGGCTGGCGGGAGCCGTTTTTGCCGCCCTCCGCCATGGCTGTGGCCTGGTCAGGGTCGACAGCGTCGGGGCGAGGGCTGACGCGATGGGCGCTTCCCTCGCTGTGCCGCGGGGAGGCGCTGTGATGCGCCTGGGTGTACGTGAGGACGAGCGGGACGAGCGGCTGCCTCTCCCGCTCAGGTGGGGCAGGTTTAGCCTGGGCAGGGCGCAGCGCTGCAGCGACGTTTGGCGGGGGCGTGTGCTGGCGCGGTTGCCAAGCACGCACGTTCGCATCACGCCATCCTTCAGGGCGCCCTGTCCTGCCACGGTTTGTTGCAGCCCCCTGGGCTGAAGCCGCAGGGGTTACCACTGCAGGCTGATTGCTGGGGGTGCCGTCATGGCGGCTTGGGTAATGGCCCCAGGCGCGCGTGGACCCTGGCACGGGCGAAGTGGCCCGTGGGGGGGCCTGCGCGAGTGCACGCGAG
Source organism: Prorocentrum cordatum (assembly GCA_963575745.1). NCBI lineage: Eukaryota > Dinophyceae > Prorocentrales > Prorocentraceae > Prorocentrum > Prorocentrum cordatum. The sequence goes on from CAUYUJ010011113.1 coordinate 2,064,961, forward strand.
TAGCCGATGACCGCTGGGTGCACCCTGGCGTGAGGGGCATGGCCGTAGCTGGAGGCGGCTGCTCCAGCCGCCGCGGGCTTGGCGCCAATGGGGCCGCGGTGATAAGCGGCGGCCCCGCCGTAGGCCGTGCTGCCGCCCGTCGGGACGCGCGCGGGGGAGCGGTAGCGTGGCGTGCTCGGCTGTCCTGCGTCGCGTTGGTCGCGCTGCTGAATGCGCTGCTGGTGCTGTTGATAGCGCTGCTGGTCGGCTCTCGAGAGGGGGCGGGTGTCGGGGAGGATGGTGGGCACGTCAGGCTGCTGCCAGCCCCGATAGACGTGCTCAAAGGCGTGGTCTGGGTAGGTCTCCCCTACGGGTGAGCATCGCCGCACATGCTCCGTGTAGTCGATGTTCTGCGGCTCGGAGATCGCCGTGATGTTTACAGCTCGCTGGTGCGCTGGTCCATAGAGACAGAAACTACCACGGTTGCAGCGGTCGTGGTTTAGCTCGGCTTCGGTCGTGGCACGGCTCACCATGGCGTCGCAGAGTCGCATGTCATAGTCGAGAGCTTGAGGCCCAGGACCACCCTCGGCGTCCCAGTACAGTACCACATCTCGCCAGCGGGTGCGGGTAGTGTGGATGCGCTCGGCGATCGACTCGCAGACGGTCCTGACCGTGACACGGTCCCTGTACATGTTGGTGATGGCTAGGGAGTAGGGTCGGCGGACCGTCTTGTTGAAGGTGAATTCCTCCTTGAGGGCCTGGTGGGGGCCGAAGAGCACGTAGCCTTCCCTCCAGAGAGGTTGGTCGGGGGACGGTTCTTCGGGCATCCCCGTTCCTGTGAACCCAGGTGGCCGCGTCGTGCCGTCAGGCAGTCCCTGCCTGGGGACGCGCCGCGGCCTCGGAGGAAAGTACCATTGACCCTGGTAACCTGCTTGGCCTGGTTGTGGAGGCTCCCCCCCGGGGCCTGAAGGCGCTCGGGGGGGTTCCTTGAGGTCGTGGTGGGCTGGCGCGTTGCCGTATTGGCGGGCAAGGATGTGCGGCGGCATCCCTGTGGCACGGACGTCGAGCAGGCTGTGTGGACTGGGCGGATGGGGGCACCTGCTGGACAGGCAGCATGTGTCGGAGTCCCTGTTGTCGGTGCTGTAAGCACACGTCCAACTGTTGCAAGAATAGTCCGTGGACCAGTCCATAAGTGCACGCAGTCCGCTGCGGGCACAGTCTGGGCACGTTGGTTGGCCCGAGGCGCCGAGCTGCGTGTTGCGGCGAGCCGCACAGTACTGACAGC
>CAUYUJ010011113.1:2071224-2096224 GCA_963575745.1 Prorocentrum cordatum
GAGTGCGAAGCCAAGCGCACGATCGCACGCGCGGGTGGGCTCGGCGCGGAGCCACTCAAACCTTTGGAGATATGGGAGAACATGTCACATGTATGTGTATATATATGTATATCACTTGATTCGGGGCCGCCCTTCGTCGTGCAAAAGGCTCGGCAAGGACAGGGCTAGGCTCGCGGCTAGGAATGGGACACGCACTGGCTCGACCCGACGCAGCGGCTGGGGAACTGACAAGGAATGGGTCACAGGGGGTAAGTTGCAGAAGCCCTCGCAAGCGTACCCATGTGAGTTCACTAGGGCGGCCGCCGGCATTGCATGGGGCAGCATGGCCCAAGACGCACGAGATGCAGCTTGCGTCTGAAAATGCACGAACGCGCACATGAACACACGGATGCGCACGCGCATATGTGCATGTGTACATACAAGTATGCGCACATACGCATGTACACGTATAACAACATAACAATGCACGGCCGGCAGGGCACGTCAATCCATGATCGTGGACACAAGTGTGACTGGACGCAGATCTGCATATCGTTGGCTAAGCTGTGTATTTTATGTGATGCACGCATTGGTGCTTGCATCTGGGCCGGTTCCGCCCAGTTTCACCGATTTCTCCATCCTCTTCCTTCCTCCTCCTCCTCCACCTCCTCTTCCTGCGCCTCATCCTCATCGCCCTCATCATCCTCGTCATCCTCATCCTCTTCATCCTCGCCCACCTCCTCCTCATCTCAATCCTCTTCTCGATCCTTTCTCTGCGCTGCCCCTGTGCTCCCGCGGCTGGCTGGCGGCCTCGGACTTGGCCTCGCGCGTGGAGCCGCGGTCGGTGGCGCTCGGGGCCGACCCTCCCCCGTTCTCCTCTCCCTCGGCGGCGCTGTTCGACGCGAGTCCTAAACGCTCCTTCCCCAGCGAATGCATTCGCAGAATCACGCGCGCATGATTTTGCGACTGCTCACGCGGCGCGGGGGCGGGGGGGTAAGATGAGCATCGGATAGCGCGGGGAACGCGCAGACAGATAGACGAGACGGCGCGGGACAGGAATGCGAGATCGGGGCGCGCGCTTGCCCCCCATGGGGCCACGCAGCGCTGTGCTTGACGCGGCGGGCGCATGTGGCCTGGAATGCCAACTTCGCACCATGTACGTTGCTGTTTCGTAAAAGCGCGCGTGCGCGCGCGTATGCTGACGAGGAAGTGCCGACAGCAGCGCGGATTAGCGCGATCATGGTACGTAGCGGATTGCTTGCCTGGCCAACAAAATGCCGACGCCGCCAACTCGGCATCTCTACATCGAAATCCGATGGTTCAGGATGTACATCGCGTTTCGCTCGAGACATCCTCTGTACATGCTAAGTGGCGGCCAATATGGTTCAACATGGTTACATGATATCAGCATAACAGGATATACGATTTATCTTGCCCACGAAGAAGGTTCTGATGATGGGGCCAAGAAAACTGTAGAACCCCTAAGGGGATCGGCAGATCTTCCGGGAAGAGGCCACCGCGAGCTGAAACGATGCCCGAAAACGCGATTCTGAGTCTTGAAGAAAAATGATAGCAGAGAGACAAGGCGGAAAAATGCCCGGGGCGACGCCGCTTGATTGACGCGCCGAAACGAGATTGCGCACAAGCCGCACGTCGAATGCCCAATGTCGGAGCGGGTCGGCGACGCGAGAAATTCTGAACAAATAGAAACCGAAAACTTGGAAACCTATTTTGTTGCTTCGGGAAAACGCAGAATCGCTGCGCCAATCCGCTTGGGGGGCGCAAGCTCATGAGGATTGGGCTTTCTTATGGGAGCGGCGTTCATGGTCTTCATAGGGCTTCTGCGGTGGTGCATCTGCGGGGCCCCCGAGCACCGCAAGTGCCAGTCGCGCCGCAGAAATACGGGAAAGTAGAACTCATTCGCCATGTACAACACGGGAGACAACAGCATGGACAGAGGTAGCGGACGAGTTTGGGATGACCGCGAAGGCGCGGCTTTACCGGTTGGTGGTGGTGGTGGGGGGGGTAACGACTTTTGGCAGCAATTGCGCCGTTTCGCTTGTCATTTTTGTGGTCTATTTGCGTAGCACGACTTACCGCGTCTTACTATATCGCATCACCCCGTTGGTGGGGGAGCAGATTGGCGAGGCATCCAATCCGGAACCCCGAGGCCGGGATCTTAACAACCCGAATCCGACACCCGAAAACCCAAAACCTCAAATTTTGGTTTCCGACCGACTATCCGACCCTGCCTCCAAGTTTGCCCGCGGGAATATCAACGAAGCCGACGTCTGCAACGGCCCTCGCGCCAAATTGATTTCCGACCCTCCTTCCAGGTCTGCCCGCAAGTGTTTCGACGAAGCCGACCTCTGGCACGGCCCTGGCGCCAACCCCATCTCCGACCGTATTTCCGAATCTGCCAGCAGGTATTTCGAAGAAGCCGACGTCTGGTACGGCTCCTGCGCCAATCCAATTTCCAACCCCACGGTCGAGCTTGCCCGCAGGCGCATGCACCGAACCGCCGTCTCTTGCAACTCCGGTCGCAACCGCATTCCCGACCCCGCATTCACAAGTGCATCGGCGAAGCCTCGGGGATCTACTGACACAGGATCCAGCCCCGGGCCAGCAGGAAACCAGCAACTGCAACGCAGGAAAAAAAAACTGCAAAGCAGATCTTCGCAAGTCGGGGTCAGCCAATATGCGCGGCCGCCTCGCGGCCATGAGCGACTCGCTAACGCGGGTCATCCAGAAGGGGTCTTCGCAGGGCCCCGCGGGGTCTGGCGCCCTGGCCGACCCCCGTTTGCATTGACCCCCGTCTTAGGGCCCCCGAAAGCCAACCTGCATTACGGCACCGGCACCTGTTATGTTTTCGAGCGGGACATCTTGCACAATTTCACGATGATTGGAACGGGGGGGGGGGGGGCGCACCAATACGGAGACCTATTTCATTGTCTGGTGGCAGCCCAACATGCTGCCCGTGCACGCGACGACGCTGGCTGGACGGAACGACCAACATGGGATGCCATAGCCGCGGGAACGATGCCCCCGGACCCACCGGAAGACTCCTTGGCCCTGGGCGAGCGGAGTCACGGCTGGCAATTTCACGCTTCGGACGCCCTGGAAAAAGCATCATGCGACAACCCCCTGCAAACCTCAGGGAGCACGCCGCAATGCAGCTACAGTGGGCAAAAGTCGGCTCTACTCTTGCAGGGGCCCATGCGCTTCTACGCGGTTGACAATTTGCCCCACAATCGATAGTTTGAGAATAGACAATGCATACATGTCCTGTGCAATCCGACGCCGGCTCGGCATCGTTGTGCGGTATGATGGAGGGGGCCAACATGGCCATTCAACCCTGGCTACCAACTTGGGCGGCAGATTGAATTCCAGGCACACGTGGCTACTCACCGCACGGCGCCAAGTCTTAACCGAGACCGGAGGTGCGATTCCTGACAGAAGCGAGGAGAGGTTACTACGGCATACACACATCCCAATACCACCACAAAATGATAGACGATTGGATCTGGTTAAGCCAGAGTTAAATATCGCACATGGCCTCCCACTATTCTGCGACGTCACCGTCGCGCCCCCCGCCAGTGGGAACGGGGCGCCCAGAGCAGGGGCCAGTCACAAAGGCGGAAGATTACCACAAAGACCGGAAAGAAACCATAATATTACGCACGGGGACGTTATTTCAACTGGCTTGGGCTCTCTGCAATGCCTGGGGTGCGAAGTATATGGAAGATGGGGGAATCAAAGTGCGGCCCTCGCACCCGCGCTCGCACGCGACCGGCGTAGAAACATACGCGTGCGAATGCGCCGGGGGGCTACTATGGGGCTCCTGTGCAGGTGGTGGGGCACGTTGGGAATCACATTGCAACGTGCGGTGGCGCATGCAATTCTGCACGAATATGCCGACCTTCCCACTGCGAACTTGGAGTCCACGTGCCCGCTCGACGAAGTCGAAGTAGTGTAGCCGCGCGGGCGCGTTTCTGTCCCCCTCCTCCTCCTCCTCCTCGTCCTCCTCCTCCTCCTCCTCCCCCCCTCCTCCTCCTCCTCCTCCTCCTCCTCCTCCTCCTCCTCCTCCTCCTCCTCCTCCTCCTCCTCCCCCCCTCCTCCTGTGACGCTGCTAAGGCGCTCGTTGTCCGGCAGCGTGCGTTTCGCCTCAGCCAGGTTTTCCGGTCCGTGCCTTGATAGACGCGTTAGACGTTGATGCGTGGGGGGAAAAATCTTAACAACAAATGCGCCATGCGAAATTCGCGGGGGGCTCTGGCACCATTGCCGCTGGGGGGCGCATGCGTCACGCGCATGAAATATGTTGGAGATTCCGGCGCAATTGCCATTTGAAGGCACGGAATGAAGACAGGCAGACAGAGAGAAGCCAGGCGCATACACTGCGCATCGGCACACCAAATTGCTTTGAGTTTTGCGTTGGGGCGCGCGGGGCAGCACGCGCCAAACGCGCGTAAGAATGCGCGGAGGCAGACGCACCGAATGCGCACCACGGAAAAACAAAAGACACGCCACACGCGCGCCGGCACGGGTGGCAGGAAGAGGGGAGGGGGAAGCCGAGGCCGAGGAAGGGAAGAAGGCAGCAGGGGAGGCGAAATTAGAGCCACAAATATTCCATGCAATCGCGCACGCAACGAGCCCGTTGTTGTTTGGGTATCCCGGGCCTGCGGTTGAGCTCCAGTTCCTGGGTTCACGCGAGTCTGGCATGCACGTTAGCATCCTAAGCAAGTTGTCAGAGGCCAAAGAGCGTGCGCTATTGTACAGCTTGTTTTGCCGATCAAGCAAAATTGGGCTCAGAGCGGGATAAGATACTCTCTCCAAGACTTCCGCGTTGGATACTCTCGAGATGAACGAAGATGGGATGGGCATGTTCCTCGGGCAGCGCGCGTGGAAACCGCCCACGCGACGTCTGTCGGCTTCCAGCAAGAGCTGAAGTTTTTTTGAAACCACATAATGGCCGTTATGTGCCTGGGTGGGTGGGCGGGTTCGCTTGCGCGCAACGTGACACAGTCGCGCGTGGCCGCTCGCATGTATTTTATGTTGCGAGCATTGCACCTGCTGCTATTGTTGTTGGAGCTGATGTAACGAAGGGGCCCAGCAGCTGCGATGGCCGCCACTACTACTACTACTACTACTACTACTACTACTACTACTACTACTACTACTACTACTACTACTACTACTACTACTACTACTACTACGGCGACGCGACGACGACGACGACGACGACGACGACGACGACGACTACTACTACTACCACTACTTACTACTACTACTTACTTTCCTCCTCCTCCTCCTCCTCCTCCCCCCCCCTCCTCCTCCTCCCCCTCCTCCTCCTCTTCCTCTTCTTGCGGCTCATGATGCTCATCATCTCCCATTCCTCTTCCAAATCCTGTTCGTTATTCTTCCACTTCTTTCCTCCGCCGAACGTTTTTTTACGTTCGCGAGCTCGCCGCCCCTGGTCCTTCGACCCTCGCGGCGATGCCAGCGCTGTGCGTGGCGATGCCTGGATCCAACTTCATTATCCCACATCTCTCCGAGCAGCGACAGCGCTTCGGGCCCCGACGGCACCGCCGCCGCCGCAATGCGCCTGTGAGCACCGCGGCGCTCCCGCGAGCGCAACACTATATGCCCGCGGACATCGCAATAGCGCGAAGCGCGCGGGCGCGCCTGCGTGGGCCCCATAACAACTTGCGCGCGCGATGCGCCCCCTACGAGCCACAGGCGCATGCCTGCGCACACTGCAAACACGCTGTCGTCGCACTACGAGCAGCATACGTAACTACTATACGCTACACATCAGGCACTGCTGCGACGAGGGTGGGCGGGGCGGCGGCCGCTATGTCACGCGCTGGGTGGGCGGGTGGGTTGGAGGCCACATAAGGCGCAGCATGTCTTTGGGTATTATTTTATATATATATATAACTAAAAATAATAATAATAATAATAATAGTAATAATAATAATAGATATCTATATATATATATGAAAAATTTAATAATAAAAAAAAAAAAAAAAAAAAAAAAAAAAAAAAAAAAATGAGCTCCAACCGTATAGATTCGAGGTCATAGAGAAGTTTTGGCAACGATCGCATTATACAATTCAAGCTTTCTTTTCCTGGGCATGTCCGCATGCGACCAACTCCTTTGCATCATTTTGAAAATTCCTTTCGCTTCCCCAACCCGTCTGGTAAGTTCCCCTTTTTGCGGACGCGTCTACAACGATTGAACTTCCGAAATAAGTTGCGCGCCCCACTGTTTTGAGGGGGTTCCCAGACGGATCAAACAGACATCCTTTGCGTTTGATGTGCGTCGCAACTGTTGCCCCGGTTAATTCTAAACCGTAGGCAGCCCCTTCTTCGATGACAACGCCCCTGCGTGATTGTAGTTTGCGCGCGCTGCTGCTCAGCAACGCTGCATCGTCTGCGCACAAGAGGTCCGCGGCCACAATGAAAGGTGGCTCTTTGATAGTTGCCGCCAATTCTCCCATGCGTTTGTCGACGTCGAAGAACCTCACGGATTGAAAAATCATACATAAATATAGGGGCAACGGGCAACCTGGAGCGATCCCAGCTTTTTGCCTCCTCGTTGTTGAATTGCCTGCTTCGTCTTTGAGGATGAAGGAACGCTCATGATATTTTCCTGTTTTAAAACTTACCATTCTTTCTGGAATTCCACATCGGCGCAATGCGGCAATCAATTCGTCGTGTTTGAGTCTGTCAAAAGCCTCTGCCCAATCCAGAAAGAGTGCCAAACAACCAGATGAGGCAGAGGCGCTAGCCGCATCGATCATTCGACGCACGATGGAAATAACTTGCGTTGCATTCTTGCCGGGGGTGTCTAAAGCCATGTTGTTTTCGCAGGCGTCTTTGTATAATTTAAGCCGCTGGTAAAAGCGCGATTGGTTTGTAGTTAGCCCGGGGCGTCGCTCTTTTTGTAGAGCAGCATTACACACGATGCGTCCCACTGTGTTGGGATGTTGTTTTGACCCCAGCATTTCTGACATAGCACTAATAAGTTTTCCAATGCCTCCCAGTTGTGCAGCAGGTACTTCCAGAGTTCAGGAGGCGCGTCATCAACTCCGGCAGCCTCCCCAACCGACAGCTGTTCGAGCACGTCGGTCAGTTCCTCCATTGTAAAAGCGTCCATATTGACTTGAAGTGATTCTCCCATGCGCGATCAGGCTGAAGGTTTTGCGTCGGGGTTCGTGATTTTCCATTGCGCATGCTCAAAATAATCTGCCAATGCATTGCCGCGCTCTTTGCTTCCGGCGAGTTCCCATTCGAGATGTTTGATTTGCATTGGTTTCTTTGCGGGGCCTTTCCGAAGCTGTCGAACTGCTCGCCAAGGGCCGCCGTGTAATTGGTCATCAAGCCACATGGGTTGACCCTTGTTTCACAGAGTTCCGAATAGCCTTGGAGAGTAATGTTTCTTCGTCGCGTTGGCGCGCACGTCGAGCGGCATCCCTGCCAACTAATAAAGTTGATGTATCTTGTGTAATCCATGGCCGGCATGTTTGCTTAGCAGCCCCGCTGGCGACCCCTGGGGCGGAGCGCGTCGCGTCTTTGATTTGATCGGCACGTTTATCTAAAGATCCCGGGATGGTGTTCGCACGCACTGCCCCGCACAATGCGTCGCCGCAGATCTCCGCCAGAGCTCGATCAATGCGGAGTGCTTTTCCCCGAGTGGAATGCCGAATTTAGGGCTTCCATGACGTGCCCAACGAAGTAGACGCCCAAACTTGCAACAAGAAATGTCGCGATGCCAGCGTCGCCTCACGGTTGGATTCAACGTTTGAAATGCGTGCATTGCCGTCAGGGGAGTAGTGCGGGACCAATTGGTATGCCCCATGTTCGAAGAATGCATTCGCAACCGCTGAGTTTGTGGCTCGGCGCGCTTCTACCAAAAAATCTCGGTTCAAATTGTCTCTGCGTTGCGGCCATTTGTTTTCGAACGCATATCGCCTCGCAATGTCGTCTTTTCCCAGCTGTTGTTGGCAGAGCTTCGCATTGAAGTCGCCGGGTGCCATGGTGCATGCATGGTTGCTGCGTTTTGGCCATGCGCCGTCAACTCATCCCCAAAGTGCGCCTGTCGTCTGGGCCGTGTCCAGATTGTGGAGCATCAGCAATAGAAAGGTTAAGAATACCGCTAGGGGCACGAAGGCGCAATAAAGCGACCCTGTCCGACATGAGCTTAAAGTTCGCCGGCGGGGCGATGATGAACCCCGCTCCTGAGTAGAATCGCCCAGATGATCTTGTTCGTGCCAGATGGGATAATGAGGTACCCCTCCTCCTCGAACGTGTCTGAAACAGCTCCTGAATGCATATGATTGAAAGTTTGCGCTGATCCATGCGATGCACTATGTCAATAATTGTCGTGCGATATTTTTTCCCAAACCTTCCACGTTCCAAGTTGCTAAGTATGCATCTCGTAGCGGCCGGCATTGGCGTTTTGATTTGCCCTACATATTGTCGCCATGATGGAAACCATACTGGTATGAAGTAGTATCGGTAACTTTGCCCAGTGCTGCGTCAATATAAGGGTTCAAGCAGTTTTCCGGGTAGGTCGGCATCTTTGTCCGAGTCGCTATCCACGAAAAATTCCGCGCATCCATGCTTTAATTTTGCATGAAGATGTCGTGTAAGAATCGTTGATACGCGATGTGTTTGATCGGCTCTAGCGCTGGTTTGCGCAGAACTCCGCTGTGGAGGTTGGGCCAGCCATTCTTCTTCCCAGACGCGGTTCGCCCCATCCTCTCCCGCGTGCGCGGCGAATGCCGCTTGTCCGCCAACATGCGCTCGGTAGGGGCTCGTGTCGCTCATTTGGATGACGGATTCGTTCTGCATGTCGTCTTTAAGTAAACATTTTACATCAAAACCAAAATTGCAATCTGCTCGGTCTGCAGGTTTCTGGTCTGCCGAAGCCAAAATTGTGTTTGACCTCCGCGGTACGGGTTTACTCCGGATTAGTGCAACAGCAGTGTCCTTGTCCAGTATGTCGTCAAATTCAGCAAATAGAACGTTGCCATAAACAATGTTTGGCTATATATATATATATGTGTTGAGATAGGGCCACGCATGTCAAAAAAACTTCTCCCGGGCGAACGCGGACGCGGCAATGTCGCCAATAACGGTTGTGACCGCCCTCTTCCCGTAGTAGTAGTAGTAGTAGTAGTAGTAGTAGTACTCCTTGGCGGAATTGTTGGAAGCTCCGGAAGTTGACCTCGGTGTTTGTTGTGCTCTCATGTTTTGAAAAAGTTTGGTAATTTGTTCCATTTATAGCATTAAACATATTCTCCAAACTCGTCATGCGCATTTCGATGTCTTCGATATCAGATGGGCTTGTTTCCAAAGCAGACACCCGAACGTTCATGTTCTCGAACGCCGAGCCCATATCATCAATTGTTTCATTTCGTACCCCACATCCCGGACAACAAGCGTCGTAGGGATATTTTTTTTCAACATTTGCCGTGTCGATTTCATTGTGACTGGTTCGTCGGTATTGTCATCATCGCCATCCTCTTCTGGTACACGTTCAGCTTCACCCGGTGCATTTGCGGCACGTCTCAATTGAGGAAAAGGAGGTGGTGTTTGAAGACGTGTTATTGGCGTATCGTCGTCCATCTCGTTCAGGGCGCTGTGCATGCGAGCCTCTTTCTTCGGCTTCTCGGGCGCCCCCATGGAGTGTTTGTTTGCCGGCATTCCTGCCCAAAACGGCGGCACAAGAGGAAAAAACAAATATTGAAATGCAGACGGAATGTGGGAAAGAAAAATGGAAGAATGCAAATGTAAACGGAATCTGCTTGAGCGGATTACTTGAGCCATTTTTTAAAATAAAAACAAGAAAATTTTTCCGGGGCGGACGATGAAAAAATTGTTTCGCGGGTGTCCTCGCCCCCGCATTAGCGGGAGGGCAGGGTAGGCAGACGGGGGCTGACAATTCCGGGTTGCCTGAAAGGCCAGGGGGGGGGCACGGGGTCGCGATCCACGGCATGGGGGCCAGGGGTGGACGGGGTGATTTTTGAGGGCGAGCTCGTCCTCCTCCTCCTCCTCCGCCTCCTCCTCGGCCTTCCCCTCGTCCTCCTCCTCCTCTTCCTCCTCTTCCTCGTGTCCTCCTCCTCCTCGTCTTCCTCCTCCTGCTCCTCCTCCCCCTCCCCTGCCCTCCCTTCGTCCTCCCTGCCCTCCCTTCGTCCTCCCTCCTCCTGCGCTCCCCTGGTTCCCTCGCCGCCCCCTTCCTCCCCTGCTGCTGGGGTGGGCGGGGTGTTGGACGGGTGGTATCAGCGAGGAGCCGCTGTGCTGAGGGATGGGCCCCTTCTCCCAGTGTGTGCCCAGAGTGGGGGGCGATGGATGTAGGGGCCCTCCCCTGCACCTTCTCCTGGCCTACCTCTGTGCTGCTCTGCTCCCCCCCCCCTGCTGCCTTCCCCGCCTGTCTCGTCCAGAGCACATCTAGACTCACTGGTGATTCTTCCGCAACCTGTCAAGTAGCATGAAGCGCACAGCCATGGAGGACCCGAAGAAGCAGAGGCCGCTTGGGGAGGAGGCGAAGAAGCAGAAGTCCCTCGAGGACAAGGGGCGGAAACGCTGGATCCACGAGAACCAGGTTCTCAACAACAAGCTCCGGGCGGACGCGAAAGCGGAGTCGCTGAAGAACCCGCGGGGGCCGTCCAAGGACACCCTCTACGGCAACAAGGTCGGAGAGGCCTGGAACCAGCTTCCAGATGCTGTGCGCAGGAGCTGGATCCAGAGCGTGGTTGAGCTCGGCCCTCCCCCCGGTCAGCCGGGGTTGGCCAGCTTTGGATCGGTGAGTGCGCCTGCTGCCCCGCCTCTGTCCATGGGCGGGGAAAAGGAGGGATGGGCTCCCACAGAGGAGGAGGCGATGGCGGCCCATCTCCAGGCACACGGGGCATGGCAGGCGGGCGCGGCGGTATCCCCAGAGGACCCCTCCCTGATGATGCACGGGGGGGCCCCGTGGAGGATGCGCCAGGGTCATCAGGATGCAGCGGCAGCCGCGGCAGGGGCCGCGCCCGGCGGGGTCCCGGCGAGCAGTGGTGGTACGGGAGGCATGGGCGCCAGAGCAGCTGCCTTCGCAGCGGGCGCGGCGGCGGGCGGCGAGGCGGAAGGCCACAAACAGGGGGGCCAGGGAGTCAAAGAAGGCATGGGCGGCACGGCAAGCGGCTGGGCGGAGGCAGGAGAGGTGGCCGGCGGCTGGGCGGCTGGGCATGGCATCCCAGGGGGGGCCCTGCCTCCAGCCATGTATGAGCAGACGGGAGGAGGAGGCGTGCGGCCGGGGCCCGCGGGGTCGGCCGGAGTCGGCGCCGTGGCAGGCCAGGCTCAGGGACAGGATCACGGACAGGTAGTTGCTGGCGGCATGCCGGGCATGGGTGGCTGGCTGGCGGGGGCCGGGGGCATTGGCGGCGTGGGGGTCGCCTCAGGCGGGAACCAGGTGAGCGTCGAGTGCCAGGGGGGCATGGGTGGCTGGAACACGGGCCCCGGTGGCATGGGCGGCGCGGGTGGTCCCTCAGGCGGGGCGCGCGCGGGTGCGGGCGGAATGGCGGGGCTATGGGCCTGGCTGGCAGGCGGGCGTCGGTGGGGCATGGGGGGGCACGTGGGGCGCTTAAGGATGGGTGGCAGCGGCAGGGCACCGGCCCGGGCCCCGCGGTGACGGGAGGGCTTCATTTTGGGATTCTAACTAAATATTAGTACGGGTTTCGATTGATTGTGGGCTCGCAGGCGCTGGAGTACACAAGATCCGAAGTCCGTGCTTCCTTTTTATATTTTTTTTTGCTTCTTTGTTTTTTGTTTTTCTTTTTTATTTCTTTTATTTTTTGTCCGTTTCTGGCCGAGTGGCAGATGGAGCCCCTAGCACGGGGTGGGAGTCTGTCAGCAGCCGGCTGTCTTGGGGGTTGGGGCATCCAGCAGAGCCCGGGGGCGGGGGGCAGAGCGCCGCAGCGACTCCGCCGCAGCGACCGGCGCCGAAGTCCCAATGTTCCGTTGTACTAGGACTGCCTGTTGTTTTGTAGTAGGGTATAAAATGTTTATTCCAGCAGCCTGGTGGCGGCGCGCCGGCCCCGCAGAAAGAGCGCTACGCCCGCTTCATGCGGCTCTTGCCAGACGGATCTCTTCCGAGTGACATGCACATCCTCTCGTGGGCTGGCACGTGGCCTCCGCGCGACCCCCTCATGAACCACCCGGGAGCGGCCTGGTCCCATCTTCCGAAAGAGGGCCCTCCCTACGGCTTGCTGCTCCAATTTGGACACAAGAGGGGAGCGGTCCACATTTTCCACAACTCGAATGGTAAGGTCTGCATCCACGCGAATCCCGAGCAGAGAGAGAGGATTTTGTCCAAGATCCTTAAATGGACCACCTCATACAATGGAGGGGTGCCTCCCTCTCTGCCGACCGCTGAGCCACTGCCCCCGGCCCACATGGACCGCAGTCGATTTCCCCCCCAAAAGCGTTAGGGGAGAGGTATCGTGCGATAGGGGGTCAGGACAGGCTCCCATCATCGGTTAGTAGTACTGGGGGACGCCAGGCAGTCGACAATGCATTTAACGTTGACCCGTTTAGTGAGGCTCATATGATGTTTAATTAGACACTTTACCCGTGCGCCCTGCGCATGATCGGCTTAGCCGGCGGTCTTGGTTAAAAGGACTGCCGAAGACCCCCATAAGCTGGGTGCCCCCGCGCACTCCGCTTGCGTGCTTTACGTCGCTTCCCTGGCGTTCTTCGCAGCCAATCTCCCTCCTTAGGTTGCCGTGCGCGCCGTAAGCGTGAGATCTAGTTGTGGCACTTGTCTCGCCTTGCGCCGCCGACAGAAAGCGCGGGGAAAAACCGACCACAACATGTCTGCGTCGGGGGATGGGGCGGGCCGGGGGGGCTTGAGCGGGTGGTGGCGCACGAGCCCCGCCCCTCTCCCCCCCGCCCCCCCATCGCCAGGGGCCCGCCCCAGGTTTCTGAGAGCCTCCCGTGGGTGGGATCCAGCGTTGTGGGTCTGGGGGCCGTGGGTGGTGGTCTGCGTTGTGTGAGTGGGGGGTGTTGGGGGGGTTTGCTGTCTCCGCTAGATCCCACGCGGTAGGGGGGTTCCTGCAGGTACCGTTGGAGGTCAGGGGCTAGTTTGAGGCGGGGGATGGGTCGGGTGAGGTGTACTGGGGCGAGCGATGCCCCACAGTGCTATCTCCGCCAATCTCGCCGGTCTCCCGGCGCGGTTGAGAAGAGCGCCGTGCCAAGCCCAGGGCGGGAGTGAGTCCGCTTGCCGGTGTGGCGGACGCACTCCTGCTCGGGGTGTTCGGGGGCCCATCCCAGGCGCCTGGGAGGAATTCTGGTTTTAGTTGGGGTGGGGCTGTGCCTGGTGAGGTGTGCTGGGGTGGGTGACGCTCTCCCGCGCCCTCTCGGCCACCCCTCTGGACTCCCCCGCACGCTGGGGAAGTGCCTAAGAAGCCCAGCGGGGGAGTGAGTCCGCATCTGCGGTGTGCGGACGCACTCGTGTGCGGGGGTTCTGGGACCTTCCCCAGAAGCATGGGGGAGGATACGGTTCCCCTGCGCGCAGAGAGCATTCTGATGTGCAGGTGTGGTGCACAACGCGGAGGAGCCCGAGGAATTCTCCCCCTCCTCTTCCCTGCTGCCCTTGCTGCTCCTCCCTTCTCCTCCCTCCCCCCCTCCCCCGCTCTCCGGGCCCCCCTCTCCTGCCTCTCCCCCGCCTCCTCCTCGTCGTCGTCGGCTTTTGCCCCCTCTTCCCTGCTCCCCGCGGTGGGGACGGTGGCGCGGTGCCTCCTGGAGAGGACGCCGGCCGCGCGGGGCATGGCCGTGGGGGGATGGAGGTGGGGGCGGGGCGGACCGCCCGTGGTCTGCCCGTGTGTGGGGGGGCGCCCAAACCTCGAGCGGGAGTGTGTCCGCACTTGCGCGGTGCGGACATACTCCCGCCTCGGGTTTTGGGCCCCTCCGCACGTGCGGGGGCCGGTGCTGCCCCTCCCTTCGCCGCCGCTGCTGCCGCCGTCGCCGCCGTCGTCGTCGGCGTCGTCGTCGTCGTCGTCGCTGTCGTCGTCGTCCGTGTCGTCGTCGTCGTCGTCGTCGTCGTCGTCGTCGTCGTCGTCGTCGTCGTCGTCGTCGTCGTCGTCGTCGTCGTCGTCGTCGTCGTCGCTGGCTTTTCCCCTCTCTTAGCCCCCGCGGTGGGGCCGGGGGCGCGGTGCCTGCGGGGGAGGGCGCAGGCCGCGCTGGAGATGGCCGTGGGGGGGGCGGTGGCGGGGGCGGGGCGGGCTGTCCGCGCGTGGGGAGCGCCCAAACCTCGAGCGGGAGTGTGTCCGCACTTGCGCGGTGCGGACATACTCCCGCCTCGGGTTTTGGGCCCTTTTCGCGGATGCGGGGGCCGCTTCTCCCCCTCCCCTCACCGCCGCCGCCGCCGCCGCCGCCGCCGTCGTCGTCGCTGCCGTCGTCGTTGTTGGCGTCGTGGTCGTCCTCCTCCCCCTCCTCCTCCTTGCGCCCTCGAGGGAGACGGAGGCGCGGTGCCTCCTTGCGGGACGCCAGCCTTGCCTGGGATGGAGGAGGGGGGTGCGGGGCGGTGGGGGTGGGGCGGTGGGCGGGGTGGCGGCGGTGGAGGCGTCGCCAGGGGGTTTTCCTGGGCTCGGGGTGGGGGGTGGCTGCGCGGGCTCCCTCGTCGCCACGGCTGGGCTGGGCTCGTGTTCCGGCGTGCTGCCCCGGGCTGGGGGATTCCTGGGGGTCTCTCTCTTTTCGTCTGCGCCCCCCAGTCGTCGCCACGGCCGGGCCGGGGGTTGTTTTCTGGTGCGGCGGGGCCCTTGCGTGGGCCCTTGGGGGCCGCTGTGTGTCCCCCTCTTCCGCGGGGTCCGCCCCGGCCTGGGGCCGGTCCCCGTTCTGGCGGCCCCGGGTGCTGTCTTTTGGGTGTGGTGGCTGCTTCGGGCGAGGGGCTGTGCAAGAGGAGCCCTGGCCAGGCTCAGTTCCTCTTCCCTGGCGGCCATCCCTTTCCTTCTTTTCCCCTTCCTCTTCCTCCTCCTCCTCCTCCTCCTCCTCCTCCTCCTCCTTCTCCCCTCTTGTTCGCTTTTTCCCAAGCACAAGCGGGACCCAGTTGGGTGAGGTGTGCTGGGATGGGGCACTGCCCTCCCGCTCCCTCTCCGCTGCTTCTCGCCGGGTCGCGGATGGGGCGTGTTCTGGAGGGGGCCTGTCCCTCGCGGAACCAGCGTCCGCCCCTGTCCTTGTGCCAGGACAGGGCAGGTGGTAGGATTGCAGGCTTCCCGCGGAGGGTGGGGGCAGGATTGCGCCGCCTACCCGCAACCCTGGCCCTGTCCGTAGAACTTGGCTCCTCAGAGGTCCGGCGGGGTGGAATGGGACGTGGGCATGGAAGCCGCCCTGGCCGCACTCCTCGCAGAGTTTCCTCACGGTGCTCCCTCCCCTCCTCCTCCCCCTCCCCCCTCTGGGGCTCCTGGGGCTCTGGTTTCTGTCTCGGTGGCCTCGCCTCGTTTCCTGGCGAGGGCCCCCCTGGGGGCCTGTGGCTTTCGGGGTGTGCTCCCCTGGGGTTCCTGGGGCTTTCTGTTTTGTTGCGGTGGCCTCGCCCGTTCCCTGGCTTGGGGCCCCCCTGGGGGCCGGTGGAGTTCGGGGTGGGCGAGGGGGCTCTTTCTCCCCCCCTGTCTCTCCCCGCAGGCCGGGCCGCGTCCCGATGCCGAGCCGGGGTGGTGGCGGGGGGTACCCACTCGGGGAGGGCCTCTTCCAGTCATCTCTCATCGCCTCGCAGCTGCGCCCTGCGGTGGCATCCGGGATGTGCTAGGACGGGCGAGGCCCCAGCGGAGGTGAGCGGGAGCTCTCGCGCTGTCCATCCCCACTCTGCGGCACAGGTTCCGCCCGGCACGGGTGGCCACCAGGGCTGCCCTGGATGGATCCCCCTGTCCCCTTCGTCCTGGGTCGGGACCCCAGCAGTAGCGCCCTCCTATTCTTGGATATCCCGCTCCCAGGTATTTGGGGGCTGGTATTGCTGGGCCTTCCTGTGGTTGAGGTGGGGCGGGGAGGGTGCCCCAGGGGAGGTACCCCAGGGAGTCTCTCGGACCAAGTGGCGCCGTGGCGTTGCGGTACTAGACCCCCGCGACAGGTGGTGAGCTGCCCCCCCAGCCATCCCTGAGTGGGAGGTGCCGCTAAAGAGGCAGTGCCCGCGGCCTCACCAGACTGCTTACCCAAGCCACCACCACCACCACCACCCTCCTCCTCCTCCTCCTCCTCCTCCTCCTCTTCCTCTTCTTCCTGTTCCTCCATCTTCTTCTCCCCCCCCCCGCTCCTCGCCCCCCTCGCCGCGACTATCAGATCTCTGATTTCCAGTGCGGGAGAAGAGGGGGGATTCTTCCCAAGCGAATGCAACTCCCATGCAACGCGCGCGCCCCCACGCGCGCTGCCGCGAGGACAGCGGAAAAGGATGGGGAGAAAGAGAGAGAGAGAGAGAGACAGAGAAAGAGAAAGAGAAAGAGAAAGAGAGAGAGAAAGAGAGAGAGAGAGAAAGAGAGAGAGAGAGAAAACAAAAAAAAACAAATAGAGAGAGAGAGAGAGGGAGAGAGAAATAGAGAGGGAAAGAGAGAAAGAGAGAGAGAGAGAGAAGAGATAAGAGAGAAGAGAGAGAGAGAGAGGAAAAAAAACAGCAAAAACAAATAGAGAGAGAGATAAAAAAAGAGAAGAGAAGAGAAGAGAAGAGAAGAGAAGAGACGAGACGAGAAGAGAAGAGAAGAGAAGATAAGAGAAGAGAAGAGAGGAGAAGAGAAGATAAGCGAAGATAAGAGAAGAGAAGAGAAGATAATATTGAGGGAGAGAGGGAGTGAGAGAGAGAGAGAGAACCAAAAGAAAGAGAGAGGGACAGAGAGAGAGAGAGGGAGAGAGGGAGAGAGGGGGATGGAAGATGGAGGGGGGATGGGGTGAGGTAGGAGGACGAGGAGCATGACGACTGAGGGGTGGAGAGAGGGGGTGGGAAAAGAGGAGGCTTCCAAACCCTTCGAACTTCGCTGCTCACTCGAGACTTTTTACCTTTCTGGGAAACGGCTGTTGCCCGGGGAGGGGGGGGGGGGGCGGCGGGGGCAACGGCGGCGGCGTGCGCCCGCCAGGGTGCGTCCGAGACATCGGCGCGTCAATTGCCCGCGCGCGCTGCAATTCCCGCGCGCGACAATGCCAAGTGCGCTCGTGCAAGACAACGCCGCCTGAGTGCACCGCAATGCTTCGGCTCGCCGCAACAGCTGCGTGCACGACGCCACCGCGTCGCCCATGCACGCCGCAATATCAGCGTATACTGCAGCAGCCGCGTGCGCAACAGCGCACGCGTGCACCGCGTTGCCTGCGTGCGCGAGGTTGGTTCTTACCCTACGAGCACTCCCCCCGCCTCCGTCACGTCAGAAGCACAGATCGCGTTCGCTGCCCCTCGGCGGACTTCACTGCTTTCTGCAGGTGTATCGCACCAAACCGCCCAGATTCACTATACCTCATGCACAGACGGGGATTGAAGTGAGGCCACGCCTTCACTGCGTCGTCAGGGTTATGGGCTCTTTTACCCTCGATGACTGCCTCTTCGACGGCCTCCTGGCTCCCAAGAAGCCCGAGGAGGCAGGGGGCACAGTCCTTCTGAGAGGGCCCCCTCTGAGGTCCTGGAGACCCACGGTTTTCGAGCAGGGTGACTTCGCGCGGTTCCGGGCCTCGGGCCCTCGCAGATCGATGCGGCTCGGAACACTGGGGTCCAGGGCTCCGATCGTGATTTTCGATGCTGCATCTGTCTCGCGACGTCGGATCTCAAGGTTTCCTCCCGGATGAGAAGGGGCGAGGGAGGGAGGGGGGGGGGCAACGGACGCATCCTGCAACATCGAGGATGCACAGTTCCTAACCTGGTGTCCTAAGCTCTGAGGCTCCACCTCATCCCCTTCCACCTTTCCTTCTGCTGGCCCTCAACTGGCACGGGGGAAGACGGAGTCATGTAGGCACGGCCAGGAACAAGGGGCAGCAAACTACCAGTCCATCGGACGAAGTGGGCAGAAACATGAAGCAGGAGGGTGCTGGGAATACTCCTGGGTCGCGGGAATCGCAAGGGACAATGAAGGCCAGTCGATCGTTGAACTAGGAGGGCGCCCAAAGCTGTCTAGGTCCAGGAGCAGCGGGCGATCCTCGCCTTTCCAGGATGTGCTGGCGACACCCCTGGTGGTGACCTTGGTCGGGGGCGGCCTAGAGGGGGGCGTCCAAGAAGGGGGGGCGCAAATCATGGCCGGCGGCACGTGCGCGGCCCAGGGGGGGGGGGCAAGGGACGTATTGAAATAAGAAGAGGCGCCATGAAATCTGTGGAGATCTCATGGCCCCCGCCATGATATCCACACACCCCTAATCATCATCCCCCTCTTTGCCGCCCCCGACTTGGCATGAGGTAGTAATCGTGTCTTGCGGGGGCTGGGTCCTGGATTCTAGGGCCTTTCCCCAAGAGAGGCTCTTCGGAAGGGGCCCAGGGACACGCAAACAAGTAGACACGAATCCCAGGATTCCCCGTACCTTGCATATTTTCTGGATGTTCGTCTCCCCATCTCCCCCACTTCCCCCTGTTTTCCCACCTTTTCCTGTGGATCCACGCCTATTTGCTATTTGTGTCTGTGCGGCTTCTTCCCCTATTGATTTCCATCCTATTTTAAGGGCCCAAGGAGGGCCCCGAACCCAGAGAACGGCGAGCCGCCTCGGGACTCGCCTCCCTCAGGACCCGCTTGTGGCCCGGAGATCCGACGATGGGACTTTTGCGATGCGCACTCAGCAGTATGGAAACAGAAAAAACAACATAATTACTCGACGCGGTGCTCCCTATATTTGCATCTCTTTCTCTTGGCACGTCTTTCCATGGGTATCTGTCAATGAGCACCTGCGCGTGAGAAAATCAATAAGTACGGAAAAAAAATAAGCATAAGCATAAACTGTTGGCACTCCGCGCGGATTTCTTGGACCTGCGCTGGATCCCCCTCCCCGGCGCGCGGAGCGGGCCAGGGGCGGCGCTGGAGGCGCCGCCAGGGGGGCCCAGCGCGGATCCAAGAAATCGTGTTTTTCTTCGAAGGCCACATGCGAACCCTACCCCACCACCCCACGATTTCTAAGGGGGGAGTTGGGGTTCTCTTCGTTCGGGACCTCCCGAGCGAAGTACCCCCCCCACCTTCAGAAATCGCGGGGTGGTGGGGCAGGGTTCGCATGTGCCCTCCGAGCACTCCAGAGGTCCCGACCGCGTGCCCAAGTATTCGCCCTAAATGTATTTCTGATGACCCCAGGGCCCGATGACGCCTCCTGAGAGGCCGAGAGCAAGGAACATCGCCCCGGATTGGAAAATGGCACCTCGTCGGAGGCCTGGGTGTGCCGCGTGGCGATGGCCCTCTTTGACGTTGCCTGAGATCCTCCTCCTCCTCCTGGGAGGGGAGGGGTCCCGGGGAGGTGTGCCGGCGGCTCCTCGGCGGCGCCAGTCATGGCGCCGAGTGCGAGCACGCCCGGAAGGAAGCAGGCGAGGCGTTCGCGTGCAACTGTTGCCTCCGCAACTGTTGCCTCCGGCCGGAGCACCAAAGGCCTCCGGAAGCAAGAAAGCAAAGCCAACACATCAAAAAAAAAAGAAAAAAGTGGATACAAGGAGACCCCAGCACGCAAAAGAGAGCGCATAACAACAGAAAAAGAAAACAAGAAAATCAAAGTAAAGATAAAAAAAAAGAGCTCAGACAATCAAAACCAAAAAAAAAAACAGAACCAGCAAACACGACCCAATCAAAAATAAAAGGAGCACAGGAAAAAAAAAACGAGAAGCAGAAAAGAAAGAAACACACGTTGTGATTCTTCTGCAAAAAAACAAACAAAGCAGAAAAGCAATTAAAAAAAAAAAAGCACAAATGAAAAAACACGGACAGAAAAGAAGTAATTCAGAAAAGCATAAAAAGGCACCGAAAGAAAGGATAGAAAGAAGCAAAAGATGAGAAACAAAAGAGCAAAACACACACAAAACATCCGCAAGAACCGTCAAACCAACAAAGCACAACAACACAACAAAAAACAGACCAAGAAAAGAAAATAAAGGATCGCGACAAACAAAGACCAAGCCACCATAAGTTCCAACCTAGGACGCGATCCCAGATCCTCGACGCCGTGTTTTGTTTTTCTGTTCTCCTCGTCGTGGTCCCCTCAGAACGGCGTACTGGCTGCCGAATTGGCTGGGCCGAGCAGACGCTGGGCGAATCGGCTTTGCCTACGCCATCCTGTAGAAAAACCATCCAAGAGAAAGTCGTCCGTTCCAACATATGGCATAACGACAAGGGGTCAACCAGCCGTCTTTGCGAAGGTTGGGGTGCGCTTCGGCACCCTTCTCCAGGGCTCTGAAGTCATGCAGCGGAATTCAGCTCAAGACAGGCAGGGCCGCCGCATGATCGTCTCCTCCAGGTGAAGGGGACACCAGACGCTGGAACACTGCGCCTGGTGACGGCCCAACGAGGCCGACTCGATGTCTGGAGTAAGACTTACAAGGAAGCTGGAAAAAGTGGAAGTTGGAGGGACTTCGCCTGCCTGAATTGGACGCCAAAAACAGCCAGGAGCTACTCCTTTGGGGGGGCGGGGGGGGGCTCGAGGGCCCGCACCGATCGGCAAAACAATGCGCCCCATAGGGGAGACTCCACCTGCTTGAAACAGGAGCCAAAAAACAGCCAAGATCTACTCCAGGGGGGTGGAAGGGGGGGTGCGAGGGCCCGCGCAGATCGGCAAAACACTTAATTCGCCGGCCCAACGGGCCAGGGCGTGCTAAGATCTCCAGTAACTGGTTAACAGTATTAACAGTATTTCTAGTTCGCGCGCGCGGGGCGGCCCCTGGGGGTCCCCCGGCGAAAAGTACCCCGACCAACGCCCGGTCGCCGCCCGACCAAGTCTACTCAGAGATGGTTTTCCTTCTGGGTGCGGCCTCTCAGGCTCCCCAGAGCGCGCTCAGAGTTCCCCAAGAGGCCCCCAAGACTGCCCAAGAGGCCCCCGAGACGCCCAAAGAGCGCTCGAAGACGCCGAAAATGACCCCAAGACGGCCCAAAAGGCCCCAAGACAGCCCAAGAGGCCTCCAAGACGCCCCAAGAGCCTTCCAAGAGGCCTCCGAAGAGAGCCCCAAGAGGCCAAAATCGTTGATTTTCATTGGTTTTTTCTATGTTTTTTGTGTTCTGGCTTTTCGGCTTCCGGACGCTCCAAGACGGCCCAAGAGGCCCCCAAGACCGCTCCAAGACGGCCCACGAGGCTCCCAAGACGGCCCCGGAACGGCCCAGGAGGGCCCCCAAGACGGCCCAAGTGCCGCCCAAGACGGACCAAAGATAGGTCAATAAAGGAACCAAACTACGGGAAAAAAGGCCCCCAAGCACGGGCCCAGAGGGACTCATGAGGGATAGCCGAGAACTCAAAAATGGAGCCCCGTCCAGAATGCGCCCCGGAGGTCCCAAAGAAGGCCCCACAGAAGCTCCAAGAGGCCCCAAAGATGTCGCCAGATGCGGGTTGTCTGTAGACAGAGGCCAGGAGACGTGCGAGGAGGCCCCAAAAGAACCCAGAAGGCTTCCAAACATAGAAAACAAGGCTTCAAACATGTCTCCCAGGCGCCCCCGAACGGCCTCTCAACAGACCCCAAGAGGCCCCCCAAAGAAGCATCTTGACGACGACTCTATTTCGCCCCATCGAGAGACGACCCCCAGGGAACTGCTTCACCATCAAAACTCCCCACGCAACGCGTCCGAACGACACCCGCCCCCAAGAGCGCAACATGGGCAACGAACACACAGACAAAAACCAACGATGCCATATCACGGGCCGGCGGAATGAGCGAAGCGATTCAAAAAGAAAACGATCACTGGTTTTGCGGGGCAATTGTCGACGACGTGTGCTGTGTTTTCACCATATCTCTCACACATTTTTTCTCTGTCTACTCACCATCTTCGCACTCCGATCCCACAACTATGGCTTCTTCAGGTTATCGCGGCACGCGACTCCCAGGTACCCCCGTCAGGCAGCTCTTCAAACAGCATAGAATCCATAGCCCGCTTCATGAAATGGATGGGCTGGAGGACGACACTGCAGCACAAGGTGGAGGAAAAGGAGGAGTTGGGGCGTCGACGGGGGAGATAACCATGAGTGCGATCGAGGGCATGTTCAAGCAGTACCTGCAGCCTCTACAGCATGAAGTTGCAGCTATTAAACTACATGGGATATCCAGGGATGAGTTACAGCAAGCTCTGGAACCTGTCCATGCGGAGATGAACAAACACACAAAGCGCGTCGACTTCCTGGAGCGATCGGGATCCGGGTCGCCATCGGCAACAGCAACATCACGTCACACATCGAACAACAAATATTCGACCTGCCGGGACCGAGAATGCAATGCGGTTGTCGGAGGCTTGGGTAACTTCTCGGCTATGGATACAGCCGTGGACTTCCTGACGGGCCAGTTCGTGCGCACCCGCGTGCCAGAGCACATCGACATCTTCACTAAAGGCGCATTCAACATCAGAGTCTTCGTGAAGTTTGGCTCCGCTGACAAGCGTGACAAGTTCGTCAACGTATTCGGTAAAGCTCTGATCACGCACAATGGTAACGCTGTGTGGGCCCGCGCCGACCAACCAATTGAGAAGCGGGTGCCAGAGAGCTTTCTGTTACGAAAAGTCCAGAAGTGGATCACCTTGCCACTCGGGCGAACGACGCGTTGGGCCGATCTGCCAAGAGAGGTGGGAAAGGCAAGAAGGGTGGGCAGGGTCTGGAATAGGGACTCGCACGGCGCATCGGCCACGAGAGAGCAGCTTCACTTGGCAAATGGGAAACATTCCCATGTTGGCCAATACCTTGCGGCAAAGTTACATCCTGGAATGTCGAAGGCGTTCACCAGGATCGTCCTCACAAGCTGCACGAGATTATCAAACACATGAGAGACCTGGACATCGCAGTGGTATGTCTCCAAGAGACATACTGCCGAGGTTCCCCGGTCTACGAATTCGAAGGCCACCTCTTCATCATGTCAGGGAACGAGAACGACACCAGGGAGTACGCTGGAGTGGGCTCCATTGTAGCACCACGGGCAAAGCATTCAATCAAATGTTATTTGCAGGCTGATAACAACAGAATGGCGAACTTAAGGATACGAACAACTGGAAATGTATTCACATTGGTGACAACATACGCATACACAAACGAGTACGCATGGGATATCCGGCACGACTTCTTTTCCGAGCTTGGGAATTTCACTAAGAAGTACCGCTCACATGGACCAACGATTTTACTTGGTGAGTTCAACGCGGCTACTGCAGAGGTACGCCAAAGAAGAAGATATCATGGGAGAGTTCGTCTTCGAGAACATCCGTGGTAGATAGGACGCTCTCTCAAACAGAGAATTGTTGGCAGAATTACGCATAAGCTTGGAATCTTACATTGCCGGTACTTTCTTCGATGTGGGAACGGAATCGAAGGTAACGTACTACGACTTAGGACGAGATACAACCGGGAAAGTTCGAGCAACTTGACCATGTCATCGTCGAGCGGGCCTGTTTGGCGAACATACGGTGCATTTGGAGCGACAGGTCCAGAGCTCTGCAAACGCATCACTTTGCGAACATCGTGGAATTGGAAGTCAACATCCCTATACAGGAGCCTCCTCAACGACAACCACAATACGATTGGAATCTTTTCATCAATCAGAGAATGTCGGAAACTATATTTCTGGCTTTGTGGGAAAATGGGAAGCAAAGCCTACGGACGACACCGTCGACGGGAAAGCAGCAACAATTGCTTCATGTATGCTGGAATCGGCGAAAGAATCTGTACTTCTCTCGTCCGCTACCCCACACAGGGCTTGGATCACGCAGCGGACGTTGCATGTCATTGAACAGAGAAACACTTGCAGACAGCATGGGGGATCCAACGAGGAAGCCAAAGCATTCAACAAACAAATTCATTAGTCAGCACGCGCAGACAAGAAGAAATGGCTGGAACATGCTGTGGAACATGGTGGTTGGAGAGCAATCCAGCTCCTACGTAAAAGGCCGGCCACCACAGCATTGAAGATTGCAAAATCGATCTGGGCAACTTGTGGATAAAGAAGACAAAGTGGAAGCAATGGCTGAATATCTGGAAAAAGAACAATGGAGATTATATGATGGACCAGAAGAGCTCCTTGAACTCAACCGAGACAGGGAAATTTTAGCATTGACACGGGGGACATCAGCTCAGAAGAATTATGACGAGCAGTAGAGGCATTGAAAAAGCAGAAAGCTGCTGGCAGCGATGGCGTACCGCCAGACCTTTAGCAGGCATTGTGGTCGTCAGCCGACGCGCTGGGTATTCTTTTAGATCTGTATAACACATGTTGGATATCCAAACATATACCAACAGAGTGGCGGAGATCTTCAGTTTTTATATAAAAAATGAAACACATCATTGCCAGCAACTAAAAGCCTATATTGTTACTACAAGTTGGATATAAAGTATTGGCTAGTGTATTGTTGTATCGCTTGGAGACTGGGGGCGTGGAGGAAGCACTGCGCGAATCTCAATATGGATTCCGCCAAGGACGAGGCACCTCAGACGCGCTTTCTGGTTCGCTGGTTGATTGACGCAACGTTGGAAGACAAGGACGGCACTTTACTTCTCTTATTACTTGATTGGAGCACAGCTTTTGACATCATAAAGCCAGAGGGTTTGACTTACACCCCAGCACTTCCTTGTGCCGCCAGCAATGGTAGATATGGCGCACGCAATCGACACTTCGAGAGAGTTTGTCGTCAAATATGGTGCAGACACAACGTCCCCGAGGCCTCAAGCGGCAGGCATAGCTCAGGGCTGCACGTTGTCGCCATACTTGTTTGTCATCGTTATGTCGGTTATTATGGAGGCTGTGGGCAGAAGACGTAACGCCATTCCGAACAACATGTCCAAACCGTACGTGATTACGGATGACCTGCTGCACACAGACGACACAATGATGGTGGCTACGAAACAGGACGCTCTTCAACAGCATCTGGACGCGCTGTTGGAAATCGCA
>CAUYUJ010011113.1:2101224-2111980 GCA_963575745.1 Prorocentrum cordatum
AAAAGGCGCAGCTGAAAAACTTCCAGAAACGAAGCCGCCGGAAACGCTTCGGAAGCAACGCGTCTCACTCTGCTCAAATCACTGGCCACCAACTGCCATCGGAACCGTGGTCACCAGACTCGTCGACTGCCAAAACATGGTGCGTGCGGCATGACAAGGCACACATTACAGCCGAATGAAGGCCAATTCCGCTGGGAGCGAAGCAGGCGGTCGTGAAACGCTCTGACAAGAAGTGGGCTATCTGCTTGAGCGTGTGCTGCGATAGGCGAGATGTGCCCGAAGTCGTGTCGCGGTCCTGGCAGGAGCGGTGGGGAAAAGCTGGGATCATACGATGCCGCAATTAGGGAAAGTGGGGGGTCTGTCACTGGGCCCGTGACTTTATCGATCTGCTTGGCGGGTCTGCCAGCGGGAAGTCTGGCTTGAGGGGGTCCGGCTCTTCGCTGGTGCTGCGCGCAGGGGTTGTTTAATGGCTGTTCGGGACTGCGCAAACAGTGTGCAACACTATGT
Source organism: Prorocentrum cordatum (assembly GCA_963575745.1). Classification (NCBI taxonomy): domain Eukaryota; class Dinophyceae; order Prorocentrales; family Prorocentraceae; genus Prorocentrum; species Prorocentrum cordatum. The sequence goes on from CAUYUJ010011113.1 coordinate 2,101,732, forward strand.
TCTTTCGGAGCGCGTCTTGCGCCCTGAAGGCCTGTCTCGATCTCCCAAGCGACGCACAATCAGGCGAACGCGTGTCCAAATCTCGGCTGACTTGTGTGACCTGGTTGAAACGATCGCACAAATCATCCAAAATCGGGTCTGGGGATGGAGGGGTCGAGGACCCCCGCCGACTGGCGAAGCGATGAATCAAAGACAAAGTCGCGCCGACAGCTGAAAGATAGCTCCTGTCACTCGGAGGGGGGAGGGGAGCGGAAAGGGAGAGAGAGAGAGAGAGAGAACAAAAAAAAAAGGAGGAGGGAATAGAAATGATACAAGGATGCGCGATACTCAGCGCTCTGGAAGAAGCTGAGGACAGCATTGGGTGAGCATGACGGGATGTGTCTTCGAGGGGAAGGCGCCAAGTCTGCAAGGCCCCCGCCTCGCGCTGCGCGAGCCAGTTTGTCCGCTACCCCACAGGGTGGAATTGTCGGGGGAGACGGAGAGGAGGAGGAGGAGGAGGAGGAGGAGGAGGACGAGGAGGAGGAGGAGGAGGAGGAGGAGGAGGGCAACGCCGAAAACGGCGGTCCTGCCACCTGGCGCACAGGGGGGGGGGGGGGGGAGGGGGGCGCGCCGCAGGCCGCGGCGGCCCCGCTCAGGGACTCCCCGTACAGCGTCAGCAGCCCCCCGAAGTAGATGAGCCGCCGCACGAAGTCCTTGCGCCGCAGCTGCGGCTGTCTGCCCACGCTGAGTGCCATCCCACGGCGCCAGATTCTTCGAATCAACTCAGCGTGGTCTCCGTCGTGCTTGACTTCGACTATGAGCTCGCAGATGGCTGAGACTCCGAGATCGTGGTAGTCTGCATCACTGCCTGATGCTGGTCGCCGCACTTCACCCGCAAACGGCTGGGTGGCTCTTCCAATTTGTCTCGCATGGAAACACCACCTGCGCCACCAGCCGCGTCGACCTCCATGCATTGGCCACTTCCAGCTGCATGCTTCGAGGCGGGCCTGCCCACGCGCTGTTTACCTCGTGGGTGCACCAGGGGGCAGGCTCCAGCAAACGCATTGGCGACTGAGCCCAGCCCCACGCGCTGTTTACCTCTGCGGGTGCCCCTGGGGGCTGGGACATGCGTTCTAGCGCCTCCGTCGTCGGCAGCGCGATGACGCTCAGCAGCGCGATGACCAGCGTCTGCGCTCCAGCGACCAATCTGGGTGCCATCCCGCAGCGCCAGATTCCTCGGAATCAACTCAGCCATTGGTCTCCTTGATGCATTGATGGCTAACATCTTGAGCTCGCGACGACCGGCAGGAAGAAGCCGAGATCGTAGTAGCCTTCACCGCACTCCATCTCTGGTCGCCGCACTTCCTCCGCAAACGACGGGGTGGCTCTTCCAGTTTATTTCGCCTGGAAACGCAACATGTGCCCCCCGCCGCGTCGGTCTCCATGCTTTGACCTCCACTTCCATCAGCCGCCGGCGACGGTGATGATGCACTCCTGCTCGCGCGTGTCCCCAGCCCAGAGGAATGCGCATCTCTGGCCATCTGGGGCTGCATATCAGCAGCCAGCGCGGGCGCAGCGCTCTCGCCAAGGAAGGTGTTCTGCCCGTCGCGCTGTAGCTCTCTATCATTTTCCTTTATCTGGATCCGCTCGTGCAGCGCCGCCATCCTTCTCTCGAAATCGTAGGGACCGTCAGGTACAGCTCGCACTGCAGTGGTCTTCTCCTTGATGGCTGCGGCCGCTACCTTGGCCACGGCACCTATCTGCGCGGTTGCGTCGATATACTTGGCCTGCTTTCGGCGTGGACCGACGCCCTGCCCCAGGTTGCGCAGCGCCTCGGCCCCTTTGGCAGCGGGGTAGGTGCACTTGGATCTGAGCTTGATCTCCCCACGCTGTTGCGCCCGCGCGCCACGGCCAACGCGTGCGAAGACAGCCGCGCCAACTGCAGATGCAAGATCACCTCGTTGATTCACTGCCACGAGCCTGCGGCCAAGAGGTTCTCGCGAGAAATCGACCAAGAAGGAGAGAGCGCACCGCGGCAATCATGCATGACATCCTGCTCGCCCTGGCTGCGGAGCTGCAAGCATTGAGTGCGATGAGTGCCCAGAGGCGTGTCAACCCATTGATGCCATCCTTGAATTTGTGTGCCCCGTACCTTCTCGCGCCCATGGGGTCGCGTCCACCTCTGGGCCCCCTGCATGTGCCGGGGGGGGTGCCCGCCGCCGGCTTAGCCAACTTGAGGCACCTGCCCTCAGTTTGCTGTATGCGTTCGGCAAGCTCGTCCGCGATAGCCTCGTGCATCCTGGCGCCCTGCTTGGCGAAGTGATCGGCCATCGCGCTGCCGTCTGTTAACCCCCTCATGGTATCATCCAGCTTCGCGTAGTCTTCGCCAGACCTGTGGGCTTTGATGTGAATCACCTTTTCCACGTGAGACTGCCCAGGCATGCTCTTCGCGAACTGCAGCGCGCCGCTGTGCATCGAGTTGGCTGCCCACTGCCTGTGATCCGAGGCGATGGCCGCTTTCGCCGTGCCCATGAAATCAGCATGCGCCCAGCACCGTCGGTCTGCCACTTGCCCAGTGCACGCATAAGCCAAGTACTCCTCCATCGCCGAGGTTTGGGCAAGCGTCGGCGGCACAGGAGCAAACATACTCCTCAACGGCACATCCGACTGAGGATCGAACAAAGTGATTGCCCATCCTGCACGCTGCAGGACCAGCAGCCCAGGCTTCGAGCACGAACCGCCGATGGCAATCTCGACGAAGTCGGTGCCATCAGGAACCGAATCCGCCACCGGGGCTTCAGGAACTGATTCCACGTCGTGCCCGCGCGCGTCCACTATGCACGCCTGAGTACCTGCATTCATCTTCGGGATGTCGGCATCGGTGAACTTGAAGCAGCCGCTGAGTAGAGTCCTCTCGTCAGGAGAGGCATGGATACTTTGCAGGAGCCCCTCGCCCACTGCTGCCTCGCGCCGCGCATCTTGGACTGGCGCCAGCGTGCAATCAGCCAGAAATGCGCCAGCGTGTCCACCATCCCGCGCTCGCACTTACCGTCAGTGATATAGCCCTCACGTAGCGCTCGAGACCGTGTCCACACTCCAGGCATATACAGCTCATGATGCAAAACTTCTGATGCTGATTGTGAACTTCCTCGGTCCTGCTCTGGTAAAGGGACGTATGATATCGAAGGATACTCGAGCATAAGTGTCATCAAACCACTTTTGACCTACACGTAGTTCATGCTGACGGCATAGGGCTACCTTCCTCCAAGAGCCGCTGCAACATGACTGGGGTCAAGTGGTCCCCTTACACGACTTCGCCATTATGATTCAGCCACCTGTCGCCAGAGAGTGCCTGCCAACCTGCACGGCCAATGGAGAGAGCTGCACGCTGCAATGGACCACGTGTAAGAGACCATTTCGCTACGATGCCAGGAACATGGGCTGCAGCTCGCCACCAATCAAGTAACTGCGCCGTCGTGACCATGGCCAGATCGGGGAAAGCTTGGGATAGCCACAACATTCTGCACCATTGCGTAGCTGGCGCAAAAGCTCCCCTTATCGCAGGATCCCAGTGCAATACCATCTTCGCAGCCGATGAGACTCCACCGTGATACGGCTTCTGGTGCTTCTGATACTGCTTCCTCAGGGCGTTGAGCTCGCTATCGCTGACGCCGTTGACCTACCTCTACGCCGTATATCAAGGCTGGTCTTGCCCCAGTCTCATGCACCCTGGCTATCCTCGTCGATGCCTTTGTCGGGGGAAGAGGAGGAGGAGGAGGAGGAGGAGGAGGAGGAGGAGGAGGAGGAGGAGGAGGAGGAGGAGGAGGAGGACAAGGAGGAGGAAAAGGAGGAGGAGGACAAGGAGGAGGAGGAGATCGGCGTCTTTGAGGACGCCTTTTGGGGGGGGGGGATGGGGCGTCGCGCCCCCCGCCCATCCACGCGCGGAGCGCAGCCGGCCCCCGCCTCCGCGCGGCCGAACGCGCCGCTGCGCCGCGCGTCGGCCCGCGCGGCCGCACTCCGCAAGCGGACCGGCAGGCCCGCGGCCGCTCGCGCCCCCTCTGCCGCGAGGCCGGCGGCAGCTCGTCCTCCTGGCCGCCCCGCCGCCGCGCCTCTCTCCTGCTCGGCTGCGTCCTGCTCCTCCAGGCGGGCGCCCGCCACTCTGCGCTGGTGGCGGCGGGCAGCTCCTGCCCTCTCTGCGTCCTCTGTGGTGCGCCCTCGGGCGAACCGTCCTCGCTGCCGTGGCGCTCACGTGTCCAGCTGCTGCCGCTGCCGCGCGGGCCAGGCGGGCAGCGAGCTCCGCGCGGAGCCGATCAGCTGCGCAGTCACCTGGTTGCTGCTGCCGCTCTGCCAGCGCGGCCTGGGTGAGCTTGGCTTCGCTGGCATACACCTTGTCCAAGCTCTGCACCTCAGCCGCGCCACGTTCCTCCTCCTGTGTCTGTCTGGCTGGTGCGATATCCGCTGTCCTCCTTGCCGCCTTGGTTATGCCCGCCTGTGCGGGCCCTTGGCAGCCCTTTTTTGCGCCCTCCGCCCTGTGGCGTTGGGTCACGTGGCTGTGCAGCCGCCACAGCGGCGCGCCCCTGTTTCCCGCTGTGTTTGCCGCTGGGCCCCAAGTCGACGCCCATGGTTGCCTCCAACGTCGGGGCGCCCTCCGGGGCGGCTGTGGTGCCTGGTGCATCTGCGGGTCTCGTCCGTTGGCGGTCGTCTCCATTCGCGAGACCTTCTGCACCTCTGTTTGGCGGGGGCCTGAGCTGCTTGGTAGCAGGGCTGCGGCTCCTCTGGGCCCTTCTGGGAGCCTCGGCGTTTGCTTCGCCAATACGCGCCCTCGGCCCCTGTGCCTCTACTGGTGCCGTCCTCGGCGTCCGTGATGGCCGCGCCGCCTCGCAACTTGGCCCTCCTGCCGCGCCAGCCGCTGCCGCCGCTGCTGCCAGCGCTGCCGCCACGACCGTCGCGCTGTTCGTCGCATTGGCTGCGCTGTCCATCGCCACCCTCGTCTGGGGTTCGGATGCCTCGCCGATGCCCTCTGAATCCACCTCGGACTCGTTCCCTCCTTGGGAGTTGTCTTGAAGCTTTCTGGAGGCCGTCATGGGCAGTCGTGGAACTATCTGCAGGGCATCTAGCGCCGTCCGAAGCCATCGTGGCCCGCATTGGAATCCTTTGGAGTCTCTGCTCAACCGCCAACACAACCAACATCAGCACAACAACAACCACCAACGCGCCAGCACTGGTATCCGATCCCAGCTCTTAGGTTGAACCAAGGTGAAGGGCAATGGAATAATACAAATTTGGGATCGATCGTGGGATATCGAGAGTGAGGGGCGAGGAGTGATGATAAGGATAGGGAGAAGAAACAAGTGAAGAACAGATGTGATCGTAGACTGAAAGAGATTCAGTGTCAGCGCGCGCACGTCAGAATACAATGATTTTGTAAATGCACGAGCGCACACGCTAAGTGACTGGTTTTGCCGCAAACGCTATGCAAAGCATGGCCGCAGAGTGCTCAGACTCGGCCCTTGCGCGCGCGCGCGTAGGAGCACATCCAGTCACGATGCACGCCCGTGGACGAGGCAACACCATCTCGCGTACGCACGCCATGCACTTAATCACCTCACTGCACAATGCGGACACCTTCGACCTCTGCGAGCAGGCTGCTCCACGCGACGCCACGCGCGGGGTGGGGGGGTCCTGCAGCACCTCAACCCTCACGCGGTCCAGGAGCTCGTCCAACCTCCCCTCCTGACGGTGGCGGCGGTACGACGGGGGGAAGGCGGCAGGGGGAGACGGATCCCCAAAAGGTTTGACGACTCTTTTCCAGTCCACCTGCGGACACACAGCCGGACGAGCCAATGCAAATCGATGCCACTCGATGCCAAACCAGATGGGCGGCGGAGGTAAAACCAGAGGCATCCAGAGGAAATTCGCACAGGTCGTGGAGCACCTAGCGCGAGCCGTTGAGACCTCATCGGCTGGAGCTGGGAAGTCCCCGCCGGGAGAGATCAGACGGGCTGGTCAGCGACCTGTGCTGACGGGCTAATTTCCCACAGGCGCTGCTATAGATAGGACGGGGGAAAAGGGAGGATGGGGAGCTCCTCCTCCTCATCCTCTTCCTCCTCCTCCTCATCCTCTTCCTCCTCCTCCTCCTCCTCCTCATCCTCGTCCTCCGCCTCCTCCTCCTCCTTCTCCTCCTCCTCCTCCTCCTTCTCCTCCTCCTCCTCCTCCTCCTCCTCCTCCCTCCTACTCCCTCTCCTCCCTATGTCGTGCACGGTGGGTCCAGGAGTGGTCGTTCATACCTGGGGGGGCGAAGAGAGGGAGGGAGGATGGCGATGGGGGGAGGAGGGCGATGGGGGGAGGAGGGGCGAGGAAAAGGGGAGGGGAGGAGGGCGATGGGGGGAGAGGAGCCTCCTCGTCCTCCTCCTGCTCCCTCCTAATTGTTTCTGTTCCTCCCTGTCCTTCTTTTCCCCCTCCTCGTCAAGAGATGATGATGATGATCATGGTGATGATGATGATGATGATGATGATGATGATGATGATGATGGTGATGATGATGAGGAGGAGGAGGGACAGAACAAGGGTGTGGAGAAGGGAGGAGGGGGAGAAGTGGAGCATCAGCAGCAGCAGGAGAAGAAACATAACCAGCGATTGCCGGCAGGAGGAGGGGGAGGAGGAAGTCTTTCGGGAGGCTTTCGTGAGGACCGGTGAGTTTTCGAGAAAGGCCTGCGCAAACAGTCGACATGTTTCTGGACGGTTCCAACGGTTTCTGGGGAGGGAGGAGGAGGAGGGAGGAGGAGAAAGAGGAGGAGGAGGAGGAAGGAGAAGAGGAGGAGGAGGAGGAGGAAGAATGAGGCCATTGGAAGTTCTACGAGGTGTCGACGCAAGGAACATCGAATGATTACTGAAGCGTCGGGGGGGGGGGGGGGCAGCAGACGAGGAGCCGCGGCAGGAGGCACGAGGCGGCGACGACCGGGGAGCGGTGGGGACGCCAGGCGGCACGGGCAAGCCGCGGTGCCTGTCCTCCTCTGCCCCGCGAGGCACGAAGGAAAAACTTTGCCTGATGATTGACCAAATCGCTTGATGAGAGACAACCGCCTTTGCAACACTGAATACAATATTATCGAAACTATGCAACAAAGTACAAGCAAGTGAACTGAATATGGAGAAGGTGACAGCGAATACATCTTGTCGAAACACTGAAACAAGGGCACAAGCATCTTTGAATTATGTGCCCACCCCCACGGGCCGAGCGCACCCATCATGGTGGGGTGTCTCTTGCCCGGGGACGCGCCTGCCTTGAGGGCTGCAGGCCAGCTCGTGCATCACCGCTGGCCAGCCTGACTGGGTCAGTGGCCCTGTGGGTCACCGCCGGCCAGCCTGACTGGGTCAGTGGCCCTGTGGGCCTGAGCGCCCCGAGGTTCGTCCCAGCCGACCGGGTCGGTGGGAGCCCCCCCGGGTTAGTCGAAAGTGAGCCTGGTAACTCAAATAGCATCCGATTCCATGATAGACATCGGATGGCAAATAGCGTCCATCGCTCTGCTGTGAAGGTACAGTATGAGGAATGGGCGGATAAGATAGGATAGAATCGACGTAATGATCTTTCCAGCACATAGCGAACACTCGCGGTGCCCGGGCAAATAGGGCGCGCGTGCCTTGGGCCAAAGGCAACGGCGCGCGCGAGCTATGCTCCCGATACTATAACATCTCCCAAAGACCTACCCTTAAAGTCGGGGGGGGAGGAGACGGAGAGCATAGTCGCACGCAAAGGTCGCGCGCACGACTGTTTGCAAAAAAGAAAACAGTGCGTACAGTCTGGCCTAACACCAGACTGCAAGGCGAGTTTCCTCGCAAAGCATTTCACGCAAATACAAGACAGCCCCTTCAAACAATGAAGGGCTATCGGCTCAGTTAGAGGTAAGCCAAACAGGCCATACCTCACCAAGCAAATGTGTATTAAGGCAAAGAGCCCGAGTTGTACGAAGCCGGCTCGTTGCCAGGCGTGAAATATAAGGCTCGTTTCCGAGCAACTAGAGGGGCGCCTTTATAGTAGGCGCCCGTGCTGGCAAATTGGACCGCGAGGGCAACAAGGACAGACTAAAATTGATTAGACTTAGGTTTGTCTCTGTCCTCGGGGCCCCGAAAGGGAACAAATTGCTTCACGTCATACTTAAATGACTGAGTGCCTGACATCACTTCCAGAAGCAGCTCCCGATCGATGCTTCCCTTTGTATGCCCATCTGCGGTCATATCCCTAGTATCACACCATTGCACATTATGTACGATACCTATATCCATGAGCTCACGTATCCAGCTGATATGTCCAAGCAGAGTCCGTTCTGTAGGTATTTTGAGATCCCTGCTTGATAAAGATTTGTAGACGGACTCGGCGTCTATGGTAAGAGAGACTTTGATAGCTAGGCCTCCAACTTCACGCATGTCTCGCAGTTGTCGTGGAGTCAAAGCTCCTGCCTTAAGCTCGTGGAGAGTAATGAGCGTAGGGTAACACTCATCAAGGTTATGTGCGGCTGCAAGTGCCTCCGCCGCATAACTGGACCTCACCTGTAATCGGTGTGATTTGCATAGTCCGTCACAGAGGTGAACGACGGACTTGCCTTGAGGCGAGTTTCCTCGCCGTAGTACATTGGCCCCGCGTATGCCGTAGCCCTTGGTCTCGTCATCCTCCTCCCCGGTAAGCTTCCGATACCCCGAGTCGCTATGGATGTCAACTTCATTCGTCGGCTTCATCCGAGGGAAGGTGATGCGTTTCGGGCTGCTGATCAGCTTTCGCGTCACAGCATTCAAACGTCTGACTTGCAGATTGGTGGGCTCTTGAATTTTCTGAAGAGAGACCACGTATACCATGAGCCAGATTTGGGTAAGAAGGGCATAGGCGAGGGCTCCTCGCAGGTTGACGAACATGTCGGTGATGAGTTTCGTGGCTTTGGCATCGGCCGCCGCTCCTGTAAGTTCTGGGTGTGTGATAGGACGTAGTTGTTTGATCTACTCGTCCTGGTCCATGATCACATCTCCTTGATCATTCTTAGCGCAGCGAACGGCGCAGTTCGTATATGTGTGCTTGTTGAGCTTGCATTTGCCAAACACCTTTTCGACACGTTGTACATAGTCGTCTATATTTTTCTCTAGACCTGTCATGTTAATATCATCGACATGTTTTGCCGTCAGAAGGTCTTGGCTGAATTCAAATTCAGGATCGTAGCTGGTCGGTGTAAGTCCTATAGCTCGTGTGGTCGAACGAAGTTTGAGAGAGAACGCTCTTGGAGCGTCCTTTGTACCCGTTCCTGGTTTGAGGCATCTAAGACAGTGTCGACTTTCGTCGTAGGATGAGAAGCCGGGTAATGTACGAAGTACCTGAGCACTTCCTGGTGGAAGAGTAAAGCAAACCATGCGAGTTTCCTCTCCGGTGGCATGGGCAAGTTCCTCATAGGTCAAACCCTTGAGGAACGCCTTATCGATATCCATGGATGCTAAGATCCACTCTGGATGGCATGCCGCTTCACTTGCCAGGAGTCGTTGGGACTGCCTTCGGGCGGTCCCCGAGAATGTTCCCACATCAAAAGCCTCAGTATCCATAAATCCACGAAGGACCAGTCTGAGACGAATGGTTTTAACGTTCTCGGTACCCATCTTTACGAATTTCCACTTGTATACATACCTGGATGTCATGATGTTGGAAGCTTTGGATAAATCATACATCTCAAAGCATCGGTTATCAATCCAGATTTTGAGCTCAGTATACAAAGCTTCACTAACCTCCTTTGGATGTGCTGCTATGTCGGCTTTGGTCAGTAGATCATCTTCTTTGACAACCACAGCACGTTTAGCAGCAGAGGATACATATACTCTCATCGTTGCGACCATATCGGTATCGAGCTGTGTAAGTTGAGTCTGATTCAACACTATTTTTGACATTTCTGATGTAAAGCATAATTCAACGTAAGGACCATATTCATCACTGTCAAGAGAGTAGCTCTCGTCGGTTGTGGTTGAACAAAGAGAGACTAGACAGGACTCACGTGATTTCGGCTCGTCTCCGAGCATATCTGATGATATAATATCATCTTCGTCCACAAATGCTGAAACCAAAACACATTGGTCGGGCAGCATAATTGTTGGGACGCAATAAAGATAATCATCGGTAATCGTCGTAGGATGAAGGTCCATACGTAGCTAGTCGTACCACTCTTCCAGCATCATAGCTTCGATATTGTGTTCCTCATTTTCCTCATAGATTGTCGACAGACGGCCTTCACTCGGCGATGAA
>CAUYUJ010011114.1:0-117976 GCA_963575745.1 Prorocentrum cordatum
CCCTTTATCCTCCTTTTCTCCTCCCTTCCTCCTCCCTTCCTCCTCACTTCCTCCTCCCTTCCTCCTCCCTTCCTCCTCCTTCCTCCTCCCTTCCTCCTCCCTTCCTCCTCCTTTCCTCCTTCCTTCCTCCTCCCTTCCTCTTTCCCCTGCGCTCCCCTACGCTCCCCTACGCTCCCCTACGCTCCCCTACGCTCCCCTACGCTCTCCTACGCTCCCCTACGCTCCCCTGCGCTTCCCTACGCTCCCCTACGCTCCCCTACGCTCCCCTACGCTCCCCTGCGCTCCCCTACGCTCCCCTGCGCTCTCCTGCGCTCCCCTACGCTCCCCTGCGCTCCCCTGCGCTTCCCTACGCTCCCCTACGCTCCCCAGCGCTCCCCTGCACTCCCCTGCGCTTCCCTGCGCTCCCCTGCGCTCCCCTACGCTCCGTGTGTGAAAACAATACGCGGCGGAGGTCGGGGCACTTCTCGGTCAATTTTGATGGAGGGGAAGAGAGAGAAGTGTTCATATTGAGTAACTGTAGAGGTGGGCCTTGAGGGGACGGGTCATTGCTGCTGTGTTGATGCCGTGCCCCCTGCTCTCCCATAGCCGTTTTGGCACGTGAGGGCATGCGAGCTGCACAAGTAATCCGCGCAGACACATCTGGCACTCAACGCAAAAGACGACGCCGTGATGATGTGAGTTTTTCTGTGGCGGTTGGTTGCCAGATTTCCAAATACATTAGTTGTGGAAGACAGACGCCAGAGAGGCAACTTACTGGAGTTTGCGAAGTCTCGAGCATCGCCCCACTCTCGTCTTCAGACCCCAGGACTTTTGAGTTCTTGTGGCCGCCAGAGTCTTGCATCGAGTGGTCTCTCAGCAAGGTTGAAAAGATTGATCCACCTTTTCCTTTACCGACACAATCCTTAAAGAAAGGCACTTCTTTCGCGCGCCATTTCAAACTGGACAGCGCCAGCGGAGGTGATCATCCTGCTCTTCGCGACGCCAGCGTTTGCATTATCTTGCCGAGGATGCAACACAGAGACTTTTGGCTTGAGGAGCGCAAGACTTTTGTCGCGCACGCCCGCGCAGCATCCGAGGCTGGCGCGCAGAGTCTCGTAGAAGATTCTTCTGCTCAGCACGCTCCCGCTCCGTCGGATCAGGAGCCCCCTGCCGATGATGATCACGATGGCGACGAAGATGATGAGAGGTATTCGCTAGAAGCTATTGTGTCTGCTGTTCTCATATCGTCTGAAATCGCGAATCAAGATCGGTTCGAGCTCGTCGTGAAGAACGCCTTGAAGTACAACGGTTCTGCTGAAGAGCCCCAACGTCGATTTCCAAATCGTACAACTCTTGACAGATGGAGGGCGAAGATGGACCGCATGCTTATGTTGTACCGTAGGGCTCAGTGGGACCGCGGATACTATCAGGATTGCTTCTTCCAGCTCGGCGCCGACTCCTCCCCACAAATAGGCGAGGACTTCTTCATCGTCCGGGAGGAGGTCCTGACCGTCAAGCGCAGACCCGGGTGGGAGAATACCCCACTCGCAGTTCTTACAGTCGAAAGCCGCACCAAACCTTTAACGACATTGGGGTGGGGTGAGTCAGGGCTGGGCAAGAAACATGCGCGCATGGCCCATATATGCATTCTCGAGGCTGGGGAGACTCATCAGGAGGCATACCGTTCCAAAATGCGACAGGGTTACGCCGACCAGGGTACAGAGATGGACTTGTGGGCTTGTCCGAATATTCTTGGTATGGATGGGGCCAACGATATCATTAATCGTCTCAGGACTGGAGCTCTGAACATCAGCGACGTCGACGTTATGCGAGGGCGAATGTGGCCACGCGCATGGGAGACCCCAGGCCACTTGCATATCTTGTTTAACGCATTGAAGAAGGGCGTAAATGCAATGCCACATTGGAAAGAGCTCGAGACAGGCCTCAGGTCTTTGGGCGTCTTCCTTGGCAAGCGGGGCTTGCGGCGACGACTTATCAGCAAATGTCGTTCTAACCGCGCTCACGCGGCTTCTGTTTTCAAGGGATGGTCTGGCGGAAATTTCTCATGGAGGTGGGAGAAGCTCTATGTGTTCTTGTTGCAGCTGAGGTACCGCATCAAACTTTTGATTGAGCTCTGGGACTCTGACAAAATGTCGAGCAGCGAGGCGAATCGGGACGGGGGCGACGTAGACGTCCACGACAACAGCATCATCGGCAGAGTCACAACTACACTTGCTATACCATCACTCGAAACATTGGTCGAGTTGCTTTTCGTAAAGGTGAAGGCCGTTTGCACGGAGGCGTCTTGGCTCGAGGGTTGCCATTGCCATCCGCGCCGGGCCGATCGAGATGAAGATTTATTGCTTGGGCAGGGCCGCAAGCGCGGGGATTATGAGCGGTGCCCGTGGGCAGGGCGTCGCATAGTTGAAATCGCCATGGGTCGTTCGCAACATGCCCAAACATCTTTGGTGGGAGCTACTAGTGATAGGCTCACTCGGTTGCTCATCAATTGCGATGGGCTTTCTCGTGCTGGCTTCCTTCAGGCCAACGACATCTTTGTCACTGCCATGGCAGAAGAGCTGTCGGCAAAATTTGCATATGCGACTGAGTATCCGTTCAAGTTCTTGAGAGTGATGTCTTCTTATTTCGGTGGGTCGATGGCTGCTTCGAAGGAGGCCTACGTCGAAGCATTTGCTTGGTACGACGCTTTGGCCGACAAATCTAAATGTCCTGGTTGCTTGTCGTTGTTCTTACAACCTGGCGATCTACGAACAGCGGGGCAAGAGTATATAGGTGCGGACCGCGTGCCTCTACATGAGTGGTGGGTTTTGTTTCAGGAGCTGGTCGTCGCCAGTGCGCTCCTACTCGTGGAACGGCGGCTGGAAGGGCAGCACTCAATTATCGGCGCTGATGGCAAGCAGGCTTTGACCAACACAAAATTACCTCCGAGCGTCTGCGCAAATTTGCGACACTGCCAAGTCCGAGAAGCAGTCGAACAAGAATTATTCTGGCATGTACTGGAGACAGAATGGTATGGGAGAACCTCATGGCTTCAATTGCTCCGTCACACTATGAACTCGACCACGCTTCATTGCATGACCCCGGCCAAGCGATTGGAGAAGCTTTATGTTTACGACGAGAAGTCCTGCTTTGGCACAGATGCAGGCGTGAGGGACTGCATGCGCGCTTGGCGCACGACGGTCGCCGATCAAGTCGCGGTGCCCAGGCCGCCACCTCTCACAGAGTCTCAGTCCTGCTTGGTTGATCATTTCAAGTTCGTTCTTCGACGAGGGGCGTTGCTTTCAATGCGTGTTCATGGTGGACCAGAGCCTGATGCAGATCCAGAACCACCATGTGATGCTGATTTTATCATTGACATCTTCAGGGCGGATCCTATCCCTGGGCCGCCACCGCCCGGTGAGGAGTTGAAGTTTTACGAGGTTCTCCACCTTAATCCGAGCGGCCGAACGGCAGCTCGCACTGCGACTGGGGCACGCATACCGTCATCCTGCATCAGCGTCCGTGAGCTGAAATGCATCGAGATCATTGAGCCAGGTCCGATGGGGCAGAACGTCCAATGCATTCCACGATTGCGGTTAGATGTCCAAGGCTGGCCACAAACGAATGTGAACCCTTCCAGGGGGGTGAGTCGTGAGTCAGGCACATCCCAAACTAGCCTCATGGTTGGATTGCATTGGTTGTTTTTTTTTTTTTTTTCTCCATCGTCAGGTCGTATGCGGATGGAGATTGCCAATTACACTTCGGAGTTGCTCGATTTGGCGCAGTGGACTACCCGACCTGGTCTTCGACACGCGTCTGCTTCAGTGAGGGTTTGGTCCCTCGCTCACGTGGACACAAGTCTGGTCGCGATGGATGGTGAGCTGCTGGCCTTGGAGGATCAACCTCCAGCAGGACCGCCTGGAGAAGAGGGCGAGGCGGGTCTGGAGATTGTACCCGTTGATGACGTCGTCGACGGCCATCGTAAGGTTCTCGTGGCGCTGGCTGATCTGAGCAAGCGCTATCCTGACGGCGTCCCAGAGGTTGGCAATCCTGCTCTTGATGATCTCAACATTGTTGCCCTGAAGTCATTGTTCCAGTCTGGCATCGTGGTCAAGGAGGTGAGCGATTTCGACGACTCGGTATTGAGGTTGGACTGGGCGAAAGTCAAGTGGACATCCGATCAGGTAGGGTTCAACCCCGTGGGTTTGGTCTGGGCTGAGAAGGATGTGTGCAGTCTCCGGGACATGTCTAAACTTGCTTTGGTACAGGGGTTGCTCTGCATGGGCTGGGAGCCACAGCGATATCCAGATTCGATCAAGGCAGCGGCCGATTCAGTGTTTGCTATCGAGAACATCTTCCGCAGCAAGTCGTATTGGATTGCTTTGCATAGCGCTGGCTCTATTCTAGGAGAGCGGGGCGTGACAGAGGTCCTGCACAACAAGCCTCAAGGTTATTATGAGTGTTTGCTACATCTGCCTGTGGACAAATTGGGAGCCATGTTAGCAGACGCAGACTTCCCCAGGTATAAGAATCAGGATTTCCTTCGACTCTTGACAGGAGAAGGGGTTGACATAGCCCCACTTGCCCTGGCTGACGGCCCGGCGCTTGCCATCGATGATGGCGTGGCTGACTTTGCAGCCATGGTGCCAGCCCCGATTATGCCTCAAGCTCGCCCATTCCAGCGACGCTTTGGAGATGGCATGTTCAAAGTCATGTTCGACGGGTGCTCTCATCAGAGCGGGGCGCGCCGGGCGTGCATTAAGTGCGGCAACGACGATCACTCAGTCGGCGTCCTCTGCTGCAGATATACGCATGTGCATCTTCACAGCTCTGAAAATGAGTGTTGTGCCTTTCTTATTGCATGGGCGATGTTTGGTCGAGGGACCAACGGCAGGGAAGCCCACGCATATTTTTATCCATCTGACGCCCACATGGCTACTGCGAAAGCCATTGTGGAACGCTGACTGAAGCCGACTGTCCTCCTTGCCGTTTCGTTTTTATTATTTTGTTTTTTTTTTTTTTTTTCACTTGTTTTTAGTTTTTTTTTTTGTTTTTTTTTTTTTTTTTTTTCTTTTTCTTTTTTGTTTTGTATTTTTTTTTTTTATGTATTTTCTTTTTTTTTTTGCTTTTTGTTTTTTTTTTCTTTTTATCTGTTTCTTTTTTTTGTGTTTCTTTTTTTTGCAAGTATCTGCCCTTTTTTTTTTCTTTTTTTTTTTTTTTTTTTTTTTTTGTTTTTTTTTCTGTTTTTTTTTTGTTTTTCTCTCTATATCTCTAATGTTTTTTTTTATTTTGATTTTTTTTTTTTTTTTTTTTTTATTTTTTTTTTATAGCCTATCACCACCAGACGCATAGCCTTCAGAAGTTTGAACGCGTGTCTCAGGTGCCCCCAGATGTCCTGTGGTATGTCTGTCCAAGTGCCACGTGGTACATGTGTCTTGTATGTCCCAGGCGTCTAAGGTTTCCTGCAGTGTAGTCTCAAATGCCATGTGTTTTGCGATATATCTGCACCATATGTGCTATATGTGGCATTGTCGATTCCCACGGCGTCCTGTGGTGGTATAGTTGCTTGCGGATTTCGAAAAAAACACCTTCGGTGTATCAACGAAGCCTCGGTGCAAAGAAAAGGGCGTGGACATCACAAAAATGCAAGCACGCCATGCGCATGCGCCCTGAGGTCGTCAATGTTAGGCGCGTTCTCGCCCCGGGGGGCTGCGGGCACTTAGGGCGAGGCTGACCACTGGAAAAACCTCTGAGAAGGGTCTGGGAGGTGTTGGAGAAGGGTCGGGAAGGGTCGGGGAAGTGTCGGGAAGTGTCGGGGTTGTGTTGGGTTTCTTAATAAAACAATAAGAGAAGGGTCGGGGAAGTGTCGGGGAAGTGTTGGGGAAGTGTCGGGGAAAGGTCGGGGCGCGAGGGGCCCAAGGCAGCGGCCGATTGTGTGGGCCCCCCCCCCAAGAACAAACCGAAAAATCCCTAGATCGCCCTCAACACCTCTACTGGAGCCATCTCTGGCCGTCTTGGGGCCCCTGACCCCTTCTCGGAGCCATCCCAAGCCTACTTTGGGCCCCTTGACCCTTTCCGAGGCTTCCTAGAGCAGTGGGAGGGTTCGGCCCTCCTCCCCGGGGGATGTATTGTCATTTAAGCTTCCTACGCCGTGTGATGTACGATGCAGTCATCGGGGCCTTGTGTTTTCATTGCCCATATCCATTTTGGCTCAAAGACCACAGGGAACTTCCTTAGACAACTGTGCAGTCGTTCTTCGGCAGGCATGTTGTCCCGCGGCCGCGTGAACCTCGGCAACATTGAGGACGACGACACCACTGTGGTCTTTTCTTCAGACTCAGAGTTGGAGCCTGTGCGGAGCCAAGCGGTGCCCACGAACGTCCACGACACGAAAGCTAACAAATACTTGTACATGAACATCGTGACACCTGGTGGTTTCTTGTGGGTAGGGCCAACGACGTCGCTACCTAAGCTCTGGGCCTCACTACACGATCCAGAGTTCACCGCGCTCCCCGCGGACTACAACGCTGCGAAGGCAGCCATCTTCCATGAGCTCAGCGAGTTCCCCGACGACGCGAAATCCATCTGGTTGCTCTTGTTTTTCAAGGTCATGCCCAACATGCAAGTCCACAACTACTCGTTGGAGGAGGTGATCATCATGGAGCTCTTGCAGCATTTCAACATGGCCAAGCGCCCACGTGAGTTCACGTTCCATTTCGTTGAAGGCTTCAGTGGTTGCAGAAGTTTATCTACATCCTTCATCGGTTTGGGGCTCACTGGGATCAGCCTCGACAAGCGCTACCACGAGTCGCTCGATTTCGCGACGGACTTGGGCTTCATGAAGTTCCTATGCGCGGCTCGCTGCTTGCGTCCCGGCGGACTGTTCTGGTGGGGCCTGGAGTGCAAGACTTGGGTATGGGTGAGTCGTCACACCTTCGGCAGGTCCGCCACTAATCCCTTGGGTAAGCTCGACAACCCTGACGCTGTGGCAGCCAATTCGGTCTTGGAGCGCTTCGTGATCATTGCGATCATTCTCAATTGGGGCCGCCGCTTCTACGTCGTGGAGCAGCCGCAAAGTTCATTGATCACTGCGACCACGCTCATGGAGACCCTCCTGTTGCAGCACTCGGCGAAAACTACCCTTTGCGACCATGGTGCCTTCGATGCGGACGATGCTCCACAAAAGACGCTGAAGCTGATGAGGACGCCACCGTGGGTCATTGAGATGAACGTCAGGGTCCCACGCAGCCGGAATCGGTCTACTTTGACGACTTCTCACAGGAAGAGGCTTGCCGATGGCACCATCAAGGTAACGTACGACGGCAAGAAGAGCATGCTGAAGCAGAGCGAGCACTACTGCGAGCGTTTTGCGGATGCAATTGCGTCTCACCATCTTGACCTCTTCAGCGCCGTTCCCAGTAGTTGGCAATTCTCGTCGCCTGCTTCGTCGTCGTCGTCGGGCATGTAGCGTGAGGGCAACTGTTCTCTGGCGCTGCGCATGCGCCCCGTCGTTCTCTCGACGTCACTGTAGCTAGCCGCTAGCCCCTCACGAAATCCACGACGCAATTGCAGCTCACGCCAACTGATGCGTTCAGTCGCGGAGTCCCTTGGCCTTCGATTTTAGAGTGTGTCTCGCAACGACCCAGATAGTTAATTAGTTCGGGTGTATTCGAACGCTGAGACAAATGAAATGGGGTCATACGCCCCGTGCCCGACGAAGCGGGTGCGTCGCAAGGCTGAGTGCGAGTGGATCTGACTGAGTGGGTCTGAGCGCGAGTGACCTGAGTGTGAGTGAATGAGTATGAGTGCGTACGAGCCTAAGTGCAAAGTAGTATGTATGGGAGTCTGCTTGAGTATGAGTGAGTCTGATCATGGTTGAGTCAGAATACTAGCGGATCTAAGTGTGAGTCATGGTATTGGCTGTATTCTTCCCTCTCTCCCCTCTTTCCGTAGCCATTTTGGCTCAGACTTCAGACCAACGCGAAACTTGGTTGTTTGGGCGTCCATGGCACGATGGCGTCGCCACAGACGCCACGCCAATGCCGCCCCTGTCCTGGGAGGCCGGACAAGATCTCAATGGTTTGCATCAAGTGCAAGGGCGACGCTACCGTGACAGACAGCATCCCATCGGGTACGAGCTCCGTGTACTCTCGGAACCACAACGTGTGCTTGAGCGTCCACATGAGCATCCTGACCAGGATAAGAAGGACGCCAGGTTCAAGGCATGGTGGGCTCGATCAAGCCCAGAAGAAAAGACCGAGTACTACGCGCGCCAGAGGAAGCGCGCGCAGCCCGGGAAAGGCCAGGCGCGCATCTGGGATGACTACCAGATCGAGAACTACGAGAAGAAGGAGAAGGGGACCGAGGAGCGCATCAGGATCCATTGGCAGACATTCGAGGAGTTCGAGACTGGCAAGCTGATCAGGAATTGGACCGCCCAGCAGATCGAAGATGCTTGGACGAAGCTGACTTCTGACCCGAGGACTGGCGCCAAGAAGGTAATGAACCAGTGGCTCATCCCTGTCTTCAAAGGGGTCCTCCAAGACTTGGTGGAATCCAACATGACAGGTGTCATAACCAAGCGGAGTGCGACCGCGTCCAGTGCAGAGCAGGCCGCCGAGCTCATCATTGACGCTAGCGATGCACAAGCGGCAGCGTGGATGGAGCACCAGCGTGCTCTCGAGCAGGAGGTAGGTGTGAGCGCTGACAGGGTGTTCGCCACGCACGTCACCATGGATGCCGATGTTCAGTCCCGCATGGCGCCGGACATGGCCTCGGCGATTGGCCAATCGTGCGGGTCCCAGCTGAAGCGCAGAGCTCAGAAGCAGGAGGAGGACGAGGCGGAGATCGAGGAGATGGTCGGCATCACCGAAGACTCATCCAAGAAGAAGCCGAAGAGGGAGCAAAGCGCCACCGCTGCAAATCTTCAGACGTGGAATTGGGTGCAAGCGAGGAAGACCGCTATTGAAGGCTGGGTGTCTAAGTTCAATCTGGACTCGGAGAACATGCAGATGGAGCTCAAGAACACTGTCACCATCGACCTCGGCAACGACGAGGTCACTACCAGGGATAAAACGAGCCTCGCCACAAAGGAAGCCGCGGAGCGCATCCAGAAGGTAGCAACCGAATTCATCAACAGTAACTTGGCGCGGAGGTCTGTCTTGGAGGGCAAGACTCCCGAGGAGCTAAGCAACCTCAAGAAGAACCTGCAGGCTATGGAGACCGAGATGAGGAAGAAATCTTGCGTTCAAGACTACAGGGACGCCTACGCTCTCTGCACCAAGCTGGTGAAGGACTACAACAAGGCCCTCGAAAAGCAGAGCAAGACGGAAGGTAAAGGCGCCACTGCACGTGTACAGGCTCAGGAGATAGCGAGCGGGAAGGTGTTGGGTTCGCTAAGGGAGTCCTTGGGCGTGAACTTCAAGCAAGGGATCGTTCAGAACCCTTCAGACCTGTGGTCGATGAAGGTCGTGATGGTTGCCCGGCCCGAGATCGCTGCGCAGTGCAGGGTGTTGAGCGCTTCAGATGGGGTGACTAAACAGTACGAGTGGATGGAGAAGCGCCTGAAGAAGGATAAGACGTCAGCCCTCGCATGCCAGATCGCAAAGCCTGCAATTCAGAAGTCCGTCAAAGAGTTCCAGAAAGTAGCGTTCCAGAGCCGTTCGCCCTGGCGTGCCACCTCATCGGCTCGCAGAAGAGTTGGGGTAGTGCCATCTTCGATACCGAGCTGTGCGCGGTCATCGGCCCCTCCGCATCGGTCTCCATGGTGCCCTTCGGCATTGCGGACATCATCATGCCGTTGAGCGGGAAGTGCGACTACCTGATTGTCTCTGCGGACGCTTGCCCTGGCAGCACCATCGCAGAGAAGGCCTTGTACATGGAGCGCCTGAACGCAGCGTCGATGGGCGAGCTTCGCGGCAAGCCTGGAATTGTCTGCGTTGAGGCCGCGATCGGCAGCATCTTGGCAATTCCACCGAACCACTTGGCGCTCGCCAGCGTGCCTACGGATGGCGGCTACGCCTTCATGCGCTGGGGTGCCTTCCCAGACAAGCCCAACGATGACAAGTACCTCGCAGCCCTCAACAAGACTCGGTCGGCAGTGGATGGCATGATGGCGTCATTCGAGGAGCTGAAGGACGACAGCACCAGCTGCCCGCAGTGGGCTGCGGTGCTCGAGGAGATCTCTCGTTCCACGTGAGGCTCGGTGCGAGGCGACGCCCGCGCGTCAAGAGGGGGGGGACGGCAGAGGATGGGAGGGGAAATGACGGGGGAGGAGGAGGAGGAGGAGCAGGATGATAAGGAGGATGAGGAGGAAGATCCGCAACGCATTTTCCTAAATCAAGATGGAGGAAGATAAGAAAAGGGAGGAGGAGGGGGAGCAGGAGGAGGAGGGAGGAGGAGGAGGGAGGAGGAGGAGGCGGAGGGTGAGTAGCAGGAGGAGGGGGAGGAGGAGGAAGGAGGATGGGCAGCGAGGCTTGTTTTTCGACCTCAGGGTCTGAGCGGGCAGTAGGGCGTGCTTTCCAAGGGGTGGCGAGCGTACGGCCCTGAGCAAATGCGAGAAGTGAAACATATCGTTGGTTCTTCAGGCCTCTTTGATGTCCGTTGACTCTTCGTTGATTCTGCGGGCTGCGCCCGGCTGACCGCCCCAGATGATCCTGAAGGCTTCGCCGAATTGCCGCCGTCGGCCCGGAGCCCCAGGGGCCCCAGAGTCGCCTACGACAAACAAGCAACCAAGCCTTGCGCTTCGACGGCGCATCGGCATCAACGGGTAAACAAGCTAAAAGACCGCAACACACATCCCAAAAAACGAACCCGCTATGCCAACACCCATGACAAGTGTAACCGCTCCTCATTGCCTTGCGTTGTTTCGCATTGCGTTGCGTGGTTCGTTTTGGGGTCATTTCAAATTCCACCCTTGGGGAGTGTATGTGCGCATGACAAATTGTCGAATGCACGGCTCTGTTTCAACCATCCGCCTGTATCACGCGTGCGTGGTGTGCGCGTACGCACGCGCACGCAGCGCACGGGTGAGAACGAATGTAAGCGCACACCCGTGCGCATGTGCGATTGTTTTCGCAGCAGGTACAATCGCGAATACGCATATCCATATGCATAGCCGCATATGAAAAGTATTTGGGCCGCAACACATCACACACCCACACCGCAATCCATTGCATGCCATACAACAAAACATTCCGTTGCGCAGACGCATAGAACGTAGAAGCACCAGCACGGCGGCGCAACCTTTGAACGTGGCGAAGCAATGGTTCTCCTGGCCATTCACAATAGCTAGATGTGCTGTGGTTGCGTGAACAGATTTCGTTTCCATACAACATAGAGGTCCGATTTTGCAATTTGTAGTCGCGCGGTCTCGGCGGTGCGCCAAAGGGGTTACATGGGACCTTCGGGTGCTGATGGCCACCCTCGGCGTCGTGCCAGGGCAGGGGTACCCCACTAGGTGCGCACCCAACTCCGGGGTGGGCTCCTCCGGGCTTTCTCTCTCTCTCTCTCTCTCTCTCTCTCTCTCTCTCTCTCTCTCTCTATCTCTCTATATATATATATATCTCTCGCTCTCTCTCAAGCCACCCCCTTCGAGATCAGATATCCTCCAGAACGAAACATTCTCCTAGAGCACACTGGGGCGCCCCCGCCCCCGCCCCCGCCCCCCCTTCCCCCGCCCTCGCCATTTTTCTGGCCCCGACGCAGCCAGTCAGCTGGTGCGTTACTGCGATGGTTGCACCCTCCGCGTCCACGCCTTGATGGTGAAGATTCGGTTAGGTACAGACTTTACGGGTCTCAATGCACCACTCCTGCGTTGTGGCAACTCGGTGCACCTGTTGATCACGTGTTTTCTTGCGACAAGGAACCGGCGGTCCAGCGCTTCAACGCCGCCGCGATGCCCGCCCAGCATCTATACGACGACATCGAGCAGAGAGACCACTCGCTTGTTCCAGAAGTAGACTACTACCATTTCTCCCCGCCGCGCCAGTCGTTCTCTGCCGAAGGAGTTGCGGGCCGACCTGTCGAAGGAGACGATGCACGCGACACGTTGTTTCGGCACAGCTTGGCATACATTGCGAATCGCACCCCGAAGCTTGTGGCGTACGAGATGGTGCCAAACATCAAGATCAAGCAGCACAGGTGGGTGATGCGAGAGATCAAGGCCGAGTTGGAGGCGCTCCGCTACACCGTGCAAGTGAAGACGCTACACTGCGAAGATCATGGTGTCCCCCATCATCGGCACAGGTTGTTCATGGTCGCGTGCCGCGACGGGTGGGCGAAGCCGTTCACGTGGCCGAAGCCTGTCGGCTTCAAGAGGACCTTGGCTGAGATCCTGGTGGCATCGCCGTCAGACGACCCGAAGGCACTCCCCCCGAAAGGAGCTACTAAAG
Organism: Prorocentrum cordatum; assembly: GCA_963575745.1. Lineage (NCBI taxonomy): Eukaryota > Dinophyceae > Prorocentrales > Prorocentraceae > Prorocentrum > Prorocentrum cordatum. Next base: position 12,372 of record CAUYUJ010011114.1, read on the forward strand.
GAGACCAACGGCGCAGGGCCCTTGTTAAGACTAAGTATAGAGCTCACCTGAAAGAGAAGATCAACCCGGCCAAGACGATCGTCATCACGGACATTGGATGCAGCCTCTCGCGCGGCAACTCGAGCACCAACTTGACCATTGAGGGCCTCTTCCCGTGCATTACGAATCGTCGAGCAAATGCATTGGACTATTGGATCTCGGTGCGCGGCCGACGCGTCACGCTCCCAGAACTGTTTGAGCTCTCTGGCATCGACTGCGATTTGCCGGAGAAGCTGGCTGCGTGGTCGAGCTGCAAAACAAAAGTGTCAGCCGGGCAGATGGGGGCGATGATCGGCAACACGATCCCAGTGAACATCATGGAACGGGTGCTTCAGAAGGCCTTGTGGGCGTCTGGATTGGCGACCCGCCGCTTGCCAGATAGGTGCAACCAGAAGAAGACGAAGGTAAAGCAGATCGGTTGCTAGCGGCGGGCGCCCGCCCGCAGGTCGGCAGGCCGCGCGGGCCGTCAACGACGACGGCGCTGCCATCGGGCCAGTTTTTTAGCGAAGATAACGAAGATAGCGGTGCTGCGTCACATCCACCTCCTCCGCCCCCCCCCCCCTCCCGCTCCGCCTCCCCCCCCCTCCGCCTCCCCCCCTCCCTCCGCCTCCCCCCCCTCCGCCTTCCTTGTCCCTGTCCTTCTCCGCTTCCCCCCCCCCTCCCACTCCCTCCCCAAAATCCCCTTTATCCCCCCTCCCTCGGCTTTCCCCGAAACTGCAGTGACCCAAACCTCGCGCGCATGCTTCATCGCCCTGCCCTGCCTCTTGCCCAGATCAACCCATAGCCCTGCCCTGCGATCCGAAGAGCCAGGCAAATGGCGGGCTTCGAACAGGGCCTCGCCGTCGAGGGGGCGACTACTTGACCTCTCATGTCCGGCGGGCGGCGGCGGAATGCCAGCGGAGGCTGGCGGAAGCAAAATATATCCCGCCCCTCCATCCCCCCCAGAGATGTCAACAACGTTTTTGGACCCGGGGTTTCCCGCGGTGCCCATGTCGACACTCCTCTCGATGTCGCGAGCGCTGGATTGCAGGGATGATGGGCGGCCCTTGGGACCTTAATTTTCGGGCAAACGTCATCAGGCTCCAAATCAATTTGGCGCGCGCTCAGGCATCGGGGAAATTTGGGCCGAGTGGCGCAACTACTACTACTACCACCGTTGCCGGGGGACCAACTTCTGGACAACCTTCTCTTCTGGGGTATGTGGGCGCGTTGGCTGATTTGGACCTCGGGGGCCACGCGGATAGACCCCGGCACGCTGGGGCGCCCTGGGAGGGTCTGTTGTTATCTTACTTGTGTCTCCGTTTTTTCTTTTTTCGTCTAGGGAGGTTTTGGCTGGTGCTCGTTCTCTTGCTGGGAGGCTCTTTTATCTGTTTTTTGTGTGTATGTTCTTTTTTTTTTGTTTTTTTTGTTTCTTTTTGGTTGGTTTTAGTTTGCCTTGGGAGGTTTTTTTTTTTTTTTGGTTTTTCTTGTTGGAGGTATCTTTGTGTGGATTGGTTCTTGTTCTCTGCTTCTGTTCACTTTTCTTTTTTTGGCGGCTGGAGGCGTTGCGGATTGCGTTCTGGGAGAGAGTCTCCGGAACGCTTTGACAGAAAACCAACCGAAATCGAGCGCGTCCAGAAGTTGCGTCCGTTCACGCGGCCCGCCCTGCCGCCCGTATCCCTCATTCCTTCTGCGCCCTCATTGCCCTTTTTGTCTCCCCGGTCACAGACCGCCAACGTAACTATCATCGCAGCCGACCTAACTCAGCAGGGCGAGGCCGCCGGCGGGCGACCTTGCAGGCGGCCCCCCCCGACTGTGCGCCAGCCGCGCTGTCGATGAGCCCAAAGAAACGATCCGCCACCGATGCCGGCGCCTCCGCGGCGAAGAGGCCCAAGGCGAAGGCCACGTCGACGCCCCTCTCTGCTGACCCCGCCGAGTCGCCGCGCGACGAGCAGACGACGGCGGCGCCCGAGCTGTCAGGCGTGAACGCAGATTACTTCATTCATGTGCAGAAGTGGCTGGCCACCATCAAGCAGCACGTCGTGTTGCAGACGGCGTTCGCAGACAGCGCGGAGCCGGTCGCTGTTAGCGATGGCGCGGTGGTCCCCCCGATCGACATCGGCGTTGTCGCGAAGAAGCTCGAGTCGATGGGCGCCAACATCGAGGGGGCGACGGTCGTCGGCACTGGTTCCGTCCCTCTCGCATGGATCGACACGCTGATGAACCCCACGCCAGATGTCCAGATCAACATGAGCGACGTGGACCTGTTCATCAAGCGCGACTTCAAGAAAACGTCGGCGCTGCCTTCTAAGCTGCGCACGATTGCCATTGCACTGACGGAACACTCTACCGAGCCGTTCGTGGCAAAGAAGTTGCAGAGTTTGAGCGCTTTCGAGAAATTACACGCCCCCATCAAGGCCTGCGCCGATGAAGTGGACACTGGCACGATGACGGATGCCCGGGCCCGGGACTGGTTGAAGCTTTTCCGCCAGGTTTCGGGAGCGGAAAAGAGGGGGGTGATGACTAGGGGGGGGGGGATTTCATGGCGCGGGCCATGATTTTTCTTCAGATTTCATGGCGCCTCTTCTTATTTCATTACGCCCCAGGCCCCCCCGCTGGGCCGCGCACATGCCGCCCGTCATGATTTGCCCCCCCCCTCTTGGACACCCCCCTCTTGGCCGCCCCCGACAGGTTCCAACCGAGGTGTACCGCGTTAACCAAGCCGACATCGCCACCGCCGCGTTCACGCTCCGGGAGGACGCGAAGGATGAGGCGCACATCGTGTCGTGGACGACGCTGCAACGGATCCAAATTGTGATGCGAGAGAAGTACATGCTGAAACTAGCAACGGGTAAGGATCCCACAGAGAAGCAGTTGGAGACGCACTTCGAGAAGAAAGTTCACCTGGCTGCCAAGAGCGAGAAGCTGTCCTCTTCGTTTATCGACATTGCGAATACTGTCCAAGAAAGAGCCCTTCGCCACAAGGGCATCGCGGAGAACATCAACACTCTGGACCGCCACTACAAGCACGCTGGACCGACATTTGGGATTGGGAAGTTCCAGATCGTGATCAACAGGTGCAAGACTGCCCTCAACATCGAGTGGTGCTACAACTACTTGTTGGACGCACTATCGATGGAGTTCATTGAGCTTTCCGATTGCAGCATCTCCAAAATGAACACGTGGATCTGCGACCTCGCCCTGATTAAGTTGAGCAGCAGGGATTACTTCCTCAATCAGTGGGCCCACAGCAACGCGTTCACGGCTGAAGAGATCGGTTGGTGCAGGAACGCGTTCGCCAGCCACGAGTCGGCGCGGGCGACCTTGACGAACTACCCAGGTGCATCGTCGGTCGACATTTCTAGCCTTTACGTGAGCGGCGCAGGCACGAAGCGGCGCAATGCCTTTCGGTTGGCCGTCGTTTTCTGGGAGAAGATTGCGTTCGGGAACGACTTCGACACCGCCTTGAAAACGGCGGCGAAGAACGCCAAGGGGCCTGAGGAATATCTTGCTGAATACACGGCGTTCGAGGAAGACCTGACGGAGCTAAAGGAGGAGTTGAAGAAGGAGCAGCAGCAGGCGATCGCCATGGACCCCGATGGAGCGGCAGCAACGCCGATGCATGGCGAGGCGGCCGCCAGCCGCACCGGCGACCACCAGGTGGAGGAGAGTGGCCAGACAACGCAGGTCTACGCCATCAACGAGTTCATCACCAAGAAGATCCCGACGGATGTCACCGACCCGAGGGCTGATGAATGCAAGAAGTACTTGGGCATGGCCGAGCGCATCGCGCGGTCGCTCACCAGGGTCGTCACCATACCGGCATGATCGAGGATATCAAGTCAAGCGCGATGGCCATGGCTAAAGGAGATACGCTGGCCCTCCTGGGTGCTCCGCTACCCTCTCGTTGCTGCGGTGTTTGAGCCTGCGAGCTTGAACTTTCACACTGATCGTCCTCCCCATTTTTCTCCCCCTCCTCCTCCTCACCTCCTCCTCCTCCTCCTCCTCCTCCTCCTTCTTATTGTCCTCCTTCAGATCCCCCCTCTCTCTCGCCCCATCTCGTCGTCTCGTCGTCCTCGCAACGACGCCCTCCTCGCCGCTGCCCGGCCGCCGCGCGCTCCTCGTGGGCCACGGCGATCGGTCCTTCGGGCCGCGGGGGAAGGCCGTTCGAGCAGGGGGCGGGGAAAGGGGGGAAGGGGGGACGGGGGGGCAGACGACGAATGAGGAGGGAAGACGAGGAAGAAGGACGGAACGAGGAATGAGACGGACGGCAATTTGTATCTAAATTAAAAAGGTGGGTTGGATGATTGATTTCCGTCTATGGCTCTCCTGGGCCGCGGCCCCGTCTGGAGAGGGGGAGGGGGGGGCGCTTCCGGGGCCCTCCAAGCTTACCCCCGGGGCCACGTCGGAGATCTTGGAGAGGTCCGAGAAGCTGACTCTGGGGTGGCGCCGGAGGGCATTGCACCTGCTCGCTCGCAATCAGATTGCGGGGATGTCTTGAGCGTTGGACACAGTGGCCTACTCGAGCCCACTTCAATAGTAATATCTTAGTAGTGCCCAGCAACGAACTTCGAGGCGCGCACGGTGCCAAGCTATATTACCGAAAAAGACCAACGAGACGGTTCCAGCGGAGCCCCGATCGAGGCCCCGTAGGGTTTCAAGACGCGACCGGGGGCAGGGGGAGGGCACGATAGGAGGCCCATGAGGCCCCGCGCCCAGGAACCCCCCCAGCTCCACGCGAACCCCGAATGATCCAGGCAATGCGTCGAGGATGAGGGATGACGATGTCGATTGTGATGGACGTTCTGCGGCGACGAAAGGATGTCGCAGTTGCGGCGAGGCATCCCGGAGTTCTCGCGGGTGCCCCTGGCGAAGGTGCTCGCGCGTCGCGGGAGACGCCCAGGCAGGCGGCCGCCCTACTGCTGGCCGAGCCTCCAGAGCTGTGCGACCGACGCGCCAGCCCCCTCATTCCGCGTGTGGCACGCCGAAGGTCACCGCGGCGTTGCTGCTGGTGCATCCTTTGATCTTGGCCAGGCACGAGGGGCAATAGAAGACGCACGAAGCGAACATCGTCCTACCAGCGATCGGGTAGAGCTCCCCCTCGTCTTTGGGCACCCGTTTGACGCGCATGTTGCACTGGACATTGTGCTCAGCTGGCGGCGTCCACCACAGTTGATCCTTCCTCAGGTCGTCCCTGTAGGACTCCAACTTGACGACGGAGTCCTTACTCCTGATGAGCAGGCCAATGTCCTCCTCCACCATCATGTGCGTCGCCGACGACGACGACGAGTTGTTCTTCTTCTTCTCACCGCTGCGCAGAATGCCGGTCGGCTTAGGGCCGCGCAACAGGAGGCTGGGTCCGTGAAGCGGGGCCCCCCGCCTCCTTGTTGTTGCTGCCGTCGGCGCTGCTGGCGGCAGTTGTTGCTCGGCCGCCGGCGGCGGGGGGGGCCCCGGCGGGGGGGGCTTCGGCGCTGTCGGCAGCTGTTGGGCCGGTGCCGGCGGCGCCGGTGGCATGGCCGGCGTCGCCGCTGGCGGTGGCGGGGCGGGTGGCGGCGGCGGCGGCGGGGGCGGCGGCGCCGCGGGCTCGGTCCTCCTGTAGGGCGACGAAATCTATACATATCCACTGCTCCCTGGCCAGGCCCAGTCTGGACCCAGCAGCGGTGTACGCGTCGCGCCCCCCTGGCTCGGCCAGGAGGGCGCATGCGCAGCTCCCAGGTTCAGGCTGGGCCTGGCCGGGAAGCAGTGGATATGTATAGATTTCGTCGCCCGATCTTCCTCGTGCCCGGCGGCGGCGGAGGCGGCGCCCGCGCGCTGCAGCCCTCGCTGTCGGAAGCAGACACCAACTCGGAGCTCGTACTTGATGCCAAGAGCGACAACTCGGAGCTCGAAGAAGATGACGACGACGAAGAAGAAGATGACGACAACGACCTCCTTCTTCTGCTTGATCTTCTTGGCTGGTGGTGGCGCCGCCGCGTCGTCGTCGCTCTTCATGTGCTGGCTGAAGGCTCTTAGTGCGCCAGTGTGCTGGCCCTTGCTGTACTGGTACATCTCCTTCACGTTGTCAATGAAGTCGTTGCGCTGCGCCTTTGCAACTGCTTCGGTGAATGATTCGAGTTGCGAAACCTCGTCCTTCATGATGGCCCTGACGAATAGCTTGTAGCGCTTCGTAGTCTTCAGGGCGAACTTGTTGCCATTCACCATCCACTGTTCGAAGCCGTCCAACGCCTCCTCAAGATCCCGGAGAGCCCGTCGCCTCGCCATATGCGAGCAGCACCTTCTAAGCAGAGGAAGGGCGCGGCGCAATCCACGCTGCTCGATCCAGCCAAAATGGCTTCGGAAAGCCCGACAAGGCCTGAACGCCAAACCTATTCAAACACGTAATGTTGGCCTCTCGGGGCCCGAGACTTCTTGGAGGCATCTTGGAACGCATTCGAAGCCTCTTGGGCTGCCGCGGGGCCATCTTGGGCATCTCGGAGCGATGGTTTGACGCGTCGGCCCTTCTTGGGCCGTCTTGGGGGCCTCATGATCACGAGGCCTTCTTAGCTCGTCGCGGGGCCCTCTTGTGCCCGAACAAAACTAGCCCGGCGAAAGACCCAACCATATGCAAGTGCGAATGCCGCAGGCAGGTGGGGCGAAGGAGAGGGGGAGGGGTGTCACGAAACGTGAGGGGTGCGGCGACATGTGGCGCTGACGCATGCGAACTGCGCCACTGGGGCCTTCGGTGAAGCTCAATATGGGGCCTCGGAAGCATGCGGGCGCCTCTGGGGCCTTCGGAAGCACGCGGGCGCCCCTGCTGAGGCCTTCGGTGGGGCTCCCTATTATAGGGCCACGACACGTGTGAGGGGTATGCTTGAGTGGTAGCGACGATGATAATAATGACGATATGGTGATGGCGGCTGCGATGATGGCGACGATGATGACGATGATGATGACGATGAGAAGAGGGAGGACGGGGAAGAGAAGGAGCGAGGAGAACGCGGGGCGCTGGCTCCTCAAAACGAGGACACAACACCACAGGATGGTCGGCAATCATGCGACAGGCCGCGCTGGGGCCCGGGGGGCACGCCGGTAACCCCAGTGGGCCCGAGGGGCAGAGGAGAAGGATGAAGAGGAGGAGGGGGGGGGAAGGGGAAGGAGAGCGATGAAGACGATGATAACGCAGAAACCTTGTGAACCCCGCGTCGCGCGGGGTCAGCGTGCATGTCCGGCCTCTTCTTGTTTCATTTCAGCCCGGACGTGTTCGGGGAGAGCGCCACTGCCCCGCATCTTCGCGGGCCGCCATTCCAGGAGAAGCACTACAAGAAAATAGTGGCGGCCATTCTGGAGGCCAGAAAGAAGGACGGCGTGGGCGTCGCCATTCTCAACCCAGGCGAACTTGTCGTGCTGTCGGACTGTGGCAAGCCGGGCATTGCGAAAGGCTTGATGGCGCCGTGGAAGCAGGGGACGACCAAGGAAGTGAAGGAAAAGAAAGACGACAGCCCCGATGGCGGCGAAAAGGATGTCGCCATTGATGCTGACGACGATGAGGACGACGCAAAGTCAGGCTTCGTGGAGCGGCCGATCACTGTCTTCAAGGACGAGAAATCCTTGCGGGACCGCAAGAAGTTGGTGCGCGGCGTTGCCAACATCAAGCATAATTCTACGATATATTGCTGCAGCTCGGCGCCCCTAAACCTCCCGACTCGCGACAGCAAGCACTACCCGGGGTGCGGCACCAACCAGGGCACCATCATCGGCCCCGTCGTGCTCGACGCTGAGGCCGACGAGTGGAAGGCTACGTTCGCAGAGAAGAAGCTCATATACGGCAAGAACTATCGCTTTGCCGTCGGCGGCAAGGTCGAAGGTCAGAACGTTGGCAAGAAGCGGGAGAACAGCGACATGGAGGTGGTGTTCATGAACGCGATGCCGAGAACGTTCTACAGCGAGATCAACCACCGATTCTTCGTGGCCCACGTCTTCGACATCAGCCCAGGGCCGGGCCTTTGCGGGGAGGAGTGCATCGAGGCGGGCGTTACGTACTTTTGCTTGGCCTTCACCGAGAAGCACGCTCAGGCTGGGGCCGCGCACGGGCGCAATAAAATGGGGGCGAGAGGGTTAAGGGGGAAATTGCGACGAGCAGGAATGATGATCAGGAGCGGGGGATGAGGAGGAGGCGTAGGAATGTAGAGGACAAGGCGGGACGGCGGCTGAGGAGGAGCGGGGGGGGGGGGGCGACGGGGCGGGTTCCCAGATGTAGCGAATCACCGAACGAGTCTCTGCCCGCCCAGGGCCCCCCAGCCTACCCCCATTCTCGGGAATAGGGCGGATGAGACTTTGGACTGGGCCTTCTCAAGTAGTTTGTTTGGTGATGGCTCAAATTTGGACCAATGGGATAGGTGGTGAACGGCGGTGACTGGCGATGCTGCTGATGATGCTCGTGATGATGGTGGTGATGATGATGATGGTGATGATGACGACGATGGTGATGATGATGGCCCCCCTCCCCCTAGTGACGCCCCGCGCGCCCCCGCCAACTTATTCAGATCTCGCGTCCCTGAGCCCTTGGGGCGCTAGGCCATCTCGGTCGGGGCCAACCTGAGGCTTCGAGAGGTTATCTGGAGCGAGCGAGAAGGCACTTACTTGAGAACACTTGGAGCTGCGAGGAGCGGCCATGGAAAAACAACGATGATCTACGGCAGATTTCGGAAACCCTGAACCAGAAAACGTTGACGTCTCCTTTTACTTCCGCCGCCTTCCGCCGAGCTTCCGCCGGCGGTTCCGCCGCCGTTTTACTTCCGCCGCCTTCCGCCGCCCTTCCGCCGGGCTTCCGCCGAGGGCGGGGCGCGCCGAAGGCGAAGCCTTTTTTTTGATATTTCCCGCCCCCAGTGCTTGCAAGAGAAGTTCAAGTTGGCGGCGCTCCGCTGCATGTGCAACGACAAGTGCTTGTTGCACTACAGCGCGAAGGCGGCGGGCGGGACAGAATGGGCAGTGAGCGGGGGCAGCGATGGGGGCCAGGGCGGAGGCAGAGATGGATGAGAGTAGAGAGGGCGGGGAAGGGGATGGAAGACAAGGAGGAGGAGGAGGCGGAGGAGGAGGGGGGGGGAGGAGGAGGAGGAGGAGGGGCAGGGGGAGATGAGTAAGAGTAAGAGTAAGAGTAAAGCTCCCAGGACAGTAAGAGTAAGAGTAAGAGTAAAGGTAAGAGTAAGAATATGAGTAAGAGCAAGAGTAAGAGTCCCAGTAAGAGTAAGAAGAGTAAGAGTAAGAGTAAGAGTAAGAGTCCCAGGACAGTCTCTTGGCTGTTCGCCCGCAGGTCTCCGAGAGGCATTTGGGTGAATCGGACGCCTAACGGGAAGCCCCCTTCCCCTTCCTCCCCCCGCCCCGCCCTCCCCCCTCTCCCGCGTCCACCCCCTCGTCCTGCCGCTGCTGATGCCGCCGCCGCTCTCGCTCTCGCGGCCTTCCAGGCCGCCGCGTTCTTCAGCGGCGACGCTGCTGCGGAGAACGGCGACGAGAAGAAGAGGATGAAGGACTCCGCTGAGGCGAAGAAGAAGGCAGCCGCCGCAAAGACTACTACTAAGAGGAAGGCCGCCGCCGAGAAGAAGAAGAAATCGACCGAGGCTGAGGGGGGCGAGGGCGACGATGGCGGCGAGCTGGGCGCGGGCGGCGAGGAGGGGGATGGCGGTGGCGAGGGCAGCGACTGGGATCTCTCTGACGCAGAGAAGTAAGCGCCCGGCTTGAGGCACGGTTGAAGGACAAAACTTCTGGACGCGCTCGACGACGCCAGTTTCTGTTTCAAAATCGGCTTGGATTTCGCTTCCTGGAGCTCTCGCGCGGGATCCCAGGGTTCCCCGGCGCGCCTGGGCCATCCTGGGGGCCCCCGAAGCCCGAGGCGGCCCTCCAGATGGCGAACAAATTTTGTTCGCCATCTGGAGTGCTTATTTTGTTGGCCCAACTGGGATCCGAGGGTGCTTATTTTAAATGAGCACCCTCGGATCCCAGAGAGGAGCATCCAGCAGTTTTGTCCCCCGACGGCTGCTCGGGGCGGTCCCGTCGTCGCCGCGTCGCCCAGCGCGTCGTGGGCAGCGCGCCTGGCCAGGACAGCGCCGGCGACGGCGCTTCTCTTCCAGCGGGGGGCGGAGAAAACAACGGAGAGGGGGGGGGGGGGTGCGGGGTCAAGCGGGCGGGGGGGGCGGGCGGGGGCGGGGCAGGAAGGGAAGGACGGGATTAACACGACTACTGACTGAGGAGGGGGGGATCAGGGGGAGAGGGGTCGCAGACAGCCAGGCGCTGGTATAATAATAAGCTTCTGGGCACTTTCGCCAGGGCCTGTTTTCGGCCAAAATCGGTTTGGATTTCGCTCTCTGGAACTCTCGCGCCGACCCCGGGATTTCCCAGCGCGCCAGGGCCATCCGCGGAGCTCCCGAGGCCCAAGGCAGCTCTCCAGAGAGCGAAAAAGCACCCGCGGACCCCGAGGAGTGCCCGGAAGTTCTGGGCTCGGGCCGACGGCCCGGGCTCGGGCCGACGGCCCGATTGGCGACCGCGTGCGCATGACTGCACGCGGGCGACCGCGTGCACTCGTGCGCAACAAAAAAAAGACAAGAAGAAGAGAGACGGGGCCTGCTGGGCGATGCGCTCGGCGTTGTTCCAGTCGCCGTTGTTATTGTCGATGCCGTCTCTCTCATCTCTCCTCTCTCCCACCTCGCGCGCTGTCTCTATTCTGGTTGCAGATAGCTCTCTCTCTCTCTCTCTCTCTCTCTCTCTCTCTCTCTCTCTCTCTACATACCCCTCTCTCTTCATATAGTTATATCTTCTCCATTATTTCCCACCTCTCTCTCAATCATACATGCATATTATATACATAATTTCTACATATATTATAATATATATAATATATATATATATATATATTGCTATCCCTCGGTATTCCCACCCCTTCCGCCATTTCGTTTGTACCCTCCCAACTCCCTTCGCTCGTCGCCTCTCTCTCTCTCTCTCTCTCTCTCTCCTCTCTCTCCTGTCTCTCCTCTCTCTTCTCTCTCCTCTCTCGCCTCTCTCTACTCTCTCTCTCCTCTGTCTCTCTGTCTCCCTCTCTCTCTCTCTCTCTCTCTCTCTCTCTCTCTCTCTCTCTCTCTCTCTCTCTCTCTCTCTCTCTTCATGTCATTCATTCTCTCTGTCTGTCACTCTCGCTCTCTTTCCTTCTCTTTTTTTATATATATATATATAAATATGCATCGAATTCTTGACGCTTCGCGCATCCCCGCCAGCCCATCCAAAAAACGATGCCCAGGCGAATTGAGGTGATCAGGGAAGTGAGGGAGCATAAGAGCCTCCTACTAGGATGTCTCTTGAAAGTTGTTCTGGAGTCCTCTTGGAGCGTCTGGGGGATTCGTGGATGCCTCGGGGGGCTCTTGGGGCCTCTTAAGTCTCGGGGGTATCTTGGGAGCTGATTGGAAGCGTTTTGGGCGCTTGTTGGGGCCGTCTGGGTGCCTCTTGGGGCCCTCTTCTTGGCGCACTCTTGAGAGGGTTTTCGGGGCGTATTTGGGGCCATCTTGGAGAACATCGATCAAAGAAGGGGGCTCCTTAATTACGCCCCCCCTCTTGGGGCTCTCTTGGGGCTCTCTTGGGCCATCTTGGAGCCATCTTGAGGCCTCGGATGGCCATCGGAAGCGGAAAAAAAAGGCGAGAAAGCAACGCAACAAGTATTTTCCTTAGGTGTTTGAAAGATTTTGGCCTCGTGGGGGCCACCTTGGGATGCTCTTTTTTTTGCCTCTTGGAGCCGTCTTGGGGCGGTCTCGGGGCCTCTCGGGGCATCTTCGGAGCCATCTGGGGGCAGCTTTAGGCTATCTTGAGCCATCTTAGAGCTCATCTTGGGCTCTCCGAGGCGCTCTTGGAGCCGTCTTGGGCCATCTTGGACGCCCCAACGCGTCGCGCCCCCCCCCCACCCCCCCCGTTCAGGCCCAGGGGGGGGGTAGGGGGGGGCAAGCCCCTCCCCGAAGGGGAAGAAGGAGGTTGGAAGAGGAAGCTCCTTAAACCACCTACGCCCAGAGGGCTGGTGGGATTTCGATGATGATTAAGTTTTCGGGGGGCGTCTCGTTCCTTTTCCTGGGCCGTCGCCGTGGCTGGATTATCATCGGCTTGCTTCGAAAAAACCGTTCGACCCCAGGGTGCGACACTTCGTCCGGGGGCGCGCGCGGCCCCGGGGCCCTGGTTGCACTCCCGCGACGAAGCGGTCCGATACACGACGGGATCGCTGTCGCAGGTCGCGGGCGGCGCGCAGAAGATCATCGGTCGGGCCGCGGGGAAGGGGGAAGCAGGGGGGAAGGGGGGGGGCGGGTGGGCTGCGACGAGGGCGCAGCGACAGTCAAAGCTGGCATCTACGTCAATGCCCCATCGCCCCCTAAAGAAGGTTTCGAGTCGGCGCGTGGCGGGGCCTCCAACGCGAGAACATCACATACTCCCCAAGAAGAACGCGCCGCAACGAAGGACCAGTAATTTGATCCAACTGCGTTCCAGTGGGGGTTCAAGAATGCCCAGTGTGGCGTCAACACGCTATCGCGACCAACATCACTCACCATCAACATTAACGACCTGATGGTAATCACCATCATCACGCCGTCATCACCATCGCCAGCATCATCAGCATTATCGTCGCTGTCATCACCGTACTCGTCGTCGTCGTCATCATCGCCATCACCAAACAACAAAGTTCTTTGCGCATTTCCCGGAGCTGGACTCGCACGCCCCGCGTGGACGTCCGCTGTGAGTCACGCCCAGAACGGGCCCCAGAGCACCAGAGCAGCAGCTCAAACTATCCAAGCGGCTCGGGCGGCTCGGGCGTCGGAATCGGCTCGGGAGGCCTCCCGCGCGCCGGATGGAGAAATTCAGCATATGAATATTCTCAAAAGCAAAATGTGTATTATAATGTTTTTTTTTCGGCGCCGCCTCGGAACTCGATTTTCCGGCGCCGGCCGGAACCGGCTCCGGGCCCGGCCCGGGCGCCGGCCCGGGCGCCGGCTCGGGCGCGCAGCCCGGGGGCCCGGGCGCCGGCGGAAATGGTGCCAGCGCTGCAGCGGGAACGCGATTCGGAACGAGCGGGGCCCGAAAATGAGGCCGGCGCCTCAGCGAGAGCAGCATGTTGTAAACAACCTGAAGGCCCTCGGCCATGCTACTTGTTAGCTGCAGTTGTAAGTAGGTTGTAACCGGGTTGTAAGTATGTCACAAGTAGGTTATAACCGTTAGTAACGTTAGTAACTCGGCTAACTCGGTCGGTGCAGTTGGAGGTCGATAGCCTGATTTAGCGCAGTCACTAACTGCGCTAATTTTTACATGCTTACTTGAAAACCAGAGCTGTGCATTGGGTTTTTCTTGGATGTTGCCCCCAGAAACGCACGCATGTGTTTGGATTTTTGTTGTGATACATATCGGGAATCATGATTTATACTTGCGTGTGCACGCATTGAAAATATTGTCTCGAGCGTTGCAATACATTGCAAATGCGACATATCATTTCTAATGTGCAACCCGTTGTTGCACGTTTTTTGAATGACAGTGGAGTTTGGACTCAAGCTGTTTGCGCTAGGATTGCTGCTGGCGCTTGTGGCGTCGTCCTGCACACGGCGTGATGAACGCCTCCCGTGAACAGCAGATAGCGGATGTCAGTGGTAGGATGATGGCGATCTAGCAATCGCATTTGCATCCAGATGCAGCGGCGGTCTCATTAGTTGAAGATGTATGCGGGATCGCCAGGGGCATGGATTGCCTCAGGGTGGAGAAGATACACTCGAAATATATGTTTGCGTGCATGGAGAATCGGCATGGGGATGGTATTATCCCGAACGAGGTTTTGGATTTGATCTCGAAGATCTTCAGGAATGGATTCAAAACTTCGGCCCTCCAGAATCCCTCTTGCATGGGACTTCCACCAGTTGGTGCGCCTGGGTATGAGAATATCAAGACGTTCAACTTCAAAATACTGCAGGATTCTGCAGGCCAGTTGCCGCGCTATGATGGCGATGCCAAGTTCGCAAGCTACACGTGTGGGCACACTAGCATGGGTTTGCGTTGCTTCAACGCAGGATTTACAGTGCCTTCGGTAATGCCAGAGCGATTTGACAAAATCTCGCACGAAGGCAAATTGTCATTGACGAGATTGCGGGAGGTGCAGCCCGATTACGCAAAGGCTTGCGACGAGGGCATCGAATGACAGGTGTTTCGATATGAGTTTGATCAGCAGTTCCCATGGATTAGCAACCTTGCGCAAGAAGCTGGCAATGCTGGTCAGCAAATTGCGAGGTGCGAGAGTCGCATGAGTCTGATGTACAAGATCCCAGCCATTGCGAACCGCCACCACGCAAGCGGCGCCATCGACTGGGACAGCGTCATCCGCGAGGCGACTCGCGCAGGCTCTCTCTTTCCTGGGGAGATCGATGGCTTAGTTAAATACGTGAAGGATTTCTCTGGCGGCCTCGCCAACCCGATCTCCCTGAAAGAGCATCGCGACATCTCGCGGCAGCTGGCCTCCTAGCGCGCGGTCGCGGGTTCCATGGCGAAGTCTCTCGACGGCGCACAGATCAAGCATGAGGGGGCCGCTGTTACATTCAAGCTCGCACGCATGAAGGCGACGGCATGCGCGACGGGTAAGTTCGCGAGGGGTGGTCATCACATGCTTTTGAAGCCAGGCGACGTGACCGCCTTGTCGAGAGATAAGAAGTCTACGATTGTAATGATGGCAGATGAGTTTCTTCAGAAAGTGCGACATATCGCAAACGGTCAAGGCATCACGGCAGACACGGTCGCCTACGGCACCATCGTGGGATTGACTGACGTTCGCGTAGGTCACTTCGTGTTCAACGAGCCCGATCAGCGCTTAGGCACTTGCAAGGCGCTGAATGACATCGGGGTCAGCTTCACCTCTGCGTTGGCAACGCATGTTGGCAAATCAATTGCTAGCCCATGGAAACATACCGAGAGCGCGCCCAAAGCCGTGACAGGGCAGGGGCGCAGCTCATATGTGAAAGAATACGCCGCTTCGGGCAAGTGGTCGAACCATGTGGACGTGCTCAGTGACAAGGGGTTTCAGGTTGGCGCCAACGTCGCCTTGGCGAGCGACAGCCCGGGTGAGAACATCTACGAGCTGATCTCCATCGGCGCCGCGACAGGTGCGAAGTTCAAGCTTCAGGCCACAGGCAATGCGGTATCCCGCCCCATCGACGGCTTCCTACGTGGCAAGGTCGTCGTGCACACGATTATGAAGGACAGCCTTGTGACATCGTCGCGATGCATTTGACGTGCGTGTGCATCCCCATGAATTTGAATTCCCTTGCGTCGTCCCCTCATCTTCTTCAGCTTACCACCCGTCTTCATGTCTCAGCTTTTTTTTTCGTCGTTGGTCTGCCATCCTATAGGATACGATCGACAAGTTTGTTGACCATGGCCCCCATCAAGTCGGCCGAGTACCAGTGGAGTTTCGAGGAGGCTAAATTAGGCTGGCCTTGGACGATGTATACATCCAGAACAGTAACTGTCTCAAATACTTGAGCGGCGTGATTACGCCTGTTAAGCGTCGTGCTCTCACCGCAGCGCGTTCGTTTGAGGCTGAGGAGCTGGTGCTTGTCCCACTCACTTCGACTATATTCATGCAGAAGCAAACTGACATAGGTCAGGGCGGGAATGCGTTCATGAAGACGTACAAAGACCGCGAGGGATTGACGTTCAATATCGCGTTGGCCCCCAGTGGTGGCATCAAGGTGCCTAAGGCTGAGACGAACGCTGGCGTTCGGGGGCTGAAGCAGGCACGGACTTCGTTCGTCATCCCTTTCTGGCTCGCGCCGGATTCAGGTGA
The DNA here is from genome assembly GCA_963575745.1 of Prorocentrum cordatum. Taxonomy (NCBI): domain Eukaryota; class Dinophyceae; order Prorocentrales; family Prorocentraceae; genus Prorocentrum; species Prorocentrum cordatum. Next base: position 28,207 of record CAUYUJ010011114.1, read on the forward strand.
GCACGGCGCCCCCGTTATGAAAGTCAAGAACATCAAGTCTACAGCTGCCCCGTCAGTGTCCGTGCCAGTTTTGACGAACAAATGCGCCGTCAATAAGGGCGATGTCCTTAGCGCCCAGATGGCATCGCTCATGCCGAAGCGCATGGTAGACGATGTGCCTGCTGCGCCCGCGGCAAAGAAGGCTAGGAAGCGCTGAGGCGTGCGTTCTGCAGCATCGGTTACACATAACATATGGTGAGGGGTGTTCATGAAATGTCTGAAAACATAGTCGTTATCATTCGTCTGCAATTGTTGCATCATTGCGTCCACGCCTTGGCCTCGTCTGCAATTGTTCATTGCATTGGCCCGCAGGCGTTTGCTCGTGCCCGAGCGAGTGCACGCTGCGGCTGCGCACGCGCTACAGCTGCAGATGGCAGTGAGCGTGCAGCTCCGCGCGGTCATAGAGGGGGGGGGGCCTGAAGGGTCGCGAGCCATGGGCCCCGAGGGCTGCGATGCGCACGGCAGGGGCCCTCTTCGTGGAGCTGTCGAGGGCCGATCGCCAGCTTCAGAAGTTCATCTCTGTCCCCAACCCCAGCAAGAGCAACGCGCCGTTGGCGACAAACCCGTTCTTCCATCAGATCTTGAGGTCGCGCAACGTCGCCTGCAACGGGGCCATTTGGAATCGCTTGCTGCAGAACGACTCCTTGCTTCAGCAAGATTGTGACAAAGCCAGCGCCATTCAGAACCATAGGCGTAGTCTGGATGTGCCGCTATTCTAGACGCTTCGCGCATTCCCACCAGAGAAGGAGGACTGGCGAGGAAGAGGATGATACATGGGATGATGAGGAGGAGGGGTGGGGCGGATACAGGAGGAGGAGGAGAAATTGAAGGATGATGAGGAGGGCAACGGAGGACGGGGAAGAGGAGGATGGGGATGGTAAAAGGGAGGATGAGGAGGAGCAGGAGGAGGACAGCGGAGGAGGAGGAGGACGAGGAGGGGGACCTTAATTCACCTCCCCCCATGGGCCGCTCTTGGGCCACTCATGGAGCGCCATTTTGCGTTCTGTAGTGTGGCTATATAATACGTTTATTTATATAAATATCGGGCCCCTCCTGGCGTTCTGTTGGGCCATCGCGGGGCCTTGAGACTTCGGATGGGTATCGGAAGCGAAGCGGCGAGACCACCAGCGCATTCATCTTCCCTGCGGTTTGAAACATTGTGAAGTCTTGGGGGCACCATTGGCGAGCCGTTTTGGGGCGGCCTCGGGGCTTCGTGGGACATCTTTGGAGACATGTTGATGCATCGCGTGCTATATTGTGCTATATTCGTGAACGTTCTAGGCATGCGCCCCCAAGGGCTGGTGGCCTACCAGAAACCGTCTCGGTGCACACGCCCGCGGCCCAGTGCGATCATGGTGACGAGAGTTTGCATCGCGATGCAGTGACCTTGAAGTTGCTTTTGGAAATGAATGCTATTAACAACGTATGGGTCGAATGTACACCACCGGCGCTTGAGTATATACGAGTTGCATCTATCGCAGCAGCGGCGTCACGCATTCGAGAGGAAGCGCAACGTGTGCGGTCGGCGCCAGCAGCAGGGGTGGAAGGTGTGAAATGCGACAATCGTCGCAAGATTGTATTGCTGGTGATCAACGGTAGGCGGATGCAGGAAGGGTGGACGATTGGACGCCTACATACATCAAAAACGCGGGCCAGCCCCTTCGTGAGCGCCTAGCGAGACAGACCGCAACCGAGCTGCAGGACGAGGAGATGGTGGAGGATGGGATGGTATGGCTCGCCAGCCGCGCCAGGCGATGGTTCGCCGCCAGGCGATGGTCCGCCACCAGGCGACGGTTCGCCAGGCGATGGTTCGCCACCAGGTGATGGATCGCACTTCGAGGGCGCTTAGGGCAGCAGCAGCATGCATGTAGCTCCACTCCCTCTTCACTTTCCCATGCCTCCCCTTCCCCCCCCCCTTCCCTTCTTTATTTTGTTTTAGCCTCGCACGCCCGTTCTGACTCCGACGCCGCTGGCGGCGGGGACGCAGTAACAGAGCTCAGTTCAAGATACGGAGGGCCGCCGTCAGGCATGCCGCTCTTCGGCGCATCGGCGCCCCCCGTGGTGATCGCGTGGCCATCCGCCTTCGTGCTGCTGCCGATGCTCACGCATCCGTCGCGGTCCGTGTCGTTGGCAGCTTCGCCGCCGAGGTCGCCTCCATCGTCGTCGCCCTTGCCGCCCTCGTAGCCCGTGCCTTCGTCGTAGTTGCCCTTGCCACTGTCGTAGCCATTGTCACTGGCGGTGCTGCCCTTGCCACCGTCGTGGCCCTTCGCCAACCTGGTGTAGCGGCCGCGGCGAGGCTTCTCACCGATGTGGCCCTTGCTGCCCGTGCCGCCGTCGTAGTAGCCCCTGCCGCCGTAGTAGTAGCCCTTGCCATCGTCGTCGATGGCCGTGTCGTCGTAGCCTTTGTCGTAGCTCTTGCCGTCGTAGCCCTTGTCGTGGCCCTTGCTCGAGCTGCCGCGCGGGTCGTAGCCGCTGTCGCTGCCCTCGCTGCCGTCGTAGCCCTTGTCGAAGCCCTTGCTCGAGCTGCCCTTGCCACCGTCGTAGCCTGTGTCGCTGCCCGCGCCACCGTCGTGGCCCTTGCTACCGTCGGCGTCGTCGCTCGAGTAGCACCACAAGCCGTAGCGGGCGTTGTAGTAGTGCCACAAGCCGTCGCGGGCGTCGTAGTACCGCAAGCCGTAGCGGGCGCCTTTGTCGCGGCCTTTGCCGCTGTCGTAGCCCTTGTCGCGGTCTTTGCCGCTGTCGTCGTAGCCTCTGTCGCGGCCCTTGCCGCTGTCGTCGTAGCCCTTGCTGTTGTAGCCCTTGCCACCGTCGTCGTAGTAGCCCTTGCCACCGTAGTAGCCCATGCCGTCGCAGTAGACCTTGCCGTCGTCGCAGTAGCCCTTGCCGTCGTCGTAGTAGCCCTTGCCACCGTAGTAGCCCTTGCCGCCGTAGTAGCCCTTGCCACCGTAGTAGCCCTTGCCGCTAGCACCGCTGAGCAGCTCACTGGCCATATGCACGCACTGCAGCGGCCTCTCGTAGCGGCCCGTCAGTCGCCGCTCCCACGCCAGGTCTTATATAGAAGACAAAGCACTCCTCCTCATCATGGACATCCTCCTCCTCATCCTCCTCCTCATGTGCATCCTCCTCTCCCCCCTTCTTCCTCGCCATCCTCGCCACCATCATCGTCATCCTCTTCCTCCCTCATCCTTCTCGCCCAACTCCATCTCCACCTCCCCCCGTTCTCGTTCCCGCAGTCCTCGCGCAGGCGGGCGAAGGCCGCCGCCTGCGCGCCGGCCTCGTCGGTCTCGTCGGCCGCGGCGGCCGCGGCGCCGGGCCGAGACGCCACGGCGCGACGCCGCTCGCGAGCGGCCACGCCCCCCCTTCAGAGGAGAAAAGGGTCCTCCAGGGGGGCTTGGGCAACATGCAGCAGCGGAAACAACGCGCCCCCTGGGCCGACCCCGAAACCCAACCAGAAACTATTCGAACGAGGGGGGGGGCAGGGCCAGGACTCGCGACGTCGTGGCCGACGCGGCCGACTATTTTCGTTATGTGCTATTTTGGGTGCATGCAGTAGTTTGCTACAGGCATGCGTTGTTTCAGAGTACTTGGGACGTGAACACTAAAATGAGAGCCGTCGTCGTCTGCGCTCGCTCGAGACAGCCTCGCAATTAACTCAGCCCCACACAACCTCGCAATGAACTCAGTGGCGCGCGCCATGATCTGGCTATGGTATGACATGCGATGCTACGCTATGATGCGAATATCCCCCCCCCCCCCCCCCCCCCCCCCCCCGACCTCATCCCCCCCCCCCCCCCAGGCCGTTTTGGGCCGAACATTGCTTGGGTCGCGGCAGTGCGCGACCAGCAGCAGCGCTCCACGCGCAGCAGCTACCAGCGCACCCAGCGCAACCAGCGCACCCAGCGCAACCAGCAGCACCCAGCGCAACCAGCAGCACCCAGCGCAACCAGCAGCGCGATGGCGGACGACGACGACGTGGCCGTGTCGCTGCTGCTGCAGGCGGCGGAGGACATCAACAAGCGGCGGCTTCAGCGCGGCCGCCCTGCGCTGCTGCCCAGCAGCAGATGGGCGCCGCGGCCGAAGACGCCGCAGCCACCAGCGGCGCGGCCGCCTGCGAGGGTTCTGAACAACGCCTATCGGTCGCGCGTGGCCGACGAGTTGCTCGGGCCCATGGGCATGGCGCCAGCGCTGGATTCCGACTTGAACGCGTTCAAGGGCGTGGAGGAGTTCATGGGCCAGGACGACGAGGAGTTCATAGGCCAGGACGACGGCGGCAAGGGCTACGACGACAGCGATCAGGGCTACTACGACGCCAAAGGCTACTACGACGAGGGCAAGGGCTACTACGCCAGGCGTCAGAGCTACTACGGCGGCGGCAAGGGCTACGATCGCAAGGCCTACGACGACGATGGCACTGGTTGCGACGGTGGCAAGGGCTACGGGGGTGGCAAGGGCTACGACGGTGGCAAGGGCAGCGGCAAGGACTACGACAACGACATGGGCCGTGACAGAGGCCACGACAGTGGCAAGGGCCGCGACACAGGCTACGACGGTGGCAATGGCGACAAAGGCTACGACGGTGGCAAGGGCGACAAGGGCTCAACTGAAGCTACGACCCGTACCGCCGCAACAAGTGGCACGACCGCGGTGGCAGCGCGTGCTCGAGCAAGGACTGCGACACGCGGGGCTACGACAGGTCGGGCTACGACGACAGTGGCTACTACAAGCGCGTGGACGGCAGGTCGGGCTACGGCAACAGTGGCTACTGCAAGCGCTGGAGCGACTGTTCGGGCTACGGCAAGGGCTCGAGCAAGGGCTACGACCGGTCGGGCTACGACAACAGTGGCGAGGGCTACGACAGGTCGGGCTACGACAACAGTGGCAAGGGCTACTACGACGCTGGCGCTGGTTGCGACGGTTGCAAGGGCTACGAGGGCGGTGATCCGAGCTACGACGATGGCGACACAGGCCACGACAGCGGCAAGGGCACCGCCTACGACGACGGCAAGGGTGGCAAGGCTCACATCGGTGAGAAGGCTCGCGGCGGCCGACACACCAGGTGGGCGAAGGCCCTCGCGGCAGGGCCGACTACATCAAGTGGAGCAAGCGCATCCACAGGCGCATCTGGGAGGAGGAAAACAATGCATATATATATATATATATCAAGTTCTTGGGCCTCCTCATCCCCCCTTCATCCTTCGATTTTTATCAGTGGCGAGGGGGGCGGAGGAGGGCCAAGAACTTGATATGCAATGTGTTCCTCCTCCCAGCATCTGGGCGCGGGCGGCCGCGCGCCGCTGATGCGCCCGAGCTGCGCTTCCGCGAAAGCGGCCCCCGGGCGGCGCTGCGCGCTTATCTGCGCGGCAGTGCAGGTGCCGATATGATTCTAGAGAGCGCGTTGCATCTCCTCCTCACGACATGGTGTATTGGGGTGCAGGTTGTCGTATGTTAGAATTTCACATGCGACAGATTTGTCGTATGTGAGATTCTAACATACGACAGAGTTGTCGTATGTGAGATTTCAACATACGACACCGTTGTCGTATGTGAGATTCTCACATTCGACCGATGTGTTAATCGAATCCCTATGATATAGGAGCGAGATGTCGTATGTGAGATTCTAACATACGACACCGTTGTGGTATGTGAGATTCTAATATACGACACCGTTGTCGTATGTGAGATTCTAGCATGCGACAGATTTGTCGCGTGCGAGATTCTCACATGCGACGCCAGGGGCTTGAGCTCATGTTCAGAGTTTTTCGGTCCTGGGGCGTTAGATTCTATCACAGAAAACCTCCAGAGTTTCGGTCCTGAGGTATCAAGTTCTAGAACACAGATCAGGATGGGTTCCCTCTCGCCCGTGGTCGACGCGTTTCTAGCATAACCTTTCGGCGCGGACTGCTGGGTCGCGCTGGTCGTCATTTGGCAAGCAATGTCCGTCGCCGCCATCTTCGTCGAGCGAGGGGGCGGCGGTGGGAGGGATAGCGGGGGGGCAGGGGAAATGTGCACGACGCAGGCGGGCGAGGGCGAATGGCGATCAGGACGAGGACACGGTGGGGTGGCGGGCGCGGCGCGAGTGAGAATGAGGAGAAGGGGGGTGCGATGAGGAGGTTCAGGGGAAGGGGGAGGAGGAGGCGGAGGAGGAGGATGAGGGGGAAGAGGGAGGAGGAGGAGGAGGAGGAGGAGGAGGAGGAGGAGGAGGAGGAGGAGGAGGAGGAGGGGAGGAGGGGTGGGGTCGACCCCCCCCCCCCCCCCCCTCCTCCCCCCGCCCCACCCCCCCCGCCCTCTCGAGCCTGCCCCCCCCCCCCCCCCTCCCCCTGCGCAGCGCTGCCCGCGACGAGCTGCGCCGCGCGGCCTGGCTGGCGCCGACCAGGGCGCAGCCGCCGCGGCCCCTCCTGTTCTCCCTCATCGTTTCCCCCCTCCTTTTTTCCTCATCATTCCCCCCTCCTCGTCATTCCCCTCTTCCTCATCGCCTCATCATCATTCTCTGCTCCTCCCCATGATTTCTCGTCTGGTCTCACGCGTGTCAGACGCAGCCTGCTCTTTCGCAAGAGCCTCAATTTTTGGGATGCAATGGGGGCCCCCAGCTTAGGGGTCTGAGCCCCCTTCCCCCCTTCCCCCCCCCCCCCCAAAAAAAAAAAAAAAAACGCGCGCACGCACGCGCACACACACACACACACGCACACACACACACACACACACACACACACACGCACACGCACACGCACACGCACACGCACACGCACCGCAACGCGCACACACGCCACACGCGCACACGCACACGCACACACACACGCACACACCACACGCACACGCACGCACACGCACACGCACACGCACACGCACACGCACACGCACACGCACACGCACACGCACACGCACACGCACACGCACACGCACACGCACACGCACACGCACACGCACACGCACACGCACACGCACACGCACACGCACACGCACACGCGCACGCACGCACGCACGCACGCACACACACACACACACACGCACACACGCACACACTCTCACACACACGCACACACTCTCACACACACACGCACACACGCACACACACACGCGCGCACACACGAAAGCGAAACGAACATCTTGCCAATACATACGACGGCAAGATGCCGAAGTAATGGTAGCCCCATCAATGCTGAATAATATCTCGGCGGCGGATTGGGTGACGTTTCAATCGCTTCGCGATAGGCCCATCCCATTCCATTCATCAGCCTCCTTCTCCTCCTTCTCCTTCTCCTCATCCCTCTCCTCCTCGCCATCCCCCTCCTCGTCTTCCTCCTTCTCCGTTTCCTTCGCCTCCTCCGCCTAACCCTCCTCAGCATAGTCATCATTCCCTTCGTCCTCCTCCGCAATCTTCTCCTCGTTCCCCCCGCAGGGCACTGGTTCGCGCGAGGGGCGGCGACGACGCTCCTGAAGGCTCGCGCGTATGTGTTTGCACGCAAAGCCCCAGCGAGCCTGCATCTAAGTGCGCCCCGGCACCCACAATCAGGCGGCGCGCTCCCCGATGCCCCAGGCCATGCGCCCCCGCGCACGATCGGCAGCACCTGCCTCCACAAGGCGATTCTTCGGCCGATCAACCGCACCCTTAATCCTCATGGCATCGTCCTAGAGCACCGCGAACGCATCCGCGGCGCGCTCCGCCTTCTTCACGGTCTTCTCCAGCTGCTTGAATGCAGCTGCTGCCTTTCGAGTGGGCATGGGCGGGGGTTCAGGCGCGGGTGTGTCACGCCGTTGCTAAGCGCGGCCGTTCGCCCAACCGATTAAGTGCATGCGACCGCAGTCGCACCGACAAGTCATTACACAACCGAGTCCACATCCTGACATTATGTGAGTGCATATTTGCGTTTCAACGCAACCGAACGCGCATGCAACTGCGTTGGGCGTTGCCTCATCGCCCCATCCCCTCCCCCCCCCCCCCCATAATATCACAAGCGCGCCTTTCGACGCGAACTGCTTGCAACCGCTTGCAATGCGTTTCAACGCAGCCGATCATGCATGCAACTGCATTGGGTGGCGCCTAAACGTTCATGCTAGAACAAGCGCGTCTTCTGACGCGAATGGATTGCAGCCGCTTGCAACATGTCATGCATGATATGGCTGTCTTGCGGTCCGCGGCTTTGGGCATATTCTGGCAATGCTGCTCGTGCTTGATCAATGTGTTCAACCTTTCGTTGAACTGATCCGTGTCCCCCTTGCGGTGCTTGGCGCGCAGCGCTTTCAAGTCGGCTGACATGGCAGGCATAGTCGCGTGCACACGCGCGCCGCAGTTTACAAGCTGTGCGCTCTCAACTCTCAGCCAACTCGGCTGCGACGTGGTCGCGCGACGTGACTGCTCATCAGGTGGTCACATATCGCTGCCCGACTCAGGTACCCCCCCCCCCCCGGCCACGTCGACGTCGCGGGAAGGCGTTGTCGTTGCGCGTCCACCCTCAGCCACCTCATTATCTCAACCCTCCTTCTGTTTACATCTCTCGCGCCCCCCAGTCGATCACACCTTTACTGCATGTCGCCAGCGATGTCGGGGCCGAGCGTTTGGCAAACCGTCAGTTGCACGCGCGTTTCACTCGCCCACCTTTGCAAAACTGTTCACGCGTGGCACGCGCGTTCCCCATCTGCGGTTCACGCGCCCATGGGAAAATCAGCGGAGATGCTCGCGCTGGAGGCGCAGGTGCGGTTTGAGTTGCGGGAGGCCAAAAGGGAGAGCAAGCAGGCAGCGAATATTGCCAAGACGGCAGCGAAGCAGACCAAAGCGACAGCGACGCAGACTGAGAAGAAGACGGTCGATCTATAGTTAAAAGCAGCACATTATTTTCGGACCCTGCAGGGCCTCTCGACGCCCCCCTCTCCCCCCAGGGTGGGCCCTCGAGCCCGCGCCCCCCCCCCCCCCTATTCAATGACCGCATCGGTGGCGCCATTCCCTCCCGCCCCGTGCGTTCCTTCCCCCGCCCCCCACCCCCGCGCCGCCGTTCGGTCGTCGCCGCCCGATCGGCAGAGACGACGTTCAGGGAGTTTGCGAGGAGCAAGGAAGCGTGGATGATAGCGCTGCTCGACAACGATGATGCGGACGCGGCCCACGCACGGGCCTTGACTGAGCTGGCGCACTGCGAGCGCGAGGCCCGCTAGGGCCCGACGGATCGAGGGGCGCGCATTGATTGCAGAAAACACGAATGCAACAATGCAAGTTGATTCTGTGTTGAGGATTGCGGTATGATACCGCAGGCTCCTCTTCCTCCTCCCCCTCCTCATCCTCATTTTCCTCCCCCCTCCCCCCTCCTCCCCCTTCCTCCTCCTCCTCCTCCTCCTCCCCCTCCTCCCCTTCCTTCTTCGCCCCTCCTCATCGTTGCCCTCCTGCTGCTGCTGCTGCTGCTCCTCCCCCTACTACTATTCTAATGCTTCGCGCCCTGAATGACATTCATGGTGTTAGGCGTTTCCGCTTCTTCGCGTCGCATGACCATCCGACGCCCCGCGATATCTGTCAGGTGACACACCTATAGCCCCAAGGGGAACCACATGCAGAGCTCCAAGGCTGCACCGATGGCGCCCAAGAACGCCCCGAGAGCGGCCCAGGCGTGCTCCAAGAATCGACGTTGGGACTATCCCGAGGGGGGGGAGGGGGGGGCGGGGAGGGTGCCAGGAACACCAGTTATGTGACTGTTGTTTTCCAAGGCGGCCACAAGACACGTCTTGGACCTCCCTCTCGGCATCAGCGCGCGCGGGCGGAGCGCCGCGCGCTTAACGAGTGCGGATGAGACGTATGATGGTAACAGCTGCTGGTGATCTGCGCTCTTCGGTCGAGTAGGATGGGCTTTCGGGGATGCGCGCCGCGGCGCCGCTTGCATTGCCACATATGCGATGTCTGCATACGACGCGGGCGCGCGCGGTCTATATTCGAAACGAGAGCCCGACATCAACTGATGCCTACTTGCGCTGCGAGCTTGCCACCTGCAGCAGATTGCTTACCTCTTCGCGTGCACAGCCATTCTGGCTCGATCGCGAGCTGTCGCGAGGCGCGAAATTTCTCTCGGGGATGACGACCGCCCCCAACATTCGTGCGGAACTGCCCCACGTGGCCGAGTGGGTCGCCACGCGGGTCCAGCGCGGCCTGCGCCCATCAGCCGTAGCCCAGCACCAGTACGACAGCCTCCTCATGAAGATCAACAACCTGTCCCAGATCACTACTGACGAGGCGACAGCCCTCGTGAAAACAATCAGGGAGTGCTCGCTGAACACTTGGACACCGGAGAACACCGCACGCTTGTGCCAGAGCGTCGGGGCCAAGACAGGAATGTTGTCAATGCCAGGCGGGTCCAAGCAATGGCAAGATATTAGCTTTGCCTCGAGGGTCTTCACAGCGAGCGATATACAATCGCTGAAGAGCGGCGACCTGAGTGAGAAGGCGTGCATGCGCCTGGTCGCCCCTCGGTGCAAGTCGATCGGCGCCCGCGCGCTCTCCGAGAGCTGCATGGGCAAGATGGCCGCGCTCGTGGCGCGGGGCAGCGGGAATGGGCAGGGGGGCGATTGGTTCAGGCTCCTCGGGGATGTGAAGAGTGCCATCTCTAAGGCCATTACGTGCAAGGGTTGGTCCTCGCTCGGGCACGCCACGGTGTGGGACTTCGACCGCGTCGCGGACGTGTCGGCGCGGCCGCGGTGGACAGCGGCTTACAGGGGCGAGGGGCCCGCCTTGGAGGACACCCAGACGGATGCGCCCCAATGCGCGAGGATGTCGAGCAGGCGCCACACAACGAATACCACGCCTGCATATGCAGCGGCCCCAATGACTGCCCCAGACCCTACGGCTGGCGGGCAGTTGCAAGTCACGCAGGCCCTGTTCGGTGCACCGCCGGCCGCGGCGCTCATCGCCAACTCGGCGGCCGCGGCTCTCAGGTCGCCCGAGCCGCCTGCGCGGCCGCGCGTGGAGCTGGAACCCCGAAACCAAAGCTCCCGCCGCGCGAGGAGACGCAGCCTGATAAGGCGGTGGTGTCGCCTAGTCCTGATGGGGCGAAGGTGTCGCCAGAGGAAGCAGACCTATCCGACGAAGAGGACGAGCTCAGGGCAATCCTCTCCACCAAGGCCAAAGCCGCCAAAGCGAAGACGCGCCCCTCGGCGGCCACTGAAGGCGTCGGCGACGCCGAGGGAGCAGACGACGACACTACACATGCAGCGGCAATGAAGAAAGCGAGGCCCCCTGCCACGCGGCGGCCCGCAGCTGCCGTGCCGACGCCCGCCGCGCTGCCCAAGCCGCCGGCGAGCGAGCGCAACGCGCCGTGCAGGTGCGGCTGCGTGGTTTACAAGCCTTCTCAGAAGTTGTCCAGGGCCGCTGTGGGGCGGGCAGATCGGCGCCTCCGTTTTGACAGAGATGCGATAATGAATCGCGTTGAGGCTTGGCGCGCGGCGCTGGCGTGGATCGGCGCCAAGCGTTAGATGCTCGACGCGGAGGGGGGGGGGGGGGGGGGGGGGGCGAGGGCGGGGGCATGAAAGATGGAGGGGGAGGAGGAGGAGGAGGAGGATGAGGAGGAGGAGGAGGAGGAGGAGGAGGAAGCGGAGAAGGAACATAACGAGGAGGAGAACCAGGGGGATGATGAGGACCATTGGGATTGGGAGCTCGCATCTCAGCTGCGGGGCGCGGTGCCACATCGGCAAACTCGCTCTTGCTTGTGCGTTGTTGCAGCGCATGTCGAACACACAAGTCTGATGCGATCTTTTCATCGCACGTCACGTGCATCGATATGCACCATTCCCTTCTGATGCGAGCTACCGTCGCACGTTATATGCACTACTATGCACTGATAGGTCCTTCTGAGGCGGCACCGTCTCATGCCATATGCACCGATCTGCAACGTGCGCTTCTGTTGTGATCTACCGTCTCACTGCATTCAGCTGCATCGTGCAGCGTGCCCTTACCGCAACACGACGCATGCGTCCTATGACGCACACTGACATCGCTCGTTGGCGAGTCTGTGGCCATTTGTGCTCGAACCATGGCCGCGTCCGCCTCCAGGCGCCGCAAGGCGGATGAGGCGCTGGTGGAGTTCTACGGGGGCTCATGCCTGTCACAGCGTGCACTGGCGGGCGTCCTAAAATATGTGCGAGACCATGGGTTGCCCGACAATATTTCACGGGGGTCACAATACAGGGCAAACGAAAACGTCATTGCCAAAGAGTCGAATGCATATGGGAATGTCTTGCGTTGCATCGACACGCCTTTAGAGAGTGGTGGACATTTCGGGAACTGGGTGTGCTGCCCTGGGCCATTGTTGCATTCCTGCTGCAAGGCTAGCGCTCCAGTCAGGCAGCTGTTTCGCCGCTCTCTTCAGGCGCGCCCATGCAGCTTGGCGTCGCCGCAGCACATCATTCTATATTTCGATGGTATTTCACCGCGAGACCCCCTGGCGAAAGGGAAAGATTATCGGGGGGCTGATGCCGTTTACTTGTCGTTCGCTGAGTTCGACGAGTCCTCGGGTAGCGAAGATGCGTGGTCCACGCTTAGCACTGCGCGGTGCGCAAAAATAGAAAGCATGCCAGGTGGCATCGGGCAGAGCATCAAGATGATCCTCAAAGAAGTTTTTTGTTTTCAAAAAAAAGGTTGCTGGTGGTTCCAATTTTGACGCGAGCGGCGTTGCGTTAGACGCGTCAGAAAACGGCGACGCAACGTCGCGCGCGACGATCGTCGCGCAGCTGTCGTGCGCCATAGGGGGCAAAGAGGCGCCGCGGGAACTTCGCATGAATAAAGGGCACGCTGGTTCCAAGCCCTGCGCGTTATGTCGCAACGTCCTGAATAGAAGGTTTGATTACCTTCCTTATGATGCATCTGGTATCTTTGCGACGCACGCGCGCGTGGATGCGTCCAAGATCCGCAGAAGCGGCGACGCGACAATCATCGCGATCCTGGAAAGAATTCGGCCCGATGGGGATCAATTTCAGCGGGGGGAGTTTTCTGAGGGGCAGTGCGCGACCACCACGCAGCACAATGGATGGAACTTCCACCCCGGACACATAGCGCTGGACCCAGGTTTGCGATATATCCCTGCGTCGAGCATCTGCTTTGATCGGATGCATAGTTATTTCGTGGCTGGTATATTCGGCAGAGAAGTAAGAGCACTTTTAGGGCATGCGCAGTTCAAGCATTTGTGTGATGCAAGCGATTTGCATGGTTATTTCACAAAGTGGACGCGACCGGGCAAACACCATTCAGCCGCAATTTTATGGGAGACTGGTGAGCTCCAAGCAGGTGCCTCAGAGGAGCTCTCAACGTTGCCTGTTTTGTGTAGGTATATTCGGCAAGTGATTGCCAAGCATCCTTCATCGGATCTAGTGGCCCCCCAGATCGCAAGCATGCCGGCATTGCAAGACGCCGTTGGCTTGATCACCGCGGCGGCGCGGCGGCTTCCAGCCGCAACCGCGCACATAGAGTCAGCGATAGTGAAACATCTTCGGTGCCATCAGGGCGCATATGGTGAAAGCTATTGTGGGTGTATAAGCACCATGTGGCAACGCATTTGCCAGACATGGTTGAACAACAAAAAAACATGGGTCACCCAGTTGCTTTGTCCAGGAACGCAAGCACCAATTCGTAAAACGTTTCGCCGAAGATCACATGAGCAAGAAGGAGCCAGAGAAGGCTTTCATGGTCCAATTCGCTGCGCAGCACGCGCGCGATTTAAAGACCACGCGTGTTTCAATTGGCTTAGTCGACCCAACGAACGCAACGCATAAGTTGCTGAATGCGTTGAAACGCACGTGCCCTGGGACGCAGACAGCCGTCTCCAGCGTCGAAACCAACGCAGATTACGGCCGCATCAGGCGCGGTGCTATCGTACTTCTGGGGTCGGGTGGAATGCATGCAGCAGTGCACGTGTGATTCCAAGTGAAATGCGACGATGGCGAGTCGCAGGTGCTGGCCCAGCAGCTTGCAACTAAGCGCGCGAATGCCGCTGAAGGTTTTTCCAGACACATCTTCTTAGATGATACAGACCCTGCTTTGATGCCTCTGACCTCGCTGAAAGCTCTTGTGGTTTACAGGGACATAGAGAACGACGGCGCGTGCATTTGGCCAGTGGAATGCAAATCGCGGCGATGCTAGCGTTATGCGCTGCGAGCCGTCGTATGCCCCGGGACAAAAAACAACTTCTGCTGGCCGTCTGAGCAGATTCAGATCGACGAAGCGCCCGATCATGATGCCCCAATTTCCAACTACATGAGTTGCAAAAAAAAAAAAAACACAACATATACATAAAAAAACAGCTTCACAATGGCCAACTCTCATTAGTTATGACTCAGTTAGCAGCGGTTATACGTTCCGCTATCTGTTACTAACTACCCAGGGCCTTGAGGAAACGCAGGCGAAAACCCAACTCCGGCGAAACCTTTTTTATATATACACAAGTACGCCGGGGGGGGGGGGGCGAATGTTCCCAAAACGTCATCAGGGGAAGAGGGAGAGTAGTATTCACTCAAGCTAGGTGCGCTCGCGTCATACATGACATTCTACCCCTCCCTCCCATCCCTTACCATGGCGCAGATCCCCTCTCTACTCGCACACTCGGATGTCAAGCAGGGCGATGATCCCGAAAGGGTACGCGATGCATTGTAGAGCACGGCGTGGCATGGCGTAGAAGAGCACCGCGAAGCGTAGTATCAACTTGGCCTTGCATTGCATTTCGCGCCGTGGCATGTCGCGGGAAATGGCGCCAACGCTGCAGCGGGAACGCGAGCCGAAACGAACGGAAGCACGGAAATGAGGCCAGCGCTGCAGCGGGAGCACGATTCGGAACGAGCGGAAGCACGGAAATGAGGCCAGCGCTGCAGCGAGAGCACGATTCGGAACGAGCGGGGCCCGAAAATGAGGCCGGCGCCTCAGCGAGAGCAGCGCCTTGGGAAAAAATGCAAGCGAAAACCTAATTCTGGGGAAGGCAAAAATTCAGCATTTTCAAAAAAAATGCATGGGAATGACTTTTTTCCGGCGCCGCCTCGGAAGTCGATTTTCCGGCGCCGGCCCGAACTGGCTCCGAACCCGGCCCGGGCGCCGGCCCAGGCGCCGGCTCGGGCGCCCAGCCCGGGCGCTGGCTCGGGCGCCGGCCTGAGCGTCGGAATCGGCCCGGGAAGCCTCCCTTCCGGGCGCCGGAAGCAGAAATTCAGCATTTTCAAAAGAAAAAGGCGCCGCCTCGGAACGCGATTTTCCGGCGCCGGCCAGAGCCGGCTCCGGGCCCGGCCCGAGCGCCGGCCCGGGCGCCGGTTCGAGCGCGCAGCCCGGGCGCCGGCGGGAATGATGCCAGCGCTGCAGCGGCAGCGCGATTCGGAACGAGCGGGGCCCGAAAATGAGGCCGGCGCCTCAGCGAGAGCAACATTTTGCAAAAAAAAAAAAAAAAAAAAAAAAAAAAAAAAAAAATGCAGGCGAAAACCCAATTCTGGGGAAACCTGCGCGTAAAAAAACTTGCGCGGGGGGGTGGGGGGGGCGAATATTCCTAAAGCGTCATCAGGGAAAGAGGGAGAAGAATTCATATTGAGTAGTTGTTGAGTAATTGCGGAGGGAGTGGGGGGGGGGGGGGGCGACGGGGGGAAGGGGGGGGGCGGGGCAGGAGGGCGAGGGGGGCGGGGGGGGGGGGGGGATGGAGGATGGGGGAGGAGGAGGAGGAGGAGGAAGAGGAGGAGGAGGAGGAGGAGGAGGAGGAGGAGGAGGAGGAGGAGGAGGAGGAGGGGGAGGAGGAGGAGGAGGAGGAGGAGGAGGGAGAGGAGGAGGAGGGAGGGGGAGGGGGAGTTCGAAACGTGCACCCCTGGCGCTTCGATCTTGGCCGTTGCCAATGGGTGGCCCAAGCGCCCAGATCGAAGTTAGGCCTCGCATTCCAGTCGCGCGCCAAAGCGCGAGACATTTCGGCGCGCCTGTCAGCGCGCGGGCGAGACACGGTGCTGTCAGGGCTGCTCGCGGGACGCGGCCATGAAACATTGGCAGTGCTTGCGCGGCCACAAGTGGCGCAGGCGCTCCTCCAGCCGCCATCGGCGCCAGAGCAGCGCCAGCAGGCGGCCGCGCGACTGGCTTCCCCAGGGGAAGCAGCAGCCCCCGCGGCCGCAGGGGGCCACGTTCCGTCCGCGGCCGCGCGGCCGAGCTGGGCCGATCACGCGCGCGGAGACGCAGGCGTTGATCGACAGCGCGCCGATGGCGACCAGAGCGGCGGCGGAAAACCACCCCGTGTTCGCGCGGCCGCCAGCCACCCGGGCGCAGCAAAACGCCTACAGGGCGGACCTCACCCACGGTTTGGAGGTCTTGGCCCAGCTGGCGTCGGCGACCCGCCGCGCGGGAGCAGAGGGCGTCGCGTTCCTGGAGGAGATGTTGATGGCCAGGTGCGCCGTCGGCGCGCTCGACCCGCTGTCGACGCGCATCGCCCAGGCGAAGTGCGAGATGACGGTTGCGGGGGAGAAGATCACCAAGCTCGAGGAGACAGGAGACCTTGGGGAAGACCACCCAGGAACGGGGCACCGCCGCGGAGAAGCACGCCACCCTGGGGATCGCCCTGGAGGAGCTGGAGGCGCAAGAGCAAGCGGAGCAGAAGGCGCGGCAGGAAGCTGCTCAGGCGCTCAACGTGGCCCCGCCGCCACAGCAGCTGCCGCCCCCGCCGTCGCCTTTCGCGGCCTCGGGCCCAATGACAGCGCCGCGTCCACCTTGCGCAGGAGCACCCCCGCTTCAGCAGGCGACGCGCCCACCAGCGCAGCCAGGCGCGTGGCCGACGACGCCGCCGCGGGATCCCAACGTGAACATCCCCCTGACGGATGCGGACACGCAGCGCATCCTGGCCTTCCTCACGCAGTGCCGGATGAGGCAGCAGCAGCAGCCGCGGGGGCCCGCTCCTTGGCAGCCGCCCCCCAACGTGGGCCCTCCCCAGGGAGCTGGCAAGGGCCCCTCGGCACCCTGGCTGGCGCCCCTGGCGACAACGCCGCAGCAGCTGCCGCTGCGCCCAGCTGGCAGCCCATCGCCGAAGAGGGAGGCCGAGCCGCCTGCGGAGGCCCCTAGGGCCAATGTCCAGGCGGCGCACGAGAATTCCAATGGACGCAGGCTTCAGCGGTCGCCTTGTGGACCCGCCCGCCTCGGTGATCTCGGTTGCAGCCTCGCCAACTCCAGGTGGCGGGCCCCCGACGCCATTGGCGGCCTCTCGAGCGCCGCCAGCGTCGGCGCCGTCTGCGATGGCCCCCAAGGAGGAGCTGCGCCCCAAGGAGGAGGTCGCGTCAAAGGACCCTTATGCGAGCGGTGGGATGTTCGGCCCGACCCGGACGTGGGGCGCGGCGGCGGGGGGCCCCACCCAGTCGGCACCGGTCGCGAACCAGCTCCTGGCTGGCGCCCACCCAGCCGATGGGAACGCAGCCGGAGCAGGTGCCAGGCCCCCTTTGTCTCCATCGCGGAGGCCGAGGCTCGGGGGTTGTGACTGCCGACCAGCCTGCAGTTGGTGTAGGCTTCGCTCCTGATGGCATTACGTCCGACACCGTGGCCCTCAGGCGCGACATCATCGACTGGATGGCCGCCTTTGCAGAGCCGTGGGCCTGCGATCAGATCCTGTGGGGCCGCAACATGGCCAGGGATGGCCGGCCGCGGTGGCGCGAACACCTCGCGGAGCAGTGCCGGCTGGAAACGGCCGAGATGCACGTGCTCATCGTGGACGCGGCCCAGCACCCTGCGCACCTTCGCGAGGCAGCCCACGACATCTGCCTTTGTGGCCCCCACGCGTGCCCACTAGCCGCGGCAGTGCCGCGTTGATCGCCTTCGCAGAATCGGCCTCCACAGTCCAGCGGCATGGGCCATGCGCGTGATCCTCCGCCTGGAACAGCTGCGAGCAGCACGCCCACGTCCTTCTGGAGAGCTTTCTGATCAGAACAACTATGAGAGCATGGTATCCGAGATCGAACGTCTTCATCAGGCCTCCTTGGCCCATCTGGCTGCACGACAGCGCCAATGCGAACTAGCGCCAATGTGAACCTCCTGAACTCGATGAGTTGACACGGCTTCAGATCGCTGCGACTATGGAGGGGTGCTCGCAGCACGGGGCTCCGCTACCGACTTCGTTCACGGCTGGGCCGAGAGCGCCGGCATTCTCAGGGTCAGACGTTCCAGTGTCCGTCATCACGCACTGGGACATGCACGGCGAGCCGTCTGCCAGCGCCAGCCACATCAGCACTTTAGATCCGCCTTCTTTGGGAAATATGGAGATGGTCACGTTTGCCATTGTTTTTGGTAGCCGCGTTCTCCTAGACACGTCGCGGCACCTCACGCTCAGGGCATACCTTGTCTCGAAGAGCCCCCCTCGCGAAGACGGGGGAGGTCGGGGGGGGGGCCCAGGGGGCCGGGGGCCCCCCACGAAGATCAGAAATTCGAAGCGCGTGCATTGGGGCGTTTCACACATCAGATATTTTTGAGCCCAAGGCGGCTCTGTGCGCGCGCGAACTCGACCGCGGGCCCACGCCAGATGACCCCGTGGGAACCCTCGCTGACCTGGACTTGCAAGCCACAGTTCGAGAACGGGGAGCGTGTTCGGAGCTGGCCCCCAGGGCTCCGTAGACCCCTTCCCTTCCCTGTCGTCGTCTGATGTTTGCCTTGGGGCCCCCCTCGGAAACCCCCTCTTGACAGGTGCGCGCCAGGGCCATTGCCCCCCCCCCCCCCCCCCCAGCCAGCTCTGCATGCGAGCGCTCATATCGAGACAAGACCTGCCCATCTATGCCAGTCTTTGCAGCATGAGCAGCAGGATAAAGAAGGCGTCAGCAGTGCCATGATGAGATGCAGCTCTAGCGCCTTGCCGCTTCTTTATTGTGCCATCGCTGTGCCCGCAGCCCCCATTTTAGATATCACCCCTGAAGATGAGTTCTTAAAGTCAGGGCTGTATGAGGACATCCCCCTCATGGCTGTGCAATGTGCCCCGCGTAAATCCATTGTGCCGGCTCAGTTCTGGCATTACACGGATGGGTCGCATTCTCTCAGGGGTCAGTCGCGGAGTGCATGGTTTTTTGCGGTCGTTGTTCAGAACCCTCGCGCGGTTTCTGTTTGGGGGGCTTGGATGGGGCAGCCTTGAAACGGCGAGCTCCATGGGGCTCACGGCGGATGCCGCCGCGATTACGACCATGTAGTTACTTGCCTCATCTGGGCCTGCTTTTGGATCCGGACGGCCCCCTTTGATGTTGAATAGCATATCGCCAGCAGTTCCTCGCGCACTATTCATGCCGCAAGGAGGTGGGGGGGGCAGCTTCCCCGCGGCGATCGGCAACTTGCGAAGCTTGCCCGCGCTGTCTGCGTGCATGTGCTTCGCGCCGCCAGGCCCGCGTCCCGCGCGAAAAGGCGCATGCGGGTTGTCACTGGAACATGCTGGCCGATGACATGGCCGCAGCCACTGCCGAGAATACCCCCCGCCCCCGCCCGACGGCCCCCCCCCCCCTCCTGGATCGAAGCTGTCGCTTTTGAGCCCAGTCGGGCTTGGGAATGGCTGCCAGAAGCCCAGCAGGAAGGCCGTCGTGACGGATCGGCCAACTCCCAGAGTCGGATCCAAGAGTTCCAGAGGAGTCTCCGTGGCCCGGTGCCTTCTCGTGGCCCAGCTCAGCCTCCCGCGCGCGAGGTTGACCAGCGCCCCCCTCGGAAGGCCAGAACGGTGCATTTGAAGGCGGCTGCTTTTAACGTGCAGTCGCTCCGCGCTAACGAGCGATGGGGGGCCGCGGTCGCGACCGCGCGGCCCGAGAGCAGCTCTTTCAATCTCAACTTGAGGAAGAGGGCACATTGATTGCTGGAGGGGGAATAGTAGAGGAACGAGGAGGCAATGACATGTTATTGTGCATGCGGCGGGGCGCGACCAGTTCAACCTCGGGGTCGAATTTTCGCTCAGCTCGACGAGCCCCTACGCCCGCCAGGGGGGGGGCCCGATGGTCTTGGAACCCCAGCATGTTCAGCTTGCCCTCATGCACCCCCGCATCCTCACTGCGAAAATCAAGGCCCCTGCCCTCTTCCCTCACTGTCTTGGTTGCCCATGCCCCGCATGCTGGCATTGCCCGCGCTCAGCGCACGCAGTTCTGGAAAGAGCTTGATCGTCTCATTCAGCAGTGGGGCCCCGACGTCACTTGCGCCGATGCGAACGGAAAAGTGGGCTTCGCCACTAGCGAAGCCATCGACGACGCTGGCCCTGCCACGCAAGAAGATGGCAACGGCCAGCAGTTGCATGATCTGCTCCTCAGCTCCCACATGGTGGCTGCTAATTCGGTGAAATGTAATGGGGAACAAAGAAAGAGTATCTTAGTACCCTTCCTGTGACTTGGGTCATCCATGAGTTTGAGCACCTAAGGGGACGCGAAGATCACCGCCCTCTTGTGGCTGAGCCCAAGTGACAACATAACCATGCCAGCCAGCGATCCTTCGATCCGCGGACAGACCACAACAGAGCCGATGACCCTGCGGCTCAGCTCGAGCGCAGGTTGAGCCCCCCCCCCATGGGCCATGGGCATCCACGTCCATCGACAGGAAATCCAGTCGGCCATGCACGGGGCCGCTGCGCAGGCCTTGGGACAACAAAAATTCGGCCCAGAACTCCATGTATCCAGCCGACTACCTTTGCTGGGATCCGCGCCCGCCGCGCCGTCCGCAAGGTGTTACTCCTTGCGCGCCATGCTTGTCCCCAGGGCGAGGACTTGTGCTTGGGCCCGCGAACGGGTGGGCCCCGAACGCACCACGCCGCGCCGGCGGGTCGCTTTTCCCACCTCGCTGTCAGCGTGACCAAAGGAGAATTTCATGTTCAGTTTGGGGTGCGCTACCGATGTCACCATCAAGAACAGCATGCCCCCCTTTCTGGGACATTTGGACCCCCTTCATTGAGCAGTGTAAGGAACCCGTGGACCGACGCATCGATGTCCACGAGTTTTCGCCTTGTGTCCATCCGTTTTTTTAAGCAGATCAATCAGCCCCTGTGCTTCAGGTGGCGCTTGGCCATGACTACGCGATGCTGTTACTTCAGCATGAGAGTCACACCAGGCACTCGATCAATGGCCACACTCCGAGGAAGGCATGGCCGCACATCTGCATTTTGGTTTAATGTGGGGGGCGTCGTCATCGCGCCCCCCTGGCCACGCCCGCTCGGGCGGCCCCCCAGAGACACGTCCTCTCCGATCCCCGAGGGGGCGCGAAAGTCACGCAAGGACATGTTGCCAAAATCGAGGGGGGGAATCGTGGATCGCGCCGAGGCCGCTCAGAAGTACCCCCAGGCTTCTACCGCGTTGCCTGCCGCCGGTCCTTCCCAGGCTGCGCACATTGCCACTCCGCGTGAAGTTGAAATATTGACCCGCTCCACCTCAAGAGGGCAAGCCCCAGGACCTGACGGCATCACCAATGGTATGACTCGGGCGGCTCCAAGAGAGGCGGCTCGACTTATTCACCCCCTGTTTGTCGCGCGGGCGTGGCGGCCCATGCGCCCCGCGAGTTTCGGCTCGGCCAAGAGGTGTAGGAAAAGGGAGATCAGGCCATGGTTGCAGCGCAACGTAGCACCCTGCCGTGGAATGCGAGTTTGAAGCTTCACCATCAATTCATTTCATCGAGAGCCAAAGAACTCGTGGATCATGTTTTGCCGGGAGCAGATAGGAGGTTGACCAGGGCGAGGGACGGATTTCGCACGTCTTTCATTCGTTGCCGCCTGCAGGAGCTGGCAACCAACAAAAAGCGCAGATTACCATCATTGTGTCTCTCCATATTGCTGCTACTTCCTATTCGATCTCTCGCAAACTTTTTCTGTCCCTTCCCAAGGTGGAGGAGCATCTTCAGGATGCGCTTTCGGCCCTCCCCCTACCCCCGATATACCAAAACGGTGTGCTCCAGCTTGCCGAGGCGCCCGTGCTGGACACGGCTCTTGAAGACCACCCCTTGCTCTTTCTTCTCCGAAGTACGCAGGCCGGGAGCTGGTGGCAGCGCCGCGGCCCTGAGAAGTTCGTGTTTCCGTTTTTTTGGTCGAAACTTGGATCCGCGCTGGCCTGTGATTATTTCAACCTTGCCATTGCCCATATAGTTCAGGGCATCCAGCGCGATGTGACCCAAGGGGGGTATCTAGCTCCGATCGCAGCGCCCGAAGGCCCTTTCGCTCCTGCCACCCGAGCCACGCAGGAGCCCGACGCGTCCACTGCGCACGTCGATGACTTGACGTTCATAGGGTCTTGCGCCGACGCCAGTTCGGCCACCGTGATCGGAGGCCGTGTGTTAGACGTTGTGCATGCACATGTCTCCAGGCAGGGTTTGCAGACAGCTCGCAAAACGGTGCTCACGATATGCCCATCGGGAAAGAACGCGCGTCGCACCGAGCAACATTTGTTCGGGGTCGACGGGGATTCGGGTGGCCATGTGGCGTCAGATAAGCATGGCGCGGGAGCCAGGGTTGTCCGCCAACACGAACCCCTCGGCACCATTATCATTGACATGCTTGCGCAGCATCAGGAAATTGCTCATGGAATCGTGCAGGTGCGAAGTGAATTTCGGCCTTTCCGCGCTGCCTTGGCGCCCAGGCGACGGCTCCCTGACGAAGGCAAGATTCGGTACGCAGAAGGCTATGCGTCTTCCTAGCTGTTCTACAACATATGTTGTCGGGCTTCTATTTACCCCCGCCCAGAACAAACGAATCCGCAAAGCCCAAGCTGATGTGTGAAGGGCGGTTCTGGCTACGCCTACCCATCGCGAAGGAACCCACTTCCCCCAGAGCGAAGTCTTTTTTTGGAAAACGGGGAGATTGCCGTCTGACGGCCGCATTGCTCGTCTTCGTTTCTTTGCCCGTATGTTGCAGCATGCGCCCCCCGCTCTCCTTGCTCTGATCAGTTGCTTGCTCTCTGTTAAGAGCGGTTGGGTCCGATGTCCCCAGGGCGGCGTTCATTGGATGATGCAATATGCTCGGGAATTTGAAGTGCCTGAAGAAGGGCCCTTCAGACTCTTAGATCCTTTGCGCCCGCCAGTTGCAGGCGGGTGTCCGCGCTCTCGCGGCCACGGTCGCGCACCGCGCGTAGACAGAACGAACTGAAATCTTGGAGAAAGACGAACATGAAGGCCGTATGTGGGGCATGATTCTCGGCTTAACCATTGACTACAGTTGTGGGGTGCCCCGTTCCGCCAATCCTGCTGCCCTGGCCCACTGCCCTTGTTATGAGCGCCGGGTCCATTGTACTAGCGCGCGCGCCGTTCGGACCCGCGCCACGATCAGGCATCCCATCAAGACAGATCCCGAACAATGTATTGATGGGTCGCGAGGCCAGGTGTGCGTGACGGAGTTCCATACTCGATCTCGACTGATCAATCACTTGCGGAGGGTTCCGAATTGCACGCGCACGCGCGTTGGCAGCGGCACTGCTTGCGCGGATATCTAACGAGGTCAGGGGCCAGACCAGGCAGCATCAGCCAGAGAACCGATCTTTGGGGCTGCATGAGAATCATGCGGCTCGCCCAGCTCATAAGCGGACTTATGGGCCCCCTTCATCGCTTTCGGTGGGCTTGGTGACGATCTTGACAGCGACCCTCAGCCATTGCCTGTGGCCGTGTCGACCGCTGACCCTCCCCGGCCCCCGTCTCCCTCTTGGTTCTCGGCCGTCTCCGCTGCGCCTCGTGGAAGCCCAGCGCGGTTAGTTATCGAGGGTCAGGACGAGGCTCTTTCCCGCATCGAGTGCCTCCTCCGATGCCGCACGGAAACGCGCCGCACTGCCCCCCAGGCGGAGCAAGCTGCCGAGATATGGCACTGGTGCCGCCGTGCGCTGGAGCAAGAAGTGGTGGGGATTATCATGGCTACCCCCCTGAAGGGACGTGGGGTCTTCGACGGTACTACGTGGAGGGAGGTGTTCGGCGCGTGCGTCCTCTTTGCTCTGATGCCCGACCCCACGGTCTGGCTGCGCTAACGGCGAAGGAAAGGAATGACGTTAGGGGGGCCAACAGGTTGTGGAGGATGTCAGAAGAGTTCATGTATGCTGCTGCTCATGCCCGCATCCCTTTTGTTTTCACTCACCGTGTCATCCCTGCTTCGTTGCCCTCGGCATGGGCCTCCTTGCCAACTCAGTGGGCGAAGCGACCGGACATCTTGACACATGTTGTCCATCCGCTCCGTAGGCCCGCGGGGACCACCTGCCCGCTGGCGGTTCTGGCGAGCGGAGTTAACACTGCATTTGTTGAATTCGATGAGAGCGGCGAGGAGGGGTGTGTGTGTGTGTGTGGGATGATACGCTTCCCTCCGGTTTTGTCCTCTCGCTATTCACCTGCTGTGTTATTGCCACCGCCGATCTGGGTTGATGGGGGACAGACCCGTATTGCGCTGTGGATATCCCCAATAGGGGCAATGAGGGGGGCCCTGGCTGAGTCGACGTCCCTCTCTCCTGCAATGACTTTGTATCTTTAGGAGAGGCTGCTTGAACCAATTGCCTGGAGCTCGAGAGAGAGAGAGGAGGGGGAGGAGGCAGAGGCGAAATATGGGGGGAGGAGGGGAGGAGATGGTGGAGGAGGGGGAGGAGGCAAAACGATTGCCCATCCCTCCCCCCATTGCCTCTGATCGGAAGGGGCCCCAGTCCGCGTCGCCCCCCCTCCCGCCAGTGGGTGAGGTGAGGACCCGCTCTCTTGCCCAGTGCAATCGGCCGCATGTGCTCACGACGCGTCCAGTCGCTCGCCGGGCTGTTTCGTGCAGCTGGCCTCGTATTCCTCATAATCAGGCTAGGACATATGCCGGAAAACTTATTACATTCGGCTCAAGGGGGGCTCTGTTTTCCAGGCCGTTTCTTAGATCTTTGTCGGGAAACCTATTCGTGGCCGATATTCGCCGTGGCCTGAAACGCCATTTTTGTCTCTTCTTTCATCGCCTCGCTCGGTCCGCCGATCCGTAAAGGGCCATCATCGCTGCGTGCTCGTCTTGGTGCCGCGACTGGGAATGTGTTCGTGTGTTCGTTGTCAACGGGAAACGTTGTGGAGGCACTGTATGGCTTTTCGGGGCACTCTTGGGGCCCAGTTGGGGCGTGGCCCGGATGCCTTGTTGGGAGGTTTCTTGGGGTCTCTTCGGAGGCCTTTCGGGAGCTTCTTGGCGGTAGTGGACCAAACGCCTCTTTGCGAGGCGTCTTGGGTTCTCTTTGGAGGCCTGCTGCGGGCTTCATGGCGGCTCTGCGGGGCCTCTTGCGGCAGCTTTTCGGGCCTCCGGGGCTTTTTGGGGGCCTGCTGGAGGTCCCAGGGATCATCTGTCGGGCAGGCTCGACATGTGAGCTTGGGCCGGCGAATGTGGCGTCTCATATGGCAGGACGATGACCGCATGTCATGTGTTACCCGCCGACAGTAGCTTCGTGTCGTGCCAACGCCGCGGCGACCCCGACGCGGGCGTGCAAGGTTGAACACCGCCAGTGGCCCAGAATGACCCTTGGTGAATCAATCGCGTGCGGGATCTTGCATCGAGACGTATTTGAAATAACAACTTGGGGCGGTATTCCTGGCGGCGATGATGCAGTCACCATTGTTGCAATCTTGTTGTCCCAGCCAGGGGGTGATGCAGTCGTTTTTATCTCACTTGAGGTGGGTGGGATGGCTGGTACGTTCAGAGTGTCTAGCGGTAACAGCGTCGCCGTCCAAAAAGCGCGCTCGAAGTTGATTGATCGAGAGACCTCTGGGGAAATGTACGTCTGTGTACGCCGTCGGTTTCCTCTCCGTCACATAATCGGCCAACAGGTAACGATCTGGCGATTGAGGTGCCGCTGATCGTTCAAGGTTGAACGATCCATGTGGTGTCAGAAACCATTGCTAGGGCGGTCGCGACACGAACTTGCCGTGCCACTTCCTTCTCTTTCCCTCCCATCACTCGTTCCTTCCCTCTCTCCCTCATCTCATATCCTGGCATCGCGGCATCGCGTCGATTTCTCTCTTCTGGCCTGCGAGGAGCTGGCGGTCGTCTCGCAGAAGTTCGAGAAGATCCTGGCCGCACCCCGTGACCCCGCCCGACCCGCCCGCCGGATCGAAGACGGCAGCGGCGGCGGTGGTGACAACGCTGACGAGGGCGGCGGCAGCGGCGGCGGCAGCGCCGACGACGACGAAGGACGGGACGAGGGCAGGAGGAGGAGGAGGAGTAGGAGGAGGAGGAGTGTGGGAGGAGCAGAGGGAGGAATGGAGGA
Source organism: Prorocentrum cordatum (assembly GCA_963575745.1). Taxonomy (NCBI): domain Eukaryota; class Dinophyceae; order Prorocentrales; family Prorocentraceae; genus Prorocentrum; species Prorocentrum cordatum. Next base: position 54,373 of record CAUYUJ010011114.1, read on the forward strand.
TAGCGAGGATTAACCTCAGAGGGTCTTTACTTCTTTAATGATAACGAGCCCCTCCCCTTTTTAGCTCTGTATTCGTCCTTCCCCTCCTCGTTCTTCCCCTCATCACCATCATCATCGCCGTCAGGGACTCTCATCCCCCCGATCATCAGCGGTGGCCGCCGCGAGGTAATTCTTATTTTCCCAGTATTGCTCGGGGTCGCAGAACGTCAATGAGCCTGCTGAACACTTGCTACTTTCGTATTCTTGGGATTCTGCTGTGTCAGAAGACCGCCTGCGGCTAGTGGAGGAGGCGGAGGAGGGGGGGTAGGGACCCCAGAGAGCCAGAGAGGCGTTCGACGGGATCGGGGCCAGGAGGGGGGGCCAGTCTGGGCACTGGCCGGCCTTTGCTGGTGGAGCGGGCCGCCCTCAGCGCACTCTCCAAGCGGTGCGGCCGGCAAGCAGTTCGGGACCTGCCCTCGGGCCTCGGGCGTTGCGTGATGGGGGCGGGGGCGATGACTGGGCGGGGCTGGGATGATGATACATCCTTCCAGAGCGTTCCGGCTATTAGAAGGCCGCTGCGCCCGAGGCATTTTCCAGAATCGCCAGATATCAGATAGTCTCGACTTCTCTTCACCCGAGTTTACCCTCGTCCTGGCTTCGTCTTAGATGTCGGCCACGCGTCGGACCGAGGTATAAGATCGAGGTCGGTTCGGGGAGGGTACCTTAGTGTTCTTCGTGTTTGTTGGATGTTTTTGTGCATCCTCGGGAAGGGTAACCCTCGAGTGTTCCTCAGTTTGGGCCAGCGGAGGGACTCATGCTCTTGAAGGATGTTTGTCTGTCCTAGGTCCGGCCGTAAGGGGGAGGGGGCAAGCACCTCTGCTTGTCAGAACGCGCAGGGTCTTCTTTATAGATGCAGGGCCAGCGCCTTGTCAGAGTCAGCCTCCTTTAAGAAGCAGTCCTTCCTCCCCCGACCCCCTTGTGCGCGCCGCCCAAAAAAGGTAAAGGAAGGTGCAACTTCCGTCACACCAGAGGCCAAAAGGGGCCCTCTGGGGCCCAAGCGGGGCGGGAAAGGGCGCTCCCATTTGTCGCCCCCCATGAAGCAACACCTATTGCTTCTAAACGCCACTGACGCAGCGCCTCATTTTGCTGCCGTTTGGGGGAGAACGCTCTGTTGACGACGCGGACGGATGAAGATTAGGCTGGTATTCTGACGATGACGGGGGTGAGAATGAGGCTGACGAGAAGGAGGAGGAGAAGGAGGAGGACAAGGAAGAGGAGGAGGACGAGGAGGAGGGGAAGAGGAGGACGAGGAAGGGGCCAGCTCGGGGATGATGAATTGGAAGAGGGAGCGAGGATGAGGGGGAAAGAGATGCGTTGGAACAGGCGAATGATGTTTCCGTAGTTGCTGATGATGACGACGATGAGGTTTCTATGTATTGTGTTGGTGGGAGGGGGTTTGGGGTTGGGAAAGGCGGTAGAGGATTTCCCAAGATGGCTGTTCTTGCCGATGGAGCATTGACCCCCTCTTGCTAGTGCAGCGTGTTGCAGCGCCGCCTCTTCACCACAATTATTCTAGCCCTCCTCCTAATGCCAAGAACGCGAGGCGGAATGCCCATGGAGTGCCAGCGCACTTTGGGCCTGGCGTCGCGGTATGCAGCCGTCATTCGTCGAAGTCACGAGGCGGCCTACCCAGGGAACACAGGCACGTTATGAGCCCGTCCACCGCGGTATGCAGGGTGTGCAAGGTGGGTCGGTAGTTTCGCTCTTTTCTGACAGCCCCGACTTCCCGGGTGGGGAGCAGTTCTTTCGCAGGCAGATGCCTCTGCAGTCTTGAGGCCTCAAGACGGCCCCTCCAGAGACCCCCTCCAGAGGCCCTCTCTCGAGGTTCCTGGAGCCTCCTCCCGAGGCCCAGGGAGGGCCAAGAATGCACCACGTCCGAAGCATATTCTTCCAACACCTTGTCCCCCTCGATCTTCGGTCTTCCACCGCCCCCCCGACGACGACGCGGGGTCTTCTCCCCACCTCTCCCTCGACCACCTCTCCCTCGATCGGTGCCGCGTCCACCGTCCAGCCTGCAACCGGCGCAGGCGAGCTCTCGATCAGCCTCGCCAGGCAGCTTGCGCTGGCGGGAGGCACTCGAGGAAGGTGGGCAGTCGGAGGATGTCGCCATGACTCGAAGAATAATCAAATGCATGGGCCTGATTTCTCTGAGGCCTGCGCGGATCTCTTGGATCGGCGTTTGGCCTCCCTGGCGACGCCTCTGGCCACCCGTGGCGCGCTTCGCGCGCCAGGGAATGGGGGTTTGGCGCTGATCGAAACAGATCCGCGCGCAACTCGGAGAAAATCAATGTACGCCCGTTCTTGTTCCTCTAGGAAAGGAGTTCCACAGTGCTCTCGAAGTTTCCACGCTCCTGGGGCCCTTCGCGGGTTCCAGGACTGTCAGAAGACGATTCGGTATGAGAAGCCTGTCCTGGGGAAGGGTTCGGCACCCGTGGAGTCCACGCTACATAAACAGAGAAACAGGCGTTGAACATTTTAGATTGTATGCGCGAGGGGCAGTCGGAAGAGGAGGAGTAAGCACATCGAGACAGAGAGCAGCACGCTATGATCCCTTGAAGCGGGCAGATGCGGAGGATGCTGCCAGATACTCTCAGGCATGCTTTCTGGCCTCAAAGTGGTGGACAACTACGCCAGATGAGTCTCTGAGGGGGTTGGGATGTCTGCCCATTTGTAGGGTCAGTTTCAGTACCGAGCAGGAGGAGGAGGACGAGGAGGAGGAGGAGGAGAGGAACGAGTAGAAGCAGGCTCCTTCTTCCGCTGAACCATCTTCCTCCATCTACGCCTTCTCGGTCTGTGGTGCTGGCTCTCTCGACCCGTTATATTTGCTCAGTGGGGCTGAACCGATATTCTGATGTACAGCATTCGCTCCCCATCTTCCCCCTTTCCCTCCCTCTTCCCCTCTCGCTCGCTCTCTCTCTCTCTCTCTCTCTATCTCTCTCTGTTTCTCCTTCTCTGTTCATGCATCTCCCATCCTCCCTTTCCAAATGTCCCCTAGTCACTTCCCCATGCGTCTCCAAAGCTCATCCTCCCCCTTTCCCTCCCTCTTCCCCTTCGTTGTCCACTCGTTTCCCCTCGCCGTCTCCCTTCTCCCCATTCCCCTTCCCATCCTCCTCTTCTCCTCACCCTCCTCCCCTTTCCTTTCCCTCGGCCTCCCTCCTTTTCCTCATCGCCCTCGTCCGCCTCCGCCTCCCCCAGATTCTGTCCAGCAGATGTCCCACCCTCTCCGCGCAGTTGTGTTCAACACAGGATTGGAACAAGGTGTATTCGTCACGCTTCGCGTATCCCCACCAGCCTGCACTATCGTTTGCTTCTGCCGCCGTTGGTCACTCCTTGGCTCCGTAGTCCCCTTGCCCGTGGCACCGCATCCGACTGGGTTGGCTTCATTCCCTGCTGTTCGCTTGCGACAACTACTGAGTGTTCTGCAAGGTGCGGACGATCTACTGCTTGTTCCACAGTTGAGCCGCGGCTTCAGCTTTTCTCGTTCTCTTTTCTTGCCTCTCGTCGCCCCTCCGTTCCTCGTCTTTGTTTTTTCTTTTTCTTCCTCGCTCGCTTCTTCGCTTTTTCTCCGTTTTCTCTCCCGATCCGCCCTGTTTTCGTCCGTCTTGCGCTGCTCTGCGTTGTGGCCCTGTTATTGTTTTCCGCTTTGCCTCGCTTAGCACTTCGCTTGACCTGTTGACGCCGCGCAGGTGCCCGCTCGCGGCCGCGATCAAAAGTATCCCCACCAGCCTTTGGTCACGGGACACCACGCTGTCAGCCAATTGCCCGCCATTTTGGCGCGCACCCCCGGCGGCTGCAGCTGCCGATGGCGCCCCCTCCCTGAGCGCCGCGCGGCCCGCCCCGGCTTTTCGCACCTCCCGCTGTTCTCCGGTTGTTCCGCTGCCCCTCTCTTTCGGGTGCAATTTAGCCTCCTGCTGGTTAGCGGTCGCTCTGGACGGCGCGCGGCATTTCCGCTTGCGCTCGCGATCGAAACGCATCGTTACCAGCCCATTTAGAGAAGCCCTTGCCCACGAGAGCTGACGGGAAAAGAGACGAATGGACACATCTAGGGAAACAAAGCGAGCAACCAGGATGTACCGAGAACTTTCTGGGAGCAAGGGGGTGGCCTTGGATAGCCTCTTCGGGCCATCCCTGGGGGCCGCGCGGGGGCGAGGGGAATATGAGGAAAACGAAAGGACATCGATCAAGAGATGGGGGGCCCTCGATTTCGGCCCCGTCCCAGGAGCGTTCAAAATCGCCTATTGGATCTTTCCTCGGGCCCTTTTGGGAGGGTCTTGGAGCTCTCTTGGGTTTTGCCCAACCCTCCTGTGGTGTTGGGTCCTCGTTTTGACGAGACAGCGCCCCGCGTCCCACCTTTTTCTTCCTTCTTCCTTTTCCTCCCCCCCATCCCCTCCTGGCCTCTGTTCTTCGCATGTCTCTGCTTCAGCACACACGCACAGTACAGCGCTTGGTGGCCCCATAGGGAGTTCCACCGAATGCCCCAGTGGGGGGGGGACACATGCATCCCCCACGCCCAGGACAGCGCTTCATGGCCCCATTGGGAGCTCCACCGAAGGCCCCAGTGGGGGGTGGGCCACATGCGCCCCCCACGCCCAGGACAGCGCTTCGTGGCCCCAGAGAGAGCTCCACCGAAGGCCCCAGTGGGGGTGGCAACATGCGCCCCCCACGCCCAGGACAGCGCTTCGTGGCCCCATAGGGAGCTCCACCGAAGGCCCCGGTGAGGGGGGGGCACATGCGGCATCACATGCGTCCCCCACGCCCAGGACAGCGTTTCGTGGCCCCATTGGGAGCTCCACCGAAGGCCCCAGCGGGGAGGGCAACATGCGCCCCCCACGCCCAGGCCGCTTCGTGGCCCCACAGGGGGCTCCACCGAAGGCCTCGGCCCGGTGAGGGGGGCCAACATGCGTCCTCCACGCCCAGGACAGTGCTTCGTGGCCCCATGGGGCGCTCCACCGAAGGCTCCGGTGAGGGGGGGCAACATGCGCCCCCCACGCCCAGGACAGCGCTTCGTGACCCCGCAGGGAGCTCCACCGAAGGCTCCAGAGGGGGGGGCGCATGCGCCCCCCACGCCCAGGACAACGCTTCGCGGCCCCATAAGGAGCTCCACCGAAGGCCCCAGTGGGAGGGGCCGCATGCGTCCCCCACGCCCAGGACAGCGGCCCGTGGCCCCCGAGGGAGCTCCACCGAAGGCCCCAGTGGGGGGGGGGCCGCATGCGTCCCCCCAACCCAGGACAGCGCTTCGTAGTCCCATAGGGAGCCCCGCCGAAGCCCCAGTGGCATAGTTCGCACGCGTCCCTACCCAGGACAGCGTTGCTTGGCCCATAGAGAGTACCACCGAATGCGATACTCACAACGAGTGTATTCACAACTGCGTATGGCTGGGTCCTTCGCAAGGCTAATGTTAAGGGTTTGGGGGCCCTTTTGGGGCTCTCTCGGGGCCCCCTTGGGGGCCCTGGAAGGCCTTTTGGGGCCATCTTGAAGGCCATCGATCAAAGGAGGAAAGAGGCCAAAACGGGAGGCCAACACCTTAGCACAACCAGTGATTTTGGCTTCGTCGCCGAGGCAATTTTTGACACCTCGCGGAAACCCCCAAACAAGTCCAGTGGAGGGGTAAAAGGGGAGGGGCAAATCCCTCCCCGTAAGTGAAGGAAGGGTTTTTTTTTGTTTGGAAGAGGGAAGAGGAATCTCGTTAGACCACCTGCGCCCAGAGGGCTGGTGGGATTCCTTCTAAAACGGCGTTTCCGCTGCAGTTGGGGCCTCGTTTTCGGATCGGCGTTGTGCTCCCGTCGTTCAAAGTTGGCACTCTCGCCCCCGCGCAGGCCTTGTGTCTGGATCTGGGTCCTTCCACGTCGTTGTCGCCCTCCCCTTTCCCCTCCTCCGCCCTATCCTGGCCCTGCTGCTCCTCCCGCCCCCTCCACTTCAGTTCCCGCCTGCTGCTGTTCGTCCGCGTCCTCCTCCTCTTCATCCGTCCTCATCCTCCTGCTCAGCTCCCCCATTCCTGATTGCGCATCGCAGAATGGGGTCATTTTAGGAGTGCCAGGTCCGTATGTAGCGCGTCCGCGCACCGTGAGAGATTCACAGCGTCACCGAGCGTACCGGGTTTGTCCTGTCCCCTGTTCGTCGGCATCCCCCTTGTCCTTCTGCAAACGCAGATCACAGTATCTTTTCCACCAAGCACTTGATACAAGCACAACATAAAAGACATACGATCTATTGATCTCCGCACTCAAAGCAACACGTGAGTAGGTGCGTCCACCCTCCCGCCCAGCTTATGAGCCACAACGGTCATGGGCGGAAGGGAACTATAACTCATTATCACCCTAAATCTCGCATCCTAGCCTATTTGATTTGTACACAGGAGAAATAGAGTGTTGCTAAAACAGCGTAGCCAATTCTGAAGCACGCTTCCAGAATATTCATGAATATGCCTGTCGGCTCGACCGGCAAAGAGCCGCCCGCACACCGAACAACAGTTATCAAGATATCAAAGCAAATCTTCAACAACAAATATCAATATAACACATCAAATCTTGATGCGAACATCATCCCATCACTTGAGAGGGTGCACTTATATTCTCTTCACTTGAGGGGCTGCACCTACAATTTCCTCGACCAACCAACGTAAACACAAAGTTGGTAGCGAATTTCAATGCAATCTCTTCCACCTCCCAACGTAAACACAAAGTTGTTAGTGGAATATCAATACCATCCCTCCACCATCCAACATCAACACAAGGTTGGTAGTGACATCTCGGCGTAACTGAACTGACGTGGTGATGCTGTAGGCGATGTAAATCTTGATGCTCAGATCCAGACTGTAGTTCCTGCTCTCGTCTGCGTCTAGCTTCAGACACTGGCCCAATCAAACGGCGTAGTGCTAGTCCTTGCTGTATATGTCTGCGAAGCTGCTGCCCTCGTATTTGCCACTGTTGATGCGCATCGGTCCCAGTGTAGCCAACCACTGCCTCAGGAGAGCGCTGTCCCCCAGGTAGATCGGTCCATCCTCCGTGTCCTCGTCGGACTACGGTTCCACCTCAGGCTCAGCCTTCAGGCGTAGTGTAGCTGTCTTAAGTTTTGCCTGTTTGGGCACATCCGCCCTGAAAAGGTTGTCGTTGCTTGAACTGTCCACCCCCATCGGTGCCATACCGAGATCCTCGTCGTCGCTCTTCTTTGGCCGCATTATGTAGATAAGCTTGGTGGCCCCCGCAATGCTAGAAACCAATATCACCACCGTAGGTGACATCGGAAGACAAACTCCGTACACTGAAAGTGCACAGAATTGAAGCAGAATTGCAACTTGGTCAGGTATCTGGATGGTTCGCTGCGCGCCACTCCTGTCCACTGTGTAGTTGTCAATCGCATCGTCCATGTAGAATGTTTCGACACACTCAGTCTTGTCATCATTCTCGTCCTTGCCATCGTAGAAACTCGTCTATGTAGTTGTACGTCTCCACCGGCCATGTAGATAATCTCATCGTTCCCATCGGTGTCGTTGTACAGCTCTTGCTTGCCGTACTTATTCATCTTCGCGTTCAGGTAGTCGACGTCCTTGTTGCTTGCCGCCTTCTCTGGTCAAACTAGCTTCCGCTCGCGTTTCGATGGCACCCTGTCATCAGGCCCAAGATTCCACAAGTTAGATATCACAATCTTCCTCGCGTAGCCTCCTGGAAACACTTTCGTCAAACAGGCCGCTAGCATCTGCTCGCTTTTGACCCACTTGATGCTGACCTCCTCTAGTGACTGACGTAGTATAGCCGCCTCCAGAGAAAGCCTCCGATCCGTCATAGATACCTTCCTTCTCCTTCGTGATCGCGTCATACAGGCTCTGCAGTCGGTCGCCGAAATGCATTTCACCGGGCAGGTGTCATGCACGATCTCGGCCGCATCCATCCTTGAGTATAGGATCTCCGCCAAGGTTGACCTTGCCCAAATCAACATACCCACCGAATCTTCACAGGAGTATGCCTCCGCCGATAGAGTAGATCGCACCACTCGCTGGATCATGGGAGACTGCCACCCAATGCAATGTGCCTTGTACTTGTTGCCGTGGTCCTCGTTGGTCTTCTCGCCACCTAGCATGATGAGGTGTCCTCATTGCGACCTGCGTTTCGGCAGGTTGTCGAAAGCACTGTCGGCCACGTTGATCACCATGGGCTTCCACAGGTTCAGGCCAGCTGTGAACTTGATCAGTGGGTCGCCCCGCTTCTGGATTCTCCCGGCAGCTGCACTCCCGTCCTGTAGGTCCTTCACCGTCGGAGCTCCCAGCGTTGATGCCAATCGGGATGCCTCGAACGCCTCTTCAAAACATATCATTCGCGCAGCCCACTGCCCCAACCCCCTGCCGTAGTCCTCGATGCTCTGCAGGGGCAAGTGCGCTGTCAGGTGCTTTGCTGCGCTCCCTGGAGACGAGCACAGACTGCGTAGACTTCACATAGGCCTCCATGGTGACGTTGATGCTGCCGCCCTTATCCTGCTGGAAGGCCCGGCCACAGAACGTCTCCTCCTCCTGCCTCGCGCACTTGACCTCGCCAAAGTCAACCTCCTTCTGAAGGTCCTTCATGGTCTTGGCGCCCTCAGGGTCGCCCTGATTGATGCCCATGAGGAAGTCGCCCACGTGCAGACACCTGATCCCGATGATCGCGTTCTCTTTGTTGCGCTTGATGGTCGCGGGCTCGCAGCTCAGGCCTGCCCCCGCCCAGGCTTCACGAGCGTCTCGCGCAGCGCCGCGTGCCAAGCTCTTGCCGCGTCGCTGGCCCCGCAGATGCTTTTGTTAAGCTTCAGCAGGTCGCCTGTCTTCACACCTGGGATGGTGCACTTCCCAAGGTTCGTCGGGGTCCGAAAGTGGAGCTCGCGTGCGATCGCCCTGCCCTGTAGGAAAGGCCCCCTTCGCATCTGCAACGACTAGGTCCAAGTCGAGGCTCGATGCGATGCCGCGCAGAAGTAGCGCCATCTGTGCTGAGACTGCATGAGAGTCTCGACGTCGCTTGTCGTCGAACTCCTCCTCGTAGCCCCGTCCACATGTTCTCGCCTTCGGCTCAAAGGTCGCAGGATCCTTGTCCGTCCAGACCACCTTGGAGCTTGGCTCTTGTCTGGGCCTATCTTCTCAACCGTTGCTCCTGATATGTGGGTTGCTGCATCGCACTTGCACCAGGTATTCCACTCCTTCGCCACTGCGCTCTGCATCTTTTTCCGCTTGAGCTTGTCGTCGCCCAGCGTCTTCAGGTTGATCCCCCGATGCTTGTTAGCCCTTGTCGGCTGCGTGCGCATCCGCTCGGCCGCGAATGCTTCGACCAGGAGTGGTGTCTCTGCCAGCTGCTTGACTGGCCCCGTCTGCCCCTTCGCACGCTTGATGCTGATGGGCACGTCGCCCAGCAGGAACTCCTTGAGCGTCGCGGGATGTTCCTGGCGCTTGCTGCCCTGATGCTGCTCCAGCTGTCTTGTACTCGATATTGCTGCCCCTTCTTGATCTTCCATTGCTTTGACCCGCACTTCTGCCCTCCTCTGCCTTCTTGCGCTCTTCCATATGCCTCTGGGTACTGGCAGGTGCTTGTAGTTGAGCTCGGTCGTCGTGAGCATTGTCCTTCTTGGTCTGCTTGAGCTTCAGGTCCTTCTTGACCGAATGCTTCTTACCGCCGCGTTTCACCTCCTTGGTCTGCCCCGGCCCCTCCATGATCTCGTCGGTGTTGCCGCCTCTTGGAGGTCCAGGCTGTGAGGCTGCAGGTTGTTGGTCACCTCCCGGTCCATCTTCAGATCCTTTTTCCTTCATCGATGCGATCTCCTCGATGACCGCGATCGGTTGCTGCGCCGCCACATCCTCGATGATCTGAGGTTTAGCTAGCCAGTCCACCCTCGAGATGTCCTAAACCAGGTCGCGCGTGTCCAGATTGAACGGCCGCCTCCTCTCGATCGGATACCTTGGCGCTGGTTCGGGTAGTAGAGGTGCATTCCTGATGTTGTCCAGCTGCCTCAGGTCAGTCTTGCCCTGGCTGCTGGATGCCACTGCTCGCAGGATGGTGTCCCAGGCTTGGTGTGCTCGACGTAGTCGCGCTCGTAAAGATTCCTCTGCTTGGTTTTGATCAGCTGGTACTTGTTCGTACTCATCGTCCAGCCTCTGCCGCATCGGCATCGCGTCATTGTCGTCCACCACATCCGAACGTCTCTTTCTGCTGTCCGACTGTCTCGGATGACCTACACCACTTTTAGCTGGTGCTGCTCCTGGTGTGTCTGGTTGTCCTTGCACTGGCTGCTGTTGTGGAGCTTTGTCCTGGTAGCTGATGATGATAGTCTTGCTGTTGTTCTGGAGGCTGCTGATCTTAACGTTGAGTTGGCTGTTGATCAGATGGTTGATCTGGCTGCTGAGTATCTCGTGCTGGATTATATTGTTTCCCTCGAAGGTCTATAAAGCCTCTCTGTCCAGCTCGAGATCGGGCTGGCCCACCGTCTGAGAACAGGTCGGTGAACTGCATGGTCGTCACCTCGTGCTCAGTCGCTTTCCGTAGTAGAATTGGTGAGCTCAGAATCGGGATCCGATTGTGAATCAGCCAGTAGCCATGCTCGTCCTTACCCAGGCACCGGGCAGGTCCACGCCATCGAGCACGCAGGTTTCTCTTTAGACTGTCCGATCGCCAGAACATCAGTAAATCACCCGCCAGCTGGGGCCCGGGCTTGGGCCTCGCCCCTGCCAGCACTGTCCGCCTCAAAACAGATGAGTCAGCTGCCTTGACAAAGGGCCCCGAGCATATCTGCTGAAGGCGTAGTCGATTCCAGAGAGATGTTTTTTTTCAGCTGCCCTGGAAACTACTGCTAGGTCGTTGTCGGGATTCGCCAAACTCGCAGGCCGTCGATGTCCAGCTCCCAGTGCCCACTGCAGTGGTGAACAGCCCGCTGTGATAACCAGCTGGTTGCACGCGTTGACCAGGCCTCGTACTGCAGCTGCAACTGAATCCTGACCACGAATTTCTCCAGCATTGTAGACACTCGTCGCCATCTCCTTTAGGTAACGCATCTTCTTGTCGACCTTGCCCATTCGCCAGTGAGCTCCTGGCGCAGCGTTGTTGATCACCACGCCGAGGTCGTTGCACAGTGTCTCGAACTCGCCCATGAATGCAAAGTCCTGGTCTTGCTCAACCACAGTGGGTGGTCCAGCCCAGGTCAGCCATCCAAGCTCGAAGGCCTTCTTAGCCAACTCTGCCGTCGGTCTTGATCCAGGACACGTGTATATAGCCACTGTAAAGTCCGCTGCAATATCCACGATCACAAACACCACGTGCATGTTCTTGTCCACGTCGAGCATGATCATGACATCCATGCCAATGGCCTCGTTAAAGTCTCTAACTTTGGGATGCGCTGCTGTAGGTCTTGCTGCCGTCCGATCCTGCTCCTCACACGTTGTGCATCTGAAGAATCGCGCTGCCTGCGCCGCTCGCCGACTAGCTCCACCGTGCTGCAAGTATCGTACCAATGACTCCTTGCAGGGTCCATGTGCGTAGCTTTGTGCATCTTCTTGATAGCTGCTCGCAGAAGTTGTGGTACCAGGTGCCGCCGTCCATTCCGCCATTTCGATGTTGTCGCCGTGCTTGCTGAAGATCGTCGCTGCACTGGCGTGCATGGGCGCCTCCGCCTCTGCAGGATTGGCCTCGATCTCGTCGAGCTCGATGTCCTCGAAGTTGTGGGCGTACCTGGCGTGCCCGCCATGCTGTTTCTCGAGGCCCCGCTGATTCCCGATGCCGTCCATGATCGTCTTAGCCAAGTTGGCCGTTCAGTTGCCAAGACTTGATGCTGTTCCCTTCGGCCCGTTGATCACGCTCGTGTGTTCGTGCGTGTTGTCACACCTGATGTTGTTGAGCTTGGTGCCTAGCATGATGGCCGTAGTTGGGAACAGCGTCGGCGCCTTCACTGGATCGCCCAGGACGTCCACCAGGTTGCTGCCATCGGCGCAATGGTGCGTCATCGCGGCCACAAGCTCTGAGCCTAGCCACTATGAGTTCCCACGCCTTGGATGTCAGCGGGTTCTCCAGTAGCACGCGTGCTCCTCGACGCTTGCAGTTGAGCCAGATCTGCTTGACGAACCGCAGGTGCTCCATGCCAGTTGCTAGCTTCATCCTCCTCGTCCTCTGCGGAAACATGTGCGATGTGTTCGTGAACGGGTCGCAGGGAACACCCGCGATAGTCATGCATGGGCCGTCCCCGTCCAGCTGCTTCATCACTTTCCACCGTGGCCCCTTATCTGGGTGCCCCTTGGTCTCGTAGTAGGGCGCCGCCGCTCTGAGCCCCCGATGCGGCTGCCATGCCACCCGCATAGAGTTCGCATATGATAGGCCGCTTCTCCTCTGGGTCCGCCTTTAGCGCCTCCACGGCCTGCTGGCACTGGTTCAGCTTGTCTTGCAACTCTTTCTCCCGCGTCTCGTTCTGCTTCCTCTGCTTTCGTCGTGGGATGCCCTTGTCTATCTCTTGCACCTCCGCGGTCCAGATGTCGATCTCATCCGTTTTAACTGATGGCGCTGTTTCGGTCGTTTCTTTCTTCGGCCAGTCCTTGCGTGAGATCGCCATGCGCCCCTTCTCGGTCTTGTTGAGTGGCACCCCGTACTCGTTGATCGCCTTGAAGTCCGCCTTCGGTTCCTTCGCGTGCAGCGCTGCGTCTAGCTCCTCCAGCTGGTGGATGCTCAGCAGCATTGGCGCCTTCGGTTTCGGCAGCCTCTGGGCTCGTAGATTCACGTCGGCTCCTGCAAGTCCACCTGTCACTTCCTGCTCGCCTTCTGCCACGACCAGGGCGCTATCATTCACGCCTCGGAAGCGCATGGATGAGACCCTCATCCTCGTAGTGACCCTGCTGTCCTCCGCGTAGCCGTCCAACGCTAGTGAACCTCCGCATCCTCGTAGGCACGCCGTGCCCAGCACGGCATGTCCATCTGGGATAACTGGCTGTCTTTAGGGCGGGTTTAGGTTGAGTTGGTTGAGTGTTTTTGTGTTTTGATGCCAACGGCGATTGTAATTGTGCCGGTTATCAAATCGTAGTGCTGATGGTGGTGGCGATGGCGATGGTGATGATGGCGGTGCTCATCACATCCACAATCACCATCATCACCACCACCATCATCACCATCACCACCGCCCTCACCATACCACCATCACCATCCCCATCATCATCATCATCACCATCCATACCATCAGCATCGCCATCACCATCACCATCGTCACCATTGGGGTCCGTAGGACTTGGCTCAAGGTAATGCCGTCGCCCCCTCCTTCGGTTTCCCCGAGCCCTGCGGCCTCGCCGAGAGCGGCCTCGCCAATCCCTGCGGCTTCACCGAGAGCGGCCTCCTCGTCGGAAGCGGCCCCCTCGACTGGCTGGGATTAGGGCTGGTTTGGGTTGAGGGGTTGAATCTTTCCTGTTGTTTGATTATTTTGATGGTGATTATGACGATGTCCTGTTTCTCTGATTGTGATGATGACGATGCTTCTGACGATGATACTGATAATTTCGAATGGCGGCTATCCGATCCTATATATACAATCAACATCATCTCCATCACCATAATCACCTTCATCCATCACCATCGCCACCACCATCATCACCATCAGCGTCATCATCACGAGGACGACGACGACGACGACGATGGCGGGGGGACGGCATGCGGACGTGCCCAATGCGGACGGTTATGTTAGAGGTCCCATCGAGTTCTGACATCGCATGTTAGAGTTTACAACGCTCACCGCGAAATCTATCTAACATATCATGTTAGAGCTTCCAAGGAGCTCTAGCATAGCACGTTCGAGCTCCATGGGAGCTCTAACATGCCACGATAGAGCTCCAATGACCCTCCCTCTCCCCCGCCGCCGCCGCCGCCGCCGCCGCCGCCGCCGTCGTCGTCGTCGTCGTCGTCGTCGTCGTCGTCGTCGTCGTCGTTGTTTCTGATGTCGCTGTCCTCGCCGCGAGGAGGAGGAAGAAGGAGGGGGGGCAAGTGGACAAGTTGCGGGAGGAGGTGAGGGAGGGGGAGGAGAGATGAGGAGAAGGAGAGGAGAAGAAAGATAACGACAGGGAGGAGAAGGAGAGGAGAAGGAGAGGGTGGAGAAATATAGCTTTAACGAAGGGAGGGAGGAGAGAGAGGAGAAAGAGAGCTCTAACAGAGGGAGCACGACAGAGACGGAGGGGGTTGAGAAGGAGAGGAGAAGAAATATAACTCTAACATGTCATGTTAGAGCTTCCATGGGGGGTCTAATATGCCATGTTAGAGCTCCCTGGAGCTCTAACGTGCTAGCATAGCATGTTATAGCTCCCTGGGAGCTCTAGCATACGATGTTAGTGCTCCCAGGAGCTCTAACATGACATGTTAGAGCTCCCATGGAGATCCAACCTGCTACGTTAGAGCTCCCAGGGAGACATGCGACGTTAGAGCTCCCAGGGAACTCCCACGGATTTCTAAACAGCCCCTAAGACAGCCCCTCTGAGGAAAGGGTACGCATGCAACGCGGGAGTATTACTCCCGGGGTGCGGTGCTGATGTTGTTGCTGCTGCTGTTGGTGCTGCTGCTGCAGCTAGTGCTTGCGCTGCTGGTGCTGGTGGTGAGTGCGGTGCTGGTGGTGCTGCTGGTGCTGCTGCTACTGCTGCTGCTGCTGCTAGTGGTAATGCTGCTGCAGGTGGTCGTGGTGCTGCTGCCGGTGCTGACAGTGATGCTGCTGCTGCGGCTGTTGCTGCTGCTGCTGATGGTGCTGTTGCTGGTGCTGCATGAGGAACAGGAGGAGCAGGAGAGCAGGAAAAAGGGTGAGCAGGAGGGCCATGGGCCACGGGGGGATGCTGATTATGATGATGATAACGATGATAATGATGATGATGCTGATGACGATGACGATGGTGATGATGACGACGATGATGATGATGCTGAGGACGCCGATACTGCTGCTGAAAATGATGATGGTGATGATGATGATGAGGAGGAGGCAGAAGAAGAAGAAAGGCGAGGAAAGGGGGATGCAGGGTACGAGGCACAGGGGGATCAGGAGGATGAGCAGGAGGAGGAGGAGGAGGAGGAGGAGGAGGAGGAAGAGGACACCGACGACGAGGATTCGTGGGAGGAACACAGAGGAAGGTTGGATGGATGACCAGGTACGTGGGAGGAAAGGAGAGGAGGATGAGGAGGCGTCAGCGGAGAGGATGAGTCGTCGTCGTCGTCGTCGCCGTCTTCACTTCGTCGTCCTCGTGGGAGTCGTCGCCGTCGTAAGGGCCCAACCCCATGCAGCTGCGAGTAACGCAGGATGACTCTCTCCTCATAGGTAGCGCGCCGCCAGAGGGGTGGAGCCCGAGGCATTGCGGATGGGGGGCCGCGAAGCGTCTGAGGGGGTTGCCGAAATGAGGCGGACGCGCAAAATGGAAATGCCCATTGGAGCCTTCGGCGGAGCTCCACGTGAGGCCGACAAGACGTGTGAGGGTGTGCCTTAATGGGACGACGACAACGACGACCGCGACGACGACGACGACGACGGCGGCGGCGGGGGGGGCGGCATGCGGACGTGCCCGATGGGACGACGACGACGACGACGACGGCGGGGGGGACGGCTCGATGGGAGCTCTAACATGCTATGTTCGACCTCCCATCGAGTTCTAACATAGCGTGTTGGAGTTCGCAACCCTCACATCGAGATCTAACATAGCACGTTAGAGCTCCCAAGGAGCTTTTACATAGCATCTTAGAGCTCCATGGGACTTCTAACATGCCATGGTCGCGTTCCAAGGGATCTCTAACATCCTATGTTAGAGCTCAAGGCTAACATACCATGTCAGAGCTCCCTGGGAGCTCTACGTGCCATGTTAGAGCTCCCACCGAACACTAACATACCATGTTAGAGCTCCCCGGGAGCTCTAACATACTCTAACATGCTATGTTAGAGCTCTGTTGGAGCCCTAACACGCCATGTTAGAGCTCCCTGGGAGCTTTAACGTAGCATGTTAGAGCATGTCAGAGCTCCCACGGAGCTGTAACATACCATGTTAGAGTTCCCAGGGAGCTCTAACATATTCTAACATACTATGTTAGAGTTCCGTTGGGGCCCGGTATGTTAGAGCTCCCAGGGAGCTCTAACATGGGAGCTCTAACATAGCATGTTAGAGCTCCCTGGGAACTCTAACGTGCTATGTTTGAGCTCCCTGGTAGCTCTAACCTACCCGCCGCCGCCGCCGCCGTGTTAGAGCTCCCACGGAGCTCTAACATAGCTTGTTCGAGCTCCCAGGGAGCTCTACCATAATCGAACATGCTACGTTCGAGCTCCATTGGAGCTCTAGCATACGATGTTAGAGCTCCCAGGGAGCTCTAACATACGCTAACATGCTATGTTAGAGCTCTGTTGGAGCTCTAACATGCCATGTTCGAGCTCCCTGGGAGTGCCAACGTAACTTGGTAGAACTCCCTGGGGCTCGACCATGCCATGTTAGAGCTCCCTGGCAGGTCTTACATGCTAGGTTAGAGGTGCCAGGGAGTTCCCTAGGAGCTCTTACATGACATGGTTCAGCTCCCAGGGAGCTATAACATGACATGTTAGAGGTCCCGCGGAGTTCTAACATACGATGTCAGAGCTCCCACGGAGCTCTAACATGCCATGTTAGAGCTCCCATCGGAGCTCTAACGTACTCTAACATGCTACGTGAGAGCTCCATGTGAGATCTAACATGCGATGTTAGAGCTCCCGCGGGAGCTCTAACATAATCTAACACGCCATGTTAGAGCTCCCTGGGAGTGCCAACATAGCGTGTTAGAGCTCCCTGGAACTTTCTCATGCCATGTTAGAGCTCCCTGGGAGGTCTAACATGCTAGGTTAGAGCTGCCAGGGAGTTCCCTGGGAGCTCTTACGTGACATGTCTCAGCTCCCAGGGAGCTATAACATGACATGTTCGAGGCCCCACGGAGTTCTAACATGCGGTGTTAGAGCTCCCAGGGAGCTCTAACATACTCTAACTTGCTATGTTAGAGCCCCCTGGGAGCTCCAACCCGCCGCCGCCGCCGCCGCCGCCGCCGCCGCCGCCCCGCAGCCGTTTTACAATCGATGGCACAACGGTTAAGACCCCCCCCCTCTCGCCAGGGGGGGGCCTTAACCGTTGCGCCATCGATTCTCAAACGGTTAAGCGCCGCCGCCGCCGCCGCTGCCGCCGCCCCCGCAGCCGCCCCTCAACCGTTTCACAATCGATTGTGCAGCGGTTAAGGCCCCCCCCTCTCGCCAGGGGGGGGGTCTTAACCATTGCGCGATCGATTGCGAAACGGCCAAGCGCTCCGCCGCCGCCGCGCCGCCGCCGCCGCCCCCTAACCGTGTCACAATCGATTGGGTCTTAACCAGGATTCGATCGATCGCGCAACGGTTAAGATCCCCCCCCTCTCGCCAGGGGGGGCTTTTGACCGTTTCGCAGTCGATTGCGCAGCGGTTTAGGCCCCCCCCATGGCGAGAGGGGGTGGGCCTTAACCGTTGCGCAATCGATTGTGAAACGGTTAAGGGGCGGCGGCGGCGGCGGCCGGCGGCGGCGGCGGCGGCGCTTAACCGTTTCACAATCGATTGCGCAACGGTTAAGACCCCCCCCGGCGAGAGGGGGGTCTTAACCGTTGCGCAATCGATTGTGAAACGGTTAAGGGGCGGCGGCGGCAGCGGCGGCGGCGGAGCGCTTGGCCGTTTGACAATCGATTGCGCAACGGTTAAGGCCCCCCTGGCGAGAGGGGGGTCTTAACCGTTGCGCAATCGACTGTGAAACGGTTAAGCGATTACAGAGCGGCGGCGGCGGCGGCGGCGGCTGCGGCCCTTAACCGTTTCACAATCGATTGCGCAACGGTTAAGGCCCCCCTGGCGAGAGGGGGGGCCTCAACCGTTGCGCCATCGATTGTAAAACGGCTGCGGGGCGGCGGCGGCGCGGCGGCGCTCAGCCGTTTCACAGTCGATCGCGCAACGGTTAGGGCCCCCCCCTGGCGAGAGGGGGTCTTAACCGTTGCGCAATCGATTGTGAAACGGTTAAGGGGCGGCGGCGGCGGCGGCGGCGACGGCGGCGGCGGGGCGCCTAACCGTTTCACAATCGAGTGCGCAACGGTTAAGACCCCCCTGGCGAGAGGGGGGTCTCAACCGTTGCGCAATCGATTGTAAAACGGTTAAAGGGGCGGCGGCGGCGGGTACGTTAGAGCTCCCAGGGGGCTCTAACATGGCATGTTACAACTGCAGGGAGCTCTATCATGTTATGTTCGAGCTCCCAGGGAGCTCTAACATGGCATGTTAGAGTATGTTAGAGCTCCCTGGGAGCTCTAAAATCGCATGTTACAGCTCCGTGGGAGCACTACCATATCACGTTAGAGCTCCATGGGAGATCTAACGTGCCATGGTAGAGTTCCACGGCAGCTCTAACATAGCATGTTAGAGCTCCCAGGGAGCTCTAACATCCTATGTTAGAGCTCCCAGGGAGATCTAACATAGCTTGTTCGAGCTCCCAGAAGCTCTAACATGCCATTCTAGAGCTCCCTGGGAACTCTAACATGCCATGTTAGAGCTCCCTGGGAGCTCTACCATGCGAGGGAAATCGGTCAACGAATGGAGATCCCTCAAGTCGCCCTGCCCCTCGGGAACCCACCAAATAGCCTCCTGGGCCCCTCTTGGGGCGCTCTTGGGCGCTCTTGGGGCCGTATTGGGGCTCTCTTGGCCCCCTTCATGGGGCCCTCTTGGGCCACCTGGGAGCCATCTCGGGGCCTCGGATGGTCATCGGAAGCGATGGGGCGAGAAGGCACAAATCACATATTTTCTGAAAGTGTTTAAAGGGTTTTGGCATCTTGGGGGCCTCTTTGGAGGTATCCGAGGCCTCTGGGGGCCGTCTTGGAGCCTTCTTGGGGCCCCTTGGAGAATCTTCGGGGCCATCTTGAGGCATCTTAGGCTATCTTGAAGCATCTCGGAGGTCATCTTGGGCTCTCCGAGGCGCTCTTGGAGCCGTCTTGGGCCATCTTGGGCTCTCTGGCTACCCGCGGGGCGCCCCGCCCAGGTCCAGGGGGGGCGGCAGAGGGGGGGGAGGGGGGGGCGAGGAGGAGGAGAAGGAGGAGGATGAGGAGCAGGAGGAGCAGGATAGCAGGAACAAGTGTGAGCAGGAGGAGGGCCACGGGCCATGGGGGGATGCTGATTGCGATGATGACGGTGATGATGACGATGATGACGATGATGATGACGATGATGACGGCGATGATGATGATGACGATGCTGATGATGATGATGACGACGACGATGGCGATGACGATGACGGTGATGATGATGATGATGTTGGCGACGACGACGATGATGATGATGATGACGATTAGGGCTCGCATGGAGCTCTAACATGGCATGTTAGAGCTCCCAGGGAGCTCGAACATAGCATGTTAGAGCTTCCAGGGAGCTCTAACATACCATGTTAGAGCTCCCTGGGAGCTCTAACATGGCACGTGATACCATGTTAGATCTCTCAGGGAGCTCCAACATGCTATGGTAGAGCTCCCCGGGAGCTCTAACATGCCATGCCCGAGTCATGCTCGAGCTACTTGGGAGCTGTAACCTGCCATGTTCGAGCTCCCAGGGAGCTCGAACCTGCTATGTGAGAGCTCCCATGGAGCTCTAACATAGCATGCTAGAGATCCCAGGGAGCTCGAACATGGCATAACATGCCATGTTAGAGCTCCCAGGGAGCTCGAACATAGCATGTTAGATCTCCCAGGGAGCTCCAACATAGCATGTGAGGGCTCCGATGGAGCTCTAACATATCGTGTTAGAGCCCCCATGGAGCTCTAACATAGCATGTTAGAGCCCCGACGGAGCCCTAATGTACGAGGTCAGAGCTCAGCCTATCATGTTGCACCTCACTAGCCTTCACGTTAGGTCTCACACCGTGGTCTAACAAGGGAGGCTCCACTCTTCCCCCGAGATGCCGTCGTCGTGCCCTCAATCCCGCCCTTCCCTCCAGGGGGAGCTCAGTCGCCGTCGCTCCCCTCTCCTCCATCCGCCCCTCTCCGCAGGTGGTGATCGGCGACCTCGGCTATGTGGGGGCGGCGGATTCCCACGACAGGTTGAAGAAGAAACTGCGCTGCAGCCCGGCCTGCGATGACCTCGGAGCACGCGCGCCCGCTTGCAGAACGGTCGACGTTTTCTTTGGGAACCAGCGCTACTCAGAGGACCTGGACATCTGGTCCATCGGGTGCCTAATCGCGGAGTTGCACACGCGCCAGGTGTTGTTCCAACCGGAGCCTTTTGGCGCGATCGGGCAGCCATGGGTGCGCCCGAAAGATTTCGTGGATACTTTCAGGGAGGTCTTGGGGTTCCCAGGCGAGGAGCCAGGATCCCGCCCCGTGGCTGGACAACCGGCCTTTCTTTAAGAAGTGGTTCAGGCGGCCGGGCGAGGATTGGCTAAAGGCTGAAACAGCGAAGCCACTCGACGGCCGAGGGCGCTGGCCCGTTGCCGAACTTGCAGGCTGCCCCCCGAACTTTTTTGAAGGCCGCCGAGGGCTGCCTGCTTTGGCACCCTGGCGCCAGAGCGACAATCAGCCGTCTAAGGGTGCTTCGCTTCCTGCAGCTGGCTGGCGCCCAGCTCGACGCGCGCGTCTCCATGGCGCAGGGGGAAAACGGCGCGGGCGCGATCGCGGAGGCGGGGCTGGACCCAGACTTGCTCCGCTTCTTGCAGAGAGGCCCGCGCTGGCACAACCGTTGCAAAACTTGGCCAAGGAGCGCCTGGACACGGGGGCAACCGTCTCCAAGTGCGTCCGGGGCGACGAGGCGGCAAAGGGCTTCCAAACAGAAGTCCCAGGCATCGTGGACGACGAAAGCCTCCCGAAGTGCCGCAGCCTCAACAAGGACACGAAATTGAAGGTCATCCCCTCGGCCCACCTCGCCGCCTTCGTGCGAGCGGCGCGGAAGAAGATGCGCCCGCGGCTGCAACAGCTGGGAGACGCAATGCGCGAGGCAGTCATAGCCGACGGCATGCCAGATGCCATCGCCGAGCAGAACGGACAGCCCATCATGACAGAGCACTTCGCCGACAACGCGTTCGCGTACGCATCGATCCAGCTCATGCAACCAGGCGCGCGGGACGATGGTTGGCACACAGATGGCGGATGCTCCTTGTTGCACGCGGCCGTGACGCTTTTCGGGGCGCGCTCCGTGCAAGTGAGGATCCCATGGGCTTTGGGGGCACATGGGGCGTCACCCTCGAGCACAGCCTCCTGCGGAAGGTTCGTCGCCCTCGAGCAAAAGCCTGGGTCCTTCTACATGGGCGCCCTGTCCCCCCCCTCGAGCACAGCGTGCACCGCCGCGCCTCCGCGGCCTGCCAGGACTGTTTCGCGACCCACCACGAGCTGCGACAGCGCGTAGAAGACCGCAGGCTGCAGATCGCCGCGATGATCCGCTCCGACGTCTTTCGGGAGTACAGGGCGCGCAGGATCGACGCCACGCCTGGCCCGAAGGAGTTCTTCACCGTCGTGAACCACGTCGTGGCCGATCACCTGGCACAGGTCCCCGTGGCGCTGCCCGACCTCACGGAGGTGCTTGACGAAATGCGGTGGCCCGCTTCCACGGAGGTTGAGGTGCTTTCCGGTTCCGATTAGACTGCAACAGTATCCGAATCCGATTAGACTGCGACAATACTCCGCGCGGCCCGCGCAGCCCGAAAAAAGTTTATCGTCATCCTCATCATCGTCGGCATCATCATCATCGCCATCATCATCGCAATCGTCGGCTTCATCATCACCGTCGTCAGCATCATCATCATCAACGTCATCGTTTAATCATCACCACCACATGATGATGACGATGACGATGAGATGATGATGTATATTATGATGACGACGATGATGAGGAGATGGTGAAGATGATGATGGCGACGACGCGGACGATGATGAGGATCATGACGACGATGATGACGATGATGACGACGATGATGCAAAAACCGAGTGAGTCAGTTGAGCTCCAAAACCCCGCCCTAAAGACAGCCAGATAAGTCCTTTCCTTCTCGCGTAGGCCCCGGTCTCCTCCAGCTCCCCGTCGTTCAACTGCAGGCCAGATGATGGTGCACGATCATCTGTGGGCCTGTAGTCTGTGCCCGTCCTGCGTTCCGTCCATAACCATGTCGGTCGCACTCCATGAGGTAGGCGCTCGCAGGTGCTCCTTACGATGTCTCGTAGTTCCGAGGTACTGTCCCAGGATGTTCGGCATAGGTTGTACGCCAAGTTCCTGAGTCCCTGTGGTGGAATCTCCATCGTGATGTGCATGAGCTGGTGGATCTGGTGTAGTGCCCAGTCCACACACCAATCCACGCAATCCCTGTAGGCTCCTTCCATGTTTTCACAGCCGGCCCATAATGCTGCAATATGTGCTGCTCGATCTCTGATCTTCTGTAGGTCCGCCGCTGTGGTATCCTCTTCATGGTAGTCGGTGCTCGATCTACTGGGCCGTGTCTGTCCTGCTCCAGATCCTGGCGTTTGACCATCGCGACCCTCGCGTTCTCGTGCACCTTGGTCGTCTCCTAGTGCTGACGCCGCCCAGGTGCTCACGATCTGTTCGTTGGTGTCGATCCTCACCCTCGTCAGAATCGTGATCTCCTCTACCGTGGTCTCCATGTTCGCCAGCTGGTCATTCACGATCTGGATGGCAGTCATGTCCATTGAGTTGTCCGCCATCAGTAGCTTCACCGCCGTTACCATCGCACACCCAGCCCGTGATCAAGACCTCCAGGTCGCCCGTGAAAGCCTCGGCCACCACCTCGTCCTCCACGCTATAGGCTGCTCGATGATCCGCCACCTGATGGCCTTGTCTTCTCACGCTCCAGGTCGCCTTTCCAGTGGCCGTTCTTGTGGCATGCTTTGCACTTCGTGCGAGCCTAGATCTTCTTTAGCTTCACTTCGGCTTCCTTGACGTCAATCTTTCTGGATCCCTGCTTGATGATGTTGGCCTTCCAGCCTCGATTGGACTTGCTCTGTGCAAGCCTCTCCCGGGCTTGCTTGTAGTTGGGCTTGTGACCTTTTCGTCCAGCCTTCCGCCCGAGACGCTGTGCCTCAGCCGCTAGAGTGTCGCACTTTCCTGGCTGACCTCCTCGGGGTCGACGTCGTCAATCACCCCTTCGAACTCATCGATGCCGGCCGTCAGCGCGCCATAGTCTTCATCGCTCAGAAGCCCGTCCTCATCGCATACGCCACACTCGTATCCAAGTAGGGCCTCCTCCTCGTCATCGTCGTAGTCCACAGGGCATGGTCCATGACGTCCGTGACCACGTTCGTCTCTGCACGTCGTGTCCAGCTGGATGAGCATCGCCGCCGGCACGTCATCCCATATGTACTCTTTGTTGCACTGCCCGAGAATAGCCTTGTGCTCGGTATTGCTTGTGTTGGCCAACTTTAGTAGGAAGTACGTCCGTGGGTCTTCGCTCACTGTCGTGTTTGCTGAAAGAGACTTGAGCCGCTCGTACTCCGTCTCCCGCCTCGAGGTTTAGTCCTGCACAAACTCCGATATGTTGCGAAAGCCTTTTAAAGAAATGCTCCTCGAACGCTTGCTGCTTCTGTAGTGGGGCGATCCACTCGCACGCCTGCCGCACTGTTGCCACCGCCATCTTCACAGCAGCAAGTGGGCCTTCACCTGCTTTGTCCAACATTGCTTGCGTTGCAATATCAGCCCTATTCCTCGTGAGGTTCCACGCTCGACCTTTCAAGGAATTCTTGAGCTTGATGGCGTAGAGCTTCTGCAGCTTCTCTTCGCTCGCATGGTAGCCGAGGATCGCACGCGAACTCCTCGCCGTAGGCTGGGCCGCCGTTGTAGTGTACGACGCCCTTCTTGTCTACGAAGACGGGTCCGTCGTTGGGCTGCTGCTGCCTGGTCGTCATCACGTCTGTGATGGGGATGTTGTCGTACAGCACGTCTTCGCTGTCGTAGGTGTCGCTGTCCTGCTCGGGCTCGTTGCTGCAGCGATTGTCGGCCAGGCTGCAAGTGATGAGGCTTGTGATGTTGATCGCCGAACTATGGAAAACGCAGTGGTAAAGCACCGCGAGAATGATGAGCGCCAGCATGTATTTCTGCACGGCCACTCGGATATGAATCTCGCAACCGCGGAATTTATACAACTCCGCTACCAGTGTAAATCCATATCACAATATCCCTCCCGCCAAGCACTTGATGCAAACACAAGATAATAGATATACCATCTATTTATCCCCGTACTCACAGCAAAACGTGAGTAGGTGCGTCCACCCTCCCGCCCAGCTTATGAGCCACAACGGCCACGGGCGGAAAGGGAAAGATGATTCATTACCACCCTAAATCTCACATCCTCGCCTATCAGATTTTCACACCTCCCCTCCTCCTCCCCTCCTCATACGGGTGATGCTCCCGCTCCCCCTCCCTCTTCCCCCCATCCCCCTCTTGGGTTCCGCCCCAGCGCCCAAGGAAGTGGCCTGGCAGGACTCCGTAGGTCGGCGCTCGGGAATTACATAGTGGGGGACGATTGGGGGGGGGGAAAGAGAGAGATGCACTTCTCGCGCATCCCGAGGGCCCTACAGGGCCCCCCTGGGGCCCACACGGGGCACGAGAGGTGCACGCTTCTCCGCACGTTTCCCCCCCCCCCCCCCCCCCCCGTATCGCCCCCCCAGTAGGCAACGCCCAGGGCGTCAGGGCGGCTTGCGCCGCCGGCCTGGCGGACACGCGAGGCCGCTCCATCGCTCGCACCCATCGATCCCTCCTTCCCCCGTGCTGTGTGCAACTGCCACCCGAAGGAATCCCGTCCCCCCACTTTCGGCGTCCAGAGAGAGCGCTCAGGACCAGGATCGCGGCGGCTCATGGGGCTTTGCAGGCTCGACTGTGGACGGCCGCGCAGCGCAGGGTGCCTGGCTGCGCGCGCCAATCCATGGTTCGGGCCTGGTCCTGGAGTGTCGTGCCGAAACCGCCAGACAGCGAACAGGAACCCTCGGTTGCGGGTGCGGAAGATAGAAGAGTCACGCAGGCATTGCGTGGACGTCGTTGCCAAAATCCCATAGCATTTAGCAGCGTGTCCAGACCTGAGCCAAGTTGGTTGCGGAGTGATCGTTCTCCCCATCCCTCGTTTCTCATGTTTCCCGCAGTCTTCCTCCTTTCCTGTCTCTGCCCCTGCTCCCCCCCACTTCGTCTTCCCTCCTCGCCCTCCCTACTCTCAGGATGCAACTCCTGAGAGGTTCAATTCAGCATCGGCGCTGGCAAATCCGTGGCAATCTGGCTTGATCCCGCTTATTCGGGAGGGCCTGCGCAATCGGGCTTCATCCCGATTGATCCCAACGAACATTGTTTAAATCTTGGGCTCGATCCGGGCCAATCCGGCTAAGTGGTTTCTCGATGGAGAGACTGGCAGTTGCCTCCTAACCTACTCCTCAGACTTCCAGGCCCCGGCCCGTTTCAAGCCCAGGCTCTCTTGAGGCATTAATTTTGAATGGTTCTGCGGATTTGCAGTGTGTCGCTTGAGCTTAGTAGGCCGCCGCCAGCGTCGTGAACGCGACCCGGCTGCTCGATAGACTCCGCGAGAAGCCGCTGGCCGAGTTTTTTCAATGAAGCCAGCCCCGCCTCAATCCAGGCCTCCCAGTTGGGGTCGAAGTAGATGGGGACGGAGGACGGCGACGCGCCGCCTATGCGTAGGCGATGCGTCTCGATGTGGGGCCCGATTTTCTTCACGCCGACGGCGCCGATGCATCGCCAGGGCTGAGACGCTCCGACGCAAGTCGAGGCGAATCAGACGTAAATCCGGCGTGACTCCGACGCGAATTCGACGTAGACTGGGTCTCGAGTTGTTGCGCAGGGTTTCCAGGAGTTTCCTCAGAAAGGTTCACCGCCACCTGGCCTTCCATGGGGGAGCTCGGCTGAAATCAAGCGGTGGCGAAGCGTCCCGGCTTGCCAATTGGCCCACCAAACCGGTATGCTTAGAACCTTTTGGTGGTTTGCACGACGTGTTCTTAGAACGTGGCTGGCTGAGACAGTTTTGTTTGGACGCGCCGATTCCTTCTGGTCGACGGACGCCTGGTCCTGCTGTCCTGGCACCCTTTGTTCTGAGAACCTGGCCTACAGGAGTGCCGGGGCGGGCGGTCCCTTCAGCGCAGGGCACGGAGCACGGGCGCGAAGACGGGCTGACCTCAGGCGCGAGCCTCGGTGGTCTGCACCCGCGCCCAGCGAGGCGGCCGCCCCGCTCTCTGGCGGCCTCGCGAGGCACCGCTCTGGCGGCCGCCCCTCCCCCCTCGACCACGGGAGGCTTTCACTCGCCGAGCGTGTTCCACTACTCGCAAAGTGCCTACTCGCAAACGTCCGAAAGCCACATGTCTGCTTCGATGTAGTTTCTCGCAGATCCCGCGCGGCGGATCCAGGCCATCTGCGAGTAGCTACTTCGCGAGTCGTGGAACGCGGTCGTCTATGAACGCCGAGGGAAGAAACATGGGGACCATGGCCAGTATGTCGCGGGATCTTGTCGATTTTGGTCTTGATCATGGTCCATGTGCCCCCAGAGTAGTCCAGGGCGGTCTCAACACCTCAGCCCTCGGGCGCGGGGCATTCCAGGGGCGCCGCCGGAAACGGCGCCAGGGTATTGAGACCTTCAGACCGCTCCAGATTACGCAGGGGGCCTGTTGAGACCCATTGGGGCTGCCTGTGTGGGGGCTGTCTGAGCGCAGCTCGAAGCCTTACCATACGTATTTGTTTGTTTACTGTGTGGGTTTGAACCAGAAATGAGGTAAATATGAACTGGTGGAGATCCGCACGGTTTTTTGGGATCGGCGTTGCACTCTCCTCCCTGGCGGGCGCAGTGCGCCAGATTCGGCGCCAGAAGCGTTGCCAGGGAGTTCCAACGCTGATCCAAGATTTCCGCCCGGACATCCGAAGGTTTATACTTATTTCATGTTCGGTCTTCTGCGCAACCCCTGGGAGGTACAATTATTTACGCTTCGCCAATCCCCACCATGAGAGCTGACGGGAAAAGGGACAAAGAGACACATGTAGTGAAACAAAGTGTGCAACGAGGGTGAACAAGAGAGATCTCTGGGAGCAAAGGGGTGGCCTTGGAGGGTCTCTTCGGGCCATCCCCAGGGCCCAGAGCTCTTTTGGGGTATCTTGGGGCCTTTTTGGGGCTCTTTGGAGGGTCTTGGGGCCTCTTGGGGTTCTTTTGGAACGCCTGAGGGCCTCATGGGGCCATCTTGGGGCCTCTTGGGGCTCTCTGGGGGCCCTATCGGGTGCTATGGAGCGCCTCCGGGGGGCATTTCGAAGGCCATTGATCAAATGAGGGGGGCGTCCTAATTTTCCCTCCCCACTCCGGGGCCATCGAAATAGCCTCTTGGGGCGCTCTTGGGGCCCTCTTGGGGCGATCTTGGGCGCTCTTGGGGCAGTCTTGGGGGCCTCTTGGGCTCTTCTTGGGGCTCTCTTGGGCCATCTTAGGGCCGTCCTGAGGTCTCAAAAAAGCATCGGAAGCGAAAAGGCGAGAAGGCAAAATCATTGATGTTCCTAAGTTGTTTGAGGATTTTGGTTTCACGGGGAGGTCCTGAGGGGTGTCCAAAAGCACTTGGATCCGTCTTGTGGCCCTCTTGGGGCCACTTGGAGACATGTTGCTAGTTATCTTGAGCCATGCTGGGCCATCTTGAACGATCTTGGAGGCCATCTTAGGCTCTGAGGCTCTCTTGGAGCCATCTCAGGCCGTCCAGGTCCAGGGGAGGGGGTAGGGAGAGGAGTAAACCCCTCCCCAAAGGGGAAGAAGGGTTTTTCGAAGAGGAAAGGAAGACATCGTTAGAACACCTGCGTCCAGATGGCTGGTGGGATTCAGCAGCGGCGCTGGTGTATCCGTGGTCGCGGGCAAGGAGGAGCGACGACCACGAGCGCGACGACGACCACCTGCGACGGCGACGACTGCGACGGCGACCGCGACGGCGACGGCGACAACGACGGCGACAGCGACGGCGACGGCGACTGCGACGACGCCGACGACGATGCAGACGACGGCGACGGCGACGACGACGACGACGACGACGGCGGCAGAGGCGGTGGCGACGGCGTCGGTGACAGCCACGGCGACGGCGACGGCGACGACGGCGACGGCGACGGCGACGACGGCGACATCGACGACGACGACGACGGCGACGGCGACGGCGACAATGGCGTCGGCGGCGTCGGCGGTGGCGACGGCGACGGGAACGGCGACGACGGCTACGGCAACGGCGACGGCGACCGGCGACGGCTATAGGAGACGGTGACGCCGACGGCGACGGCGACGACGACGCCGACGCCGACGCAGACGCCGACGACGACGACGATGACGACGACGACGACCGCGACGGCGACGATGACGACAATGACGACGACGGCGACGAGCACGACGGCGACGAAGACGACGAAGACGACGCCGCCGTCTACGACGCCGCCGCCGACGGCGACGACGACGGCCACGCCTCGACGATGACGACGGCGACGGCGACGGCGGTGGCCACGACGGCGACGGCGACGGCGACGGCTACTGCCACGGCGAAGATGGCGACGGCGACGACGACGACGACGGCGACGGCGACGGCGACGACGCTGACGGCGGCGAAGATGACAACGACGACGGCGACGGCGGCGGCGGCGACGAAGACGGCGAATGCGACGGCGACGGTGACGGCGGCGACGGTGACGCCGAAGGCGACCGGCGAGCCGCGACATCGACGACGACGACGACGACGATGACGACGACGGCGACGGGGACGACGACGATGACAACGGAGACGACGGCGTCGGCGCCGAAAACGACGACGACGACGCCGTCGTCGACGACGACGACGACGACGACGACGACGACGGCGGCGGCGGCGGCGACGGCGACGGCGACGGGGACGACGGCGGCGGCGACGAAAACGACGACGGCGACGGCGACGAAAACGACGACGGCGACGGCGACGGCGACGGCGACGGCGACGGCGGCGACGACGACGACGACGGCGACGGCCACGGCGACGGCGACAGCGCCGACGACGACGACGACGTTGACGACGACGACGACGGCGTCAGCGGCGGCGGCGACGACGACGGCGACTGCGATGGCGACGGCGGTGACGGCGACGCCAACGGCTACGGCGACGTCGATGGCGACGGCGATCGCGGTGAGCACCTGCGCGCGGCGATGGAAGGAGTTGTCATCTCCTCCTCGGCGGAATGCGTCGGAAGGCCGGCGGAATGTCGGCAGAAGTATAACGGAGTTGCCTCCGCGGGCGGAAGCCGGCGGAATGCCGGCGGAAGGCTGCGGAAGGCGGCTGAGGTAAAAAAGTTGCCCTCCAAACGATGACAACATTTTTGGGTTCAGGGTTTCTGGAATCCGCCCGGTGGGGGAGGGTCGCTTTTTCTCAGACGTGAAGCTTTGCGATGTTTTTTTTGTTCAGCAGGCATCATCAGACACATTGTTGGACAGCTCTGGCTTGGGTTCTGTGCGATTCAGCGGAAGGTCGTTGCGATGGCGCGCGGGTGCTAACAATCGTCTCGATGCAGATCAAACGACAGTGCCAAATCAGTTTCATGAGTGTTGGGTTGTTGCCATGTCGTGTGGCTGGATGAGAATGGCAAAGCGCAACACCCAGGCGTGAATATTGAGCGTTTCCGTTTGTATCCCATGCATGTTTACTGTAATTCGGCGCCGATCGCTTCTCAAGCGGGCATTTTGTTATCACTTGGCTTGTCCACATGTCAGTGACGGACAGCTCGGGGTCGTCACGCCACGACCCCGCCGTAGACCGCTCTCCTTGTGATTTCGCCGCTCATGTGGTGTTGGGTGGCACCATGGCGCGTTGCGACTACAAATACGTATGTCGTGTTGAATATGGTGCGCACTCTTGGTTTCAAAAGGTGGCAGACATTTTGCCTTTTGGTTTGGACGCCGCCCGCCCCTGAGGGATGCTCTGTTGGCGATTGGATGCGCTTCCGTGTTTCCTCGCAGACGTCCTTGGAGCTGGGCGCTGGATCGGTAAGAGGTGTATATGTTTTTGTTTGCCTTAAGCTATGGGCTTGCTTGAGACGGAGGAGGTCTTTGGGGACGCTGGGAGGTTCTGGGACGCTCTGTGAGGGAGCGGGAGGCTCTGCTTGAATGGTTACCAGAGCCCCTTGGAAGCCCACGGAGTCCCGTTTCGACGCGGCCCGCAGTGATTGTCTCGTTGGTCTTCTCGGTTGTCAGAGTTGGTCCTCGCGGTTCTCTGCAGTTCCATCGATGCTCTTAGAGGCCTGACCGCGCTCACAATGGAGGTCAGCGGGGGGACCGAACAAACACTACAGCACGTTTAACGTAGTTGCACCTTTTGAAGCAGAACCGCAACATGAGCGTTCAGTCGCAACTCAAGTACATCTCCGATGCTCACAACTAGCCTAGAACATGGAATTTACTGGTAACCTCACTGTCATCCACAGCTGTTGAAAACATAGTTGCCTGTACCATTACATGACAGATCATATCCGGGGGTACATCCTTGTTATCACTGTGGTATGCATCTTATCCGAGAAGCGCTGGAATGCTGCGGTGATGCCACTGGCTATGTAGGCAACCTTGTTGCGGAGATGTTGATACTCAGCGATCGAGGATCAGCAATGCTAATCATCACTCCCATCTAACACAATGTCTTCTGATCAGAAGAACAGGTTGGAAGATCGATCAGTGGAGAGGGAGGGAGGAACGCGTGAGGAGGAAACTTATTAACAGGGGAATGAAGACGAGAAGGGGGCGATACCGATGTTGAGGGGATGCGAGGGGCGGGAGGCAGTGACGAGGATTGACGGAGATCACGCGGAGGAAGATGTGAGCGGTGAACGAGGGGAGGGGTGTGGATGCGGGAGGAGGGGTTCGAGGTGTAGGAGGAAGCAGGGACGAGGAGCAGGAGGATGATGCGGACGAGGACGAGTGCCAAATGGGGGGAGCTGGAGGAGGAAGGATGGGCGCTGGAAGCGGCAGCAAGGACAGGGGGGGCCAGCGCCCTCCCCTCCTGGCCACGAACGGGCCCTTGGGGGGCGCCGGTGGGCGGACTCGGCGGAGCCAGGGCCCCGCCCCGCGGGGGCGCGCCCTGGCCCCCGTGCGGACAGGGCGGAAGGGCGCCAGGGGAGGGGGCGCGGGGCTGGACCTCCCGGCGGTCCGCTGGCCCCCTCGCCCCCGCTGGCCTTTATTCTGGTCCCGGGGCTCCCTCGGGCCCCCTGTTCGGGACGATCGAAATGGGTACGGCAAGAGTGGGCACAAAGACCAACAGCAGTTCCTCGTCATGTTGAACAGGAGTCGCTGTCGGCGTCGCCGCGGCCTGTGTCCACTGAAGACACAAGGCCGCCTGCCCAACAGCGGCCGCTGTCGGTTTTGGACAACATTTGTTGTTGGGCATTGTACCCATTTCGGGCGTCCAAACTCGTCGGTGCTCGGAGGGCCGTATTTCTCGGAAGCGCGGTGGGCACGCCAGCCCCCCGCGGGGATACTTCGCAGGAGGGGCTTCGATGTGCTCCCCCCCCCCCCCCGAGGGGCGACCTGCTGGGACCAGCCCCGCCCAAATGCAAATGACGTATCAGGTACTGGCGCCCCCCCCAAAGGAGGTTCGAGAGTAGGCCTCACCTGGAGAGATTGCATATTTGTTTCCCGGGTAGCTTCTGCCTCGCAGGGTTTGGGCTTGATAACCCTGGAGTAGGTTTCGGGAGCCCGAAAGCAGGCTTGAGATATGGTTCTAATATGATTTTCGATTGCGAAGGCCTTCAGGCCAGTGCCGCCGTCTCGACTCGAGGGGGATGCCGACGACGACGACGACAACGACGACGAAGATGACGAAGAAACGACGACGGCGACGACGACGGCCACGACGAAACACAGTCAACAATTTTGATCATCAGAGTGAGGGGGCGGAACGGTCATTCATTGTCCCTGGGTGCGTTGCTGAATCGGGAATTCGTGGTGAGAAGTCTGCTGGTTGCTTTATTGTTGTTGTTGTCGTCGTCGTCGTCGTTGTCGTTGTCGTTGTCGTTGTCGTTGTTGTTGTTGTTGAACATTATTTCTTCTTAAGAATAATTATTGTTGGGACCCCTGGTGCGCGACCCCCCTCCAAAACCTAGGCCGCAGCTACATTTTCATCATTTTTTCGCAGAAGCTTCAGAAAAGTGGATTATGTCCGGATCCGGTTGTTTTGTTCCCCCCCGCTTTCCCCTTGCAAAAAACACTATAAAATGAAAATTCTTGTTCTTACTTGATCAAATTGCAAGAATCCCTTGCAAAAAATAAGGTAAAGTGGACATTCGTGCGCGCAAGACGAAATCCTTCCAAAACCTTAGGTTTCGTAGCGATTTTAACATAAAAACATCAAAAACCCAATGGTTTTTTAAGAAAAAATTGTCAAAATGTCCTTCCGCGCGCGCTGTCCGAATCCCACAAAACCAATGGTTTTTCAACATTTATGTTACATGAGCTCGCGCGAGCTACTTTTTCTTGTTCTAACATAATCAAATTTCAATAATCCCTTGCAAAAAATAAGGTAAAGTGGACATTCGCGCGCGCAAGACGAAATCCTTCCAGAACCTTAGGTTTCGTAACGATTTCAACATAAAAACATCAAAAACCCAATGGTTTTTCAAAAAAAAATGTCCAAATTTCATCCCGCGCGCGCTGTCCGACTCCCACAAAACCAATGGTTTTTCAACATTTATGTTACATGAGCTCGCGCGAGCTACTTTTTCTTGTTCTAACATAATCAATATTCCCTTGCAAAAAAAAGTAAAGTGGACATTCGCGCGCGCAAGACCAACAAAAAACACGACGATCTCAGGAACTTGCCCCAAAAATGTGACCAACTCCGCTCTCTCTGTCTCTCTCTCTGTCTGCTCTCTGTCTCTCTCTCTGTCTGTCTGTGTCATGTATTGTATGTCACAATTGCAGGATGCTGGGCACACGCGCGCCCCGAATAAGTGACCAAGTTCTGTGGGTGTGTACCCCACGCCAGTGTAGTAGCCACGGTCGTCCGCACGCCACGAAGTGAAGTGTCCCAACGTCATAGGGCGGGAAGCTGGGTTTGGGTGGTCGCGAAGAGTCGTTTGGATATTTGGTAGAGCTTGAACTGCCCCCCCACGAAGTGGGGGTATTGTCTCGCGTCGCATGAAAACCCTGGCACTGGTGAGAACACTGAGCGTTCGGGTAAAATGATTGTTGTTGTTGTTGTTGTTGTTGTTGTTGTTGTTGTTGTTGAACATTATTAATTCTAAAGAATAATTATTGTTGGGGCCCCTGGTGCACGGCCCCCCCGCCGCGCCTAGGCCGCAGCTACATTTTCATCATTTTTTCGCGAAAGCTTCAGAAAAGTGGATGGGGTCCAGATCCGGTTGTTTTGTTGTAATCCGTTTTCCCTTGCAAAAAACACTATAAAATGACATTTCTTGTTCTAATATAATCAAATTTCAAGAATCCCTTGCAAAAAATAAGGTAAAGTGGACATTCGCGCGCGCAAGACGAAATCCTTCCAAAAGCTTAGTGTTCGGAGCGATTTTAACATAAAAACATCAAAAAACCAATGGTTTTTCAACAAAAAAATGTCAAAATCTCATCCCGCGCGCTCTTGCGGATTCGTAGGAAACCCAACACTTTTTAAACATTTCTGTCAAACGGGCTTTTGCGAGCAACTTTTTCGAACTTCTGCGACAACGGTTGCGCACCTGCCAGGGCCATCATCCCTGTCAAATAATACCATGCGG
Organism: Prorocentrum cordatum; assembly: GCA_963575745.1. Lineage (NCBI taxonomy): Eukaryota > Dinophyceae > Prorocentrales > Prorocentraceae > Prorocentrum > Prorocentrum cordatum. Next base: position 88,078 of record CAUYUJ010011114.1, read on the forward strand.
GACACATTCGTTTTTTCTTCGCGCGCGCACGCCGAAATCTCCAAAAACCATTGGGCTTCTTAAGAATTTAGCACCGCGCATCATAAAATCACACGAATCGCACCGTAGGTGGAAGGCTTAACAACTTCTGTGGGTTAACAAGGCTTAACAACTTCTGTGGGTGTACGAACGTAGGCTTAACAACTTCTGTGGGTGTGTACTCCACGCCAGTGTAGTAGCCACGGTCGTCCGCAGGCCACGAAGTGAAGTGTCCGAACGTCATAGGGCGGGAAGCTGGGTGTGGGTGGTGGCGAAGAGTCGTGTGGATATTTGGTAGAGCTTGCACTGCCCCCCCACAAAGTGGGGGTATTGGCTGGCGTCGCATGAAAACCCTGGCACTGGTGAGAACACTGAGCGTTCGGGTAAAGTGATTGTTGTTGTTGTTGTTGTTGTTGTTGTTGTCGTTTGTTGTCGTCGTCCCATCCGCGACCCACCCGCGGCCCGCGACCCACCCCGCGACCCACCCCGCGACTCACCCCGCGACTCACCCCCCGACCCACCCCGCGACCCACCCCGCGACCCACCCGCGACCCAACCCGCGACCCACCCGCGACCCACCCCGCGACCCACCCCGCGACCCCCCCGATACCCACCCTGCGACCCACCCTGCGACCCACCCGCGATCCACCCCGCGACCCATCCGCGACCCATCCGTGACTCACCCGCGACCCACCCGCGACCCATCCCGCGAGCCACCCTCAAGGGAAGAAGAGCCACCGGACCTGACAGTTGACGTTTACTAACACGGCCCTGGACGTTGACTGATCAGCCCTGCCCTGTTCGATTCATTCCTTGTATGCGTTTACCAAAGGGTATCGCTTGTCGGGGTGATTATTCTGGGACGGATTTTCTGCCCTCTACACCCGCGATCCAACAGCTACCCACCCGCGACCCATTTGCGACCCACCCGCGACCTACCCACATTGGTGTAACACAAACAACCGGGGCCTGCGGCTGGCTCGTTGTATGGTTTGTGGAACTTTGGCGCCTGCGTCGGGCTTCTCCTGAGTATCGCAAACTGCAGACGTCGCACTGCCCTCTTACTCTTATCCCCATCTGTGGGGTGTTACGTATTTGATTTGACCCTCTTGGTGTTGTCATGGGAGTACTCTTGGGGCGTTTTCGCGCCTCTTGGGAGCCTCCTGGGGACTTCTCGGGCGCCTCTTGGCGCCTCCTGGGGGCCTCTTGGGGCAGACGTCTTGACATGTCGGATGGTGTTCTCCCTCTCGGGAGCCTCTTGGGGCCCATGTGGGGCCGTGTTCGGCCGTCTTCGGGCCCTCTTGGGCGGTCGTGGGATCGTCTTGGGCCGTCTTTGGGCCGTCTTCGGGCGTTTTCGGCAGCATCGTTGGCCAGCTTGGGGCGATGCTGGTGGCATCTTGGGTTGTATTGGAGCGTCGTAAGTCGAACGGAAGCCGAAAACGCGATGACACATAAATCATATACCAATCACCCCAAAAAATGAGTTTCGCCTCGTGGGGTCTTCTTTGGGCTCCTCTTGTAGCCCTCTCGGGGCCTCTTGGGGCTTCTTGGGACAAATGATGCCGTCTTCAGGGTATGTTGGGCCGTCTTTGGTTTATCTTATGTTGCACCGCCTTGGACGTGCATTGCCAAATGAGAGCAATCAGACCTGCTCGGAGAGGACCCGGCACACGGGACGGGGGGGGCGGTAGTGCGTGGTCCAGTACGGAACGGGTTGCCCTTCAATTCGAGTGCCACGTTGTTGGATCTAAGGAACAGGCTGGCCTTCAGCTTCGAGTGCCACGTTGTTGGATTTCCCTCTGGCTGGCGCGCTCGGGGGGGAGGACCCAGGAACAAACCGGGGGAGCGACGACGACCACGACGACGACGACGACGACGACGACGACGATTCTAACGGGAATAACGGGAAAAGCCCCCCACGCACGCCGGCAGGGTCGGCGGGTTTAGATCCAGTTTGAGAACCTATGCAAAGCCATGCTCAAACGCATTTAATCTTAATGCGCGCCCATGTTGAACCCTACTGCACACATACTTCAAGCATGCTTCTGGGAGGCGGAGCGGAGGTGAAGAACGAGGGGGGGGGAGATGCGAACCAGGGAAGGACCAGAAGGATGAAGGGCAGCGAAGGAGTTGGTCCAGCGGGGTATGGGGAGGGAGGGATGACAAAAGGGTTGCGGAGGAGATGGCACGGACTATGAGGAGGGTAGGGACATGGGGGAGCCGTGAGAGGAGTAGGAGGAGGAGGAGGAGGAGGAGGAGGAGGAGGAGGAGGGGGAGAAGACGAACAGTAATATGAGGGCGATAGCGATGAGAGCGACAACAAGGATAATGTTGACGATGGCAAGGGTGATGTTGCGGCCCGTCTCGTCCAGTCGACATTGTGATATCAATGACAGTGGCTACAGCGCGCCAGAAGTGTAGCGGATCTTGCCTGCGATGTCGCCATGGCGTCATTTGTTTCGCAGTCGTGTTCGGGAGTGTTGACGTGGCCAACAAAAAATCCAACATGCACACGCCATAAGTCGGAAATTTGGCTTTGCCAAGTCATCTGGCCGCTGCATTTGCGCCAACACGCTTTGAGACAACCAGGTGGTGGTTGGTTCATGTGTGATCGCGTTCTTTTGTTTCGTACGCGTGGAGCCTTTCTTTTGGAACCGACTTTGCTTGTAAGTCCATCCCCTGGAGCTAAGCGTGGACCCTGCTTAAGACCTATCTCGGAGTGTCTCGGAGGGTCTCGGGCCTCCAGGTGCCGGAGGCCCTGGGAGGTCCCTCGAGGCCGAGGGAGGCCGCCAGGGCGGCTTGCGGATGTGCTATCTTTGCTTGAAGCGCGAGGGGCGCGGCGTCAAGATGGCCCCGGCGTTCGGGCGCCGATCGCCATGCTTGTCGCCGGGAGGTCGGGAGCGGCCAGGGAGGGTGGGGGCGAGGATCAAGGGGGTGCGTGAACACTTTGGCTGGGGGCATGGCATCGCTCGGCGCGTCTCATGACCCCCTCGCGTCCGCGCAGGTCCCTCGGGCCATGGCTTGCTAATCAGAGGAGCCAGAGGTCGCGATAATGACACCTCACAAGGTTCCTAGGATGTCTTGGATTACCCCTCGTGATCAAGACGGGCTGCAGAAAAGAGTGCAGAGAGATGCTCTCGTGAACTCTTGGAACGCATCTTGGGGCTCTCTTGGGGCCCTCTTGGGAGCCCTGGAAGGCCTTCTGGGGCCATCTTGAAGGCCATCGATCAAATGAGGAGATAGGATAACGTTCAGTTCCCCCCTGAAGAGACCAACATGGGGGGCCAAAACCTGAGTAAAACCAATGATTTTGGCTTCCTCGCCGAGGCCGTTTTGGACGCCCCGACACCTCGCGGAACCTCAAGAACAAGTCCAGGGGAGGGGTAAGGGGAGGGGTCAAGACTCCCTCCCCGCCCGCAAGCCGTCTCGCTCACTCCCACCCGCCCTCCCAACACATACGTAGCACCCGAGCCTGCCCCGAGCCGCAGCATATTCAGAAGTCGTCTTTGGATGGGAAGCTACTGGGGGCGAATCCGCCGCCGCCGCCGCCTCCGCCCGCCGCCGCCGCCGCCGCCGCCGCCCGCCGCCGCCGCGCCGCCGCCGCCGCCCGCCGCTGTCCGCCGCCGCCGCCGCCACCCGCGCCCGCCGCCACCGCCGCCGCCCCCGCTGCCGAATCGCCGCCGCCTGCCGCCGCAGCCGCTGCCGCCACCGCTGCCGCCGCCGCCGCGCCGCCGCCGCCCCGCCGCCGCCGCCGCCACCGCCGCCGCCACCGCCGCAACCGCCGCAGCCGCTGCCCCCGCCGCAGCCGCCGCCGCCGCCGCCAAGTGTACTCTGTATTGTTTTTGAGAGGGATTGTGGGGAGAGGCCGCATCGGGTTCGCTGCGCATGCTCCGAATGTGGAGGCAGAGTGTGTTTTGGATTGTCTTTTACCAGAGATGGTGGGGGGGGGGGGCGCATGGTCTCGGGTTTCGCATGGGGGGGCAATGTATACTAATAGGGAACAGTGATCAACCCTTCCCCGTAAGGGAAGGGGGGGAAGAGGGAAGAGACATCTCGTTAGACCACCTGTGTCCAGAGAGCTGGTGGTATTCCTTGTAAAACGGTGTTTCAAAACGGCGTTTCCGCTGCAGTTGGGGCCTCGTTTTCGGATCGGCGTTGTGCTCCCGACGTTCAAAATTGGCGTTCGCGCCCCAGCGCAGGCTTCGTTTCTGGACCTGGGTCCTTCCACGTCGTTGTCGCCCTCCCCCTGTCCCCTCGTCCGCCCTATCCTGGTCATGCTGCTCCTCCCGCTCCCTCCACTTCAGTTGCCGCCTGCTGCTGTTCGTCCGCGTCCTCCTTTTCCTCCGTCTTCATCCTCCTGCTCAACCCTCCCATTCCTGATTGCGCATCGCAGAACTGGGTCTTTTTAGGAGTGCCAGGTCCGCATGCCGCGCGTCCGCGCACACAGAGAGATTCACAGCGTCACCGAGCCGGGCTTGTCCGGTCCCCTCCTCGTCGGCCTCCCCCTTGTCCCTCCCTTCCTCTTCCCCTCCTCATACGGGTGATGTTCCCGCTCCCCCTCCCTCTTCCCCCCATCCCCCTCTTGGGATCCGCCCCGGCGCCCCCGCCGGGCAAGGAAGTGGCCTGGCAGGACTCCAGGAATTACATAATGGGGGACGATTGGGGGGGGGAGAGAGAGAGATGCACTTCTCGCGCATCCCGAGGGCCCTACAGGGCCCCCCTGGGGCCCACACGGGGCACGAGAGGTGCACGCTTCTCCTCACGTTTCCCCCCCCCCCCCCCCCCCCCGTATCGCCCCCCCCAGTAGGCAACGCCCAGGGCGTCAGGGCGGCTTGCGCCGCCGGCCTGGCGGACACGCGAGGCCGCTCCATCGCTCGCACCCATCGATCCCTCCTTCCCCCGTGCTGTGTGCAACTGCCACCCGAAGGCATCCCGTCCCCCCACTTTCGGCGTCCAGAGAGAGCGCTCAGGACCAGGATCGCGGCGGCTCATGGGGCTTTGCAGGCTCGACTGTGGACGGCCGCGCAGCGCAGGGTGCCTGGCTGCGCGCGCCAATCCATGGTTCGGGCCTGGTCCTGGAGTGTCGTGCCGAAACCGCCAGACAGCGAGCAGGAACCCTCGGTTGCGGGTGCGGAAGATAGAAGAGTCACGCAGGCATTGCGTGGACGTCGTTGCCAAAATCCCATAGCATGTAGCAGCGTGTCCAGACCTGAGCCAAGTTGGTTGCGGAGTGATCGTTCTCCCCATCCCTCGTTTCTCATGTTTCCCGCAGTCTTCCTCCTTTCCTGTCTCTGCCCCTGCTCCCCCCCACTTCGTCTTCCCTCCTCGCCCTCCCTACTCTCAGGATGCAACTCCTGAGAGGTTCAATTCAGCATCGGCGCTGGCAAATCCGTGGCAATCTGGCTTGATCCCGCTTATTCGGGATGGCCTGCGCAATCGGGCTTCATCCCGATTGATCCCAACGAACATTGTTTAAATCTTGGGCTCGATCCGGGCCAATCCGGCTAAGTGGTTTCTCGATGGAGAGACTGGCAGTTGCCTCCTAACCTACTCCTCAGACTTCCAGGCCCCGGCCCGTTTCAAGCCCAGGCTCTCTTGAGGCATGAATTTTGAATGGTTCTGCGGACTTGCAGTGTGTCGCTTGAGCTTAGTAGGCCGCCGCCAGCGTCGTGAACGCGACCCGGCTGCTCGATAGACTCCGCGAGAAGCCGCTGGCCGAGTTTTTTCAATGAAGCCAGCCCCGCCTCAATCCAGGCCTCCCAGCTGGGGTCGAAGTAGATGGGGACGGAGGACGGCGACGCGCCGCCTATGCGTAGGCGATGCGTCTCGATGTGGGGCCCGATTTTCTTCACGCCGACGGCGCCGATGCATCGCCAGGGCTGAGAGCCAGGAGCCGTGTCGGGCGCGCGTGACAGTGTCAGCGCTTGCAGGGGTCGGCCAATCCCCTCTGATCCCCTCCGCTTGACCTGGCTTGGGGAGCCGCGTGCAGCCGACCGACCCCCCTCTCCCTCCGCTGTGCCGGGTTGGGGGCCACCTCGTGGGTGGCCCAGGTTCGTGGCATTCGGGGGTTGCTGAAGGCTCCCCTGGCCCAAGGTGCCCCCAGCTTTTCGTTCAACTTGGGAGCTCTTGGGGCTTTCTGGGCCTCGTGAGAGGTGCTCTGGAGGCCGCGGGGGCCTCCTTGGAAAGCCTGGAGGCACCTTGGGCTCAGGGCACCTCTAGCAACACCCGAGACATGGCCGCGGCTGACCCGGTTGAGCGGTGACCCAGGTTAGTGCGTCCCCGACTACTCCGACGGAGGATGTGGACATTTGTTGGCGGTTCTGAGGGGAGAAAAATGCCGTAGACATAGGTGGTCGGAGGTCGGTGTGGATTTTCTCGATCGGCGTTGGTCCCCCCCTCCATGGCGCGCTCCGCGCGCCAGGGGCGGCGCCGGAGGCGCCGCCAGTGGGGCCCAGCGCCAATCCAAGAAATCCGCGCGCACCTCCAGAAGTCCATGTTTCTGCAGCTGCTAGGAGGAAGTTCCTCGAAGCCTCGCGCGGCGCGCAGTAGTGGTATCAAATGTCTAGTCCTCACGTCCGCCCCATCAGATATGGAGCGACGTTAGCGCGGCGACGCTCCGACGCAAGTCGAGGCGAATCAGACGTAAATCCGGCGTGACTCCGACGCGAATTCGACGTAGACTGGGTCACGAGTTGTTGCGCAGGGTTTCCAGGAGTTTCCTCAGAAAGGTGCACCGCCCCCTGGCCTTCCATGGGGGAGCTCGGCTGAAATCAAACGGTGGCGAAGCGTCCCGGCTTGCCCATTGTCCCACCAAACCAGTATGCTTAGAACCTTTTGGTGGTTTGCACGACGTGTTCTTAGAACGTGGCTGGCTGAGACAGTTTTGTTTGGACGCGCCGATTCCTTCTGGTCGACGGACACCTGGTCCTGCTGTCCTGGCACCCTTTGTTTTGGGAACCTGGCCTACAGGAGTGTTGGGGCGGGCGGTCTCTTCAGCGCAGGGCACGGAGCACGGGCGCGAAGACGGGCTGACCTCAGGCGCGAGCCTCGGTGGTCTGCACCCGCACCCAGCGAGGCGGCCGCCCCGCTCTCTGGCGGTCTCGCGAGGCACCGCTCCGGCGGCCGCCCCTCCCCCCTCGACCACGAGAGGCTTTCACTCGCCGAGCGTGTTCCACTACTCGCAAAGTGCCAAACCTCAAGAAGGCATTAAGAACCGCCCCCCCCTTTCACGGTGGATTATAACGCCCCCGCACCCTGGAGCGTTATGGCTGCACCGGAGGACCTGGCTGCGGGGACTCGGGGCCTAGCTAGGGCTTCGCAGGGCTTAGCAGTGCTAGGCCTTAGCAGGGCCCCGCAGGGTTCAGCATGGCTCAGCAAAGCTCAGCGGAGTCTAGCAGGGCTGAGCAGGGCCTGGCAGGACTGAGCAGGGCTCCGCGGGGCTGAGCAGGGCTGAGCAGGGCTTAGCAAAGCTTAACAGGGATTAGCAAGGCCTTGCAGGGCTTAGCTTGGCTTGGTAGGGCTTAGCAGGGTTTAGCAGAGCCTAGCAGTATTCAGCAGGACTTAGCAAGGCTCAGCAGGGCTTAGCAATGCTTAGCAGGGCTTAGCAAGGCTTAGTAAGGCTTAGCAGGGCTTAGCAGGGCTCCGCAGGGCTTGGCAAGGCTCCACAGGGCTTAGCAGGACTCAGCAGAGCATAGCAGGGCTTAGCAGAACTTAGCATGGCCTAGCAGTGCATAGCAGAGGTTAACACTTGTTAGCAAGGCCTAGCAGGGCTTTTAGCCGAACTCAGCAGCCCTGAGCAGGGCTTACAAGTAGCAGGGCCTAGCAAGGAATAGTAGGCCTTAGCAGGGCCTAGCAAGGCTTTGCCTAGCATAGCAGGGCTTAGCATGGCCTAGCATGGCTTAGCAGGGCTCAGCAGGGCTTAGCAGGGCTTTGCAGGTTTTAGCAAGGCCTAGCAGGGCTAAGCAGGGGGGGCTGAGCATTGCCTACCCGAGTTTAGCAAGGCCCAGCAAGGCCCAGCAGGTCTCAGCAGGGCCTAGCAAGGGTGATCAGGGCCCACCAGGACTTAGGAGGGCTCAGCAGAGGTTAGCAGGGCTTGGCAAGGCCTAGCAGGGCTTAGCATAGCTTGGCAGGGCTTCGCAGGGCTTAGCAAGGCTTGTCTGGGTTTAGCAATGCTTAGCATGGTTTTGCAAGGCTTAGCAGAGCTCAGCAGGTTCTAGCAAGGCTTATCTGGATGTAGCAAAGCTTACCAGGGCGTAGTAAGGCTCAGCAGGGCCCAGCAGGGCCTATCAATGCCCAGCACACGGCATAGCAGGGTTGAGCGGGGCCTAGCAGGTCTTAGTCGGGCTTAACAGTGCTTAGTTGGCGTAGCAGGGCTCAGCAGGGCCCAGCAGTGCCTGGCAGGGCTTAGCAGGGTTTAGCAGGGCTTAGCAGGTCTAGCGGGGCTTATCAGGGCTTGGCAAGGCGTAGCAAGTCTTTGCAGGGCTTAGCATGGCCCAGCAGGTCATGGCAAGGCGTAGCAGGGTGTATCATGGCTTAACATGGCTTATCAGGGCCCAAGCAGAGCCCAGGAGGGTTTGGCAGGGCCTAGCAGGGCCTAGCAGGCCTGTCCCCAACAGGGATTAGCAAGGTTTAGCAGGGCCGAGCCCGGCTAAGCAAGGCTAAACATGCCGTTGCCGGCCTTCGCAAGGTTTATCAGGGCTCAGCAGGGCCGAGCACGGCTCTGCAATTCTCCGCAAGGCTCAGCAGGGATCCGCAGGCACTAGCAGGGCCTAGCAGTGCTCTGCAGGGCTCAGCAGGCCTTAGCAGGGCTCCGCAGGGCCCAGCAAGGCTCAGCAGGGCTCAGCAAAGCTCAGCAGGGCTTCGCAGGGCTAGCAGGGCCTGGCAAGGCTGAGCAGGGCTCCGCAAGGCTTAGCAGGGCTTAGCAGAGCTTCGCATTGCTAGCAAGCTTTATCAGGGCGTGGCACGGCCTAGCAGGACGCAGCAGGGCTAGGCAGGGTTTAGCAAGCTTTCGCAAGAATGAGCAGGGGCTTAGCATGGCGTTGTAGGGCCTAGCAAGGCTTGTCAGGGCCCCGCAGGGCTTGGCAAGGAAGGCTCCGCAGGGCTCAGCAGGACTCCGCAACGCGTAGCAGGGCTTTGGCCGAGCAGTGCATGGCATGGGGTTAGCAACGGTTAGCAGGGCCTAGCAGGGCTTTTAGCCGAGCTCAGCAGCTCTGAGCAGGGCTTACAGGTAGCAGGGCCTAGCATGGAATAGTAGGGCTTAGCAGGGCCTAGCAGAGCTAAGCAGGGCCTAGCAGGGCTTAGCAGGTCTCAGAGGGCTTGGCAGGGCTCAGCACTTAGCAAGGCTTAGCAAGGGGGGCTAAGCATGGCCTGCCCGAGTTTTGCCAGGCCTAGCAGGGCTTGGACAAGCTTAGCAGGGCTGGCAGGGCTAAGCAGAGTTAGCTTGTATGATGTTTATAATGTGATACTTCTGCTCGGGCTTACTCGCATTCCCAATCGCTGTGCGGGCGCGCCTCGGGCTGTTCGGAATTTCCGCGTCGCGCGGGTGCTAGAATAACGCGGGGGTGCGTGGCGGGGCGAAACTCTGATGGTCATTCGTGCTCGCATTCTGAGTCGTACTCTTTTTCGTAAGCGTACTCCCTATTTCTATTATTTTCAGTATTGTTATACTGCTACGTTTACTAGCACTAGTTCTCTTACTTTTACTATTGCTTTTATTCGTTCCCTTTTTTTGCTCGCACTCGTGGTCTCACTCATCTTCTTACTCCCAGTCTTGCTCTGAGTCGTACTCTTAGTCTTACTCTTACTCTTGCTCTTGTTCGTCTTCTTACTCTTAATATTGTTGTTAGTTTTACTCTTGTGTATAGCATGATCATTCTTCGTATTCGTATGCGTTACTGTAATTCGAATTATTGATCTTATATCCTCATCCGTACTCTTACTCCGATTTTGATTGTTCTGAGTACTCTCGTGATTTCGGGGCCCGCGGGTGCTGAGATAACGCGACGGCGCGGGGCGGGGCGATGCCCTGGGATGGACCCCCCCCCTTTGGAAGGCCGAAGATATGTTATTTTTCTAACGGGGGCGCAAAATGAGCCGCAAGGGAAGAGGAAGGAGAGGGGGGGAGGGGGGGGGAGGAGGGGGGGGAGGAGGAGGACTCGGGGGGTCAGGACAGGGGTTCCTCAGGAACACCACGACGACGACCGCGACAACGACGACGACGACGGGGGCCTCCCCCGAGGGCTTCGGTTTCCTCCGTCTGCCCTGCGCGGCCCCTCCTCGGGCCTCCGGCCGTCAAGGCGCACCCCCCCCCTGAGTTCCTCCAGAGGTCCTCTCAGGAACCCCGCGACGACGACGACGACGACGACGACGACGCGCTCAGGCGACCACCGCCTGAGATCAGTAGCGGCGTCGGCTCAGGGTTCAGGCAACTGGTTCAGGCAGGATGCAGGCCTTCGCGATGGGCGCCGCGGGCGCCGCAGTCGCGGCCGCCGCAGTCGCTCGCGTCGCGGGGGCTGGCATCAGCACGTATGATCAGCGCCTCGTCAGCGTCGCCATCTTCGTCGCGATGGCCGCCCTTGTCCTGAAGGTTCTCAGCGCCCTCAACGAGGAGACGGTCAGCAAGATCAGGGAGGTCTCAGATGCGGTCTCTTACTCCGTCGGCCACATCAGCGCCATAGCGAACTTCATCGAGCGTCGCTTGATGCGCTTCGAATTCAGCCCATTCGAATGCGCTCGTCAGATAACGCCAGCGATCAAAGAATGGGGCATGCATATGGACCCTTACTTTGGCGCGCGTCAGGCTTATCAGCAGCTTTCTCTGTCCAGTCGCAATTTTTCCAGCGTTCTCAGAGTGCTCCGAGTTCAATTCAGCTGAGCATCATCATCAACAAAGCCATTGACCAGTCAGTTTCGGACGCCGGCAGCGACAAGATCAGGGCCATGAAGACTGAGTTCAGCAACGCTTGGAAGGATCACTTCCACGGACACGGCCCCAGCTACGACGAGCCAGCAACGGTGGAATAGGCTACAGCGAATCAGCTGTTCAGCGAGGCGCAACCAGTCGACTTCCACGGGTTTCAGTGAGCGGACGGCGCTCAGCACCCGCCAGGACTGAGGAGTAGGGTCCCCTTTCTTATTCGTAGTCTTATTCGTACTCGTACTCTTGTTTCTCTTATTCGCAGTCGCACTCTTCTTTTTATTCGTACTTTTTTTCTTTCGCGTACTTATATCCGCACTCTTGTTCGTATTCTTCTTCTTCGTAGTCTTATCCGTATTTTTATTCGCATTCTGATTCGTAATAGTAAACGCATTCGTATTCGTATTCTTACTCTTATCCGCACTCCTTTCCCTGACTCTTTTTCGTGCTCTTACTCGTTCTCTTATGCGCATTCTTTTTCGTACTCTTACTCGCGTTCTTAGTTGTACTCGTACTCTTATTCGTATTATGAGTCGGACTCTTGCTCGTGTCCTCAATTTTCTCAGCTGCTCCTTTGCTTTTCCATGTCTCTAGCAGCTTCTCTGTGGTTGTCTTTGCTTTTCCTTGCTTGTTCGTAGCTCTCTCGGTTTGTTTTGTATTTTTTCTTAGGTTGTCCTTGGTTGGCTTCCTGTAGCTTTTCCTGATTTGTCTTAGCTGTTCCTTAGCTCTCTTACCTTCTCCTTGTTCTTAGTTGTTTTTTTTTGTTTTTCTCTCTCTCTCTCTCTCTCTCTCTCTCTCTCTCTCTCTGTTTTTTTTTTTTTTTTTTTTTGTTTTTCCTCTCTCTCTCTCTCTCTTCTCTCTCTCTCTCTCTCTCTCTCTCTCTCTCTCTCTCTCTCTCTCTCTCTCTTTCTTTCTCTCTCTCTCTCTCTCTCTCTCTCTCTCTCTCTCTCTCTCTCTCTCTCTCTCTCTCTCTTTCTCTCTCTCCCTCTCTCTCTCTCTCTCTCTCTCTCTCTCTCTCTCTCCTTTCTCTCTCCCTCTCTCTCTCTCTCTCTCTCTCTCTCTCTCTCTCTCTCCTCTCTCTCTCTCGAGGGCCGACCAGCAGCGCTACCAACAGCACCAGCAGCGCATTCAGCAACGCGACCAACGCGACGCAGGTCAGCCGAGCACGCCACGCAACCGCTCCCCCGCGCGCGCCCCGACAGGTGGCAGCACGGTGTACGGCGGGGGCGCCGCCTATCACCGTGGCCCCATTGGCGCCAGGCCCGCGGCGGCTGGAGCAGCCGCCTCCAGCTACGGCCATGCCCCCCACGCCAGGGTGCACCCAGCGGTCACCGGCTACCCGCGGGCACTCGCGCAGGCTCCCCCACGGGCCACCTCGCCCGTGCCAGGGTCCACGCGTGCCTGGGGCCATTACCCAGGCCGCCATGACAGCGCACCCAGCAACCAGCCCGCAGTGGTAACCCCTGCGGCTTCAGCCCAGGGGGCTGCACCAAGCCGTGGCAGGACAGGGCGCCCTGAAGGATGGCGCGATGCGAACGTGCGCGCTTGGCAACCGCGCCAACACACGCCCCCGCCAAACGTGGCCGCATCGCTGCGCCCTGCCCAGGCAAAACCTGCCCCACCTGAGCGCGAGAGGCAGCCGCTCGTCCCGCTCGTCCTCACGTACACCCAGGCGCACCACAGCGCCTCCCCGCGGCACAGCGACGGAAGTGCCCATCACATCAGCCCCCGCCCTGACGCTGTCGACCCTGACCAGGCTGCAGCCTCGGCGGCGGGCGGCGCAGGCGGCCCCCGCCAGCCCAGTCCAACGCCCTGCGCAGCGCCGATCCGCTCCCCGAGCAGGGCGGACTCTGCGCGCGCTAACGCCCAGGCGACCTCGCCACGCGACCGCCACACGGGAGGGCGCGTCCCGCGCAGCAGGTCCTGCAGCCGCCACAGCTCGCGCAAGGCCCCTGGGAGCTCCACGAGCTCGCCGCCCCGCGAGACTCAGGCTGATGGCAAAGCCCCCGAGGTGGTGCCACGCTTTGGTGCCAGCGCCATCGAACCTGGCCAGGTCGACCTCGAGCCGACGCCGTCCACGGACCAGGAGCTGCCGCCGCCCACCCGCGTGGTCGCCCCCATCGACGAGGCGCCGACCTTCGACCCGTTCAAGAACAAGTACCGCGTCAAGGACCTCGCGGCGGGTTTCGGCGGTGGCTCACCGCTCTCTCCACAGAGTCGTGGCGGCGCTCCCGCCACCTCAGCCGCTGCCGCGGCAGCGGCGGCCCCGCGTGGAGTCAGCCCTGTCCGCAACGTTTGCCTCGCGGCAGCGGGCATGGACGAGGCTCAGCGCCAGGCCACCGACCGCGCTGCTCGAGTTGTTCCACCTGATGCTGCTCATCACGGTACTGACGGGGCGGGCGCGCCGCCGCAGGACGGACCAGCGGTGTCGCGTGCGCAGTATATGCGCGTGCGTTGCGCCGCTGCCGCGCCGAGCTGCCGCCGCTGGTCTGCGTTTGCTCTTGTGTTCGGCAGGACGGATCGAGGAGTCGCCTCCCTCTCCCTCTGCTGCCGTCTCACCTCTCCTCCCCTCGTCCCCCACGGTACAGGAGTGAGGAGGATTTTTCGATGCAGTTTTGCCGATGTTTATGAACCCCCCCTGGCGCAGTGTCGACCATGCCTCACCTATACCTCTGGCCTGACGGCGGCTTCAGCCCCGTTCAAGCCAATCTGCAGGGACGCCATGAGCTCCCACTGTGGCCAAGCCTCCTACCTGGGTGAGGGCCAGGCTGCCCTCCACCGTGCGGGACGAGCCAACCCCAGCTCCACCGATGGAGACGGGCCAGGTCGCTCCATCCACCTCGTCAGCCTCAACATCACGAGTCTCCCAGCAAACTGGCCAACCATCACCGCTCTAGGTGTCGACCACAACGCCGCAGTCATAGCACTGCAGGAGACCCGACATGCCAAGCCTACCAGACAAGCCATCGCTACCAACGCCGCCAATCCACACCACGGGGGATATCATGCCAGTCTGGGACCTGACCTGGATCTGGCGCGAGCCCAGCGCAAAGCTGCCCACGGCGGCACAGACCACACGGTCGAGGGCAACACTGGCGCCTCGGGAGGGGTCGCCATCCTCTCTAAGGACGCCATCGTCGACTCCACCGTCGACGACACTGCGTCCTGTATCGCCACACTCAAGGCCAAGAAAAGATGGCACGAGGCCTTCCTCCCGCTCTGCACCCAGCACCGCCGCAGGCGGCGAAGAAACAACCACGGGCCCGCTGGGATCTACATAGCGAGCCTATACGGGGTCGCTGGAGGAGACAGCACCGACTTGTTTCGGCTAGCTGACTGCGCCGCCGCGAGGGTCGGCTCAGCCCCGTATTTCATTTGCATGGGCGCCAACACGAACATCGACGACAATCCACACCTGCTGCACATGATGCAGCATGGATGGTCTAACGTCGCTGAAGGCACACCTGGCCACACCATGCACACATATGGCAATATCCCTGACTGGGACCGCGTCACCAAGTGTCCCCGCACTTCGCGCATCGATTACATCATCGCCAACCAAGCGGCGCGATCCCTTGTCACCGACTTCTGCTATCTGCGTGACTTGCCAGCGAAGTCCCATGTTGGCCTGCAGGTCACGCTCGACCTTAGCCGCCTCGACCATACGGCCCGACGCCTTCTAGCCCCCACGCCTTACCCTCCTAACGATGGAGCCCATGAGGGCCACGAACTTCAGGCATTAGGGACCCTCATCGCAGGGCGATGCCAGGACCGCATGGAGCAGGCCGACACACGCGACGATGTGGAACGCATGTTCGCCCTGGCAAACGAGGCCAGCCACGAGTGCCATCTCACTCGGCTGCGCGACCTGCCACCTCCACCGCCAGACCACCCAAAAAAGAAGCCCCCCACCATGCACGGGCTCACACCCACGTTCGAGGAGCGACCCGCTGTCCCCCGCGCCTTTCCCACCTACGGAGCTTCCACGATTCACATGAACCGCCTTCGCAAGCTCCATCGGCAACCTTGTGAGCTTCGCTTCATCGGACAGCACCACCACATTGACTGCCGTGCCATCCCGCCGCACCTGGCGCAGCGCATCGACTGCACGTGGACCGCGGCCCGCCTTCTCTGTCACAAGCTGCGCCCCACGGTCCTCCTGGCCTTTCCCGAGGCCTGGAACCCCGACGAGCCAGCACCACACGGAGAGCACCTGAACCGTCTGATCCAAAACCTTGACTCAGAGCTGGCGCGACGTGCAAACCGAGCCAAAGCTGAACGCATCAAGATTTGGGCTGAGGGTGTCCGCGAGCCGAGCGGGCGAAAGGCGGCCATATACACACGGGCTGCTGACTGCTCGCCCACGGCGTATCTCCGCACGCCCACCACTCCCGACGAAACGCAACTCCACTGCGACACCACCGCCTTCAACCCTGACCAAGCCTGCGCGGACGATAGCGATGCCGACACCGACGCTGGCGGCTTCAGCCCCAGCGACGGTAGCTCGCTCGACACGGACAACGACGAAGGCCACACTTGTGACCCACCACCTGCCCAGGTTCCCGACGCCCTTCCCGCCAACGCCATTGTTGCCAATACCAAAGACATGCTTAAGCTCATGGTCGACACCTGGGAGCCCATCTTGGGCAGGTACCGCGCTCGTGCAGGTTATGATGCCGAAGCCATGCCGACGTGGGCAGACTTCTACGACGAGTACCGACAAGAGCTGCCTACGCCATCACCAGCAGCCCCTTTCCACCTCACCGACGACCAACTCATCCACTTCATTCGCACCCGTTCACCGCGCCGCGCGGGGGGACTCGACGGCTGGACAACTAAGGAGGCCAAGGAGTTACCCGACGGCATCCTTCGCCTCTTCGCCAGCGTCTTACGTGCTATGCAACGCACTGGCACCATCCCAGAGCCCCTCCTTCACGTGCCAAACCCGTGCCTCCGAAAAGGCCGAGGGGAACTCCCGACGGACCAACGACTTCTCTCGGTTCTTTCCGTTTGGATGTACGCGTGGGAAGCGCCAGCCTACCGTAGCCTCACGGACTGGCGGAAAGGATGGACTCACGCCACGAGTTTCGGCGCTGTTCCCAAAGCTACCATTGGGGATGTCAGCACCTCTCTCGCCCTGCGCATCGAGCACGCCAGGGCTTTACTCCTCCCCCTTGCTGGAGCTGCCCTAGACCGACAGAAGTGCTTCGATTACCTCATCACGGACATATGCCTTAACCTTGCGCTGCACGCGGGGTGCCCTCAAGACATCGTTACTGTCCGCCGAAATTTCTACAGGCACCACAAACGCTACATCCGCATGAACGGAGCGTACTGGACTTGGCCAGGACTAACGGTCACCTCCAGGGAAGCTCGTGGTCCCTGGACGACATCAAGCTGCTCATGTGCGTGTGGACAAAGAGGCAGCATCGATGCGTTCCTCGATCGCTCAGCACTACCTTTGTTGACGACAACAACTCCACTACCCACGCCGCGTCTGAGCTGCAGAAATCTCTCGACGAAACCGCCAAGTTTGATCGATTCTCAGGTCAACGCATCCACCCTGGTAAAGTGGCAGGGTGGGCGCTCACCGACGAACTTCACGCCGCCGTCACCCAGCTCACTCTGGCGGAGCGCCCCTTACGTGTGTTCGATACCTTCAAGCTCGTCGGGAGTTACATCAACGCCGAGGCAGCGCCGGCTCCAGCCGCGCTTAACCTCACGGCCACCGCAGACGCCCGTGTACGGAGGGCGACTATTCGCCTGCCGCGCATTGGCAAGCTCCCATCGCCGATGCTTATCAAGGCGCGGCACGCCCGTTCCCTTGCTGCCAGTGTCTGCACCACGGGCACCGACATTCAAGCACCATCAGGCCCAGCCAAAACTGCCTACAACCACGCCCTCAAGGCGGCTATCCGCCCCAAGGGGAACAAGTGGGTCGAGTTCTGGACTCTCATGGCCGTGTGCGTCCCAGGACACGCCCTGGAGATCGACGCCATCACGCAGCGTGAAGCATTCCTGTGCCTGCGGCGACAGGTTAACCGCGACGTTACACTCTGCGGGCTCGCCAGAGACCTCCAACACCACGTCCAGACCCTGTTTGGTGGAGGACCCGTCGGACGACTCGTCCAGTCGCTCCAGCAGCTCCGATGGACCTGGCCCACATTTGGCATCATGTACGACGACTGGGGCTGCCAGATCAGCTGGCTGAATTTACCCCAAAACGCCTTTCCTTCACATGCTGCGGGCCTCACAACGCAGAGCCTTTCTGCGGAGGATCAAGCCACGGCGACACGACCTTGGATACCTTGCCTCTGTCAAACAGGGCCTCGACCTCTTCGCCAGCACGTGGCTCGCCCGAACTAAAGGAGCAGCCAAATGCACTGCCTGGCAGCTGGCGCTCCTCCTGAACTACCTGTCGGGCGGGGACCACACCCAACAGCGACGATCCCGATCAAACACGTCAGCTGACCCCAGCCCCATCTGCCGATACTGCGACGAGGAAGAGGAAACTCAGGAGCACACTGTCCGCGACTGCAAGTGCTGGGCCCGAGAAAGACTCCCTCTCACCACCCTCATCAGTGACGACCAGTGGGCCCGTCTCCCGCCGCACACAAGACACTGCGGGCTCTTTGACGAAGACCCAGCCCTCCTCGACCTGCAGGCCGATCTCGCGAGGGACCCGCTGCCACAGCCCATGCCGCGGCCCTCCCCCGAGGGAGATCCTGCGGCTTCAGCCCAGGACACCTACACCACCTACCTTGACCACGACACTGGTTGGACATGGGTCTACGCTGCCACAGACGGTGCTTGCACCAACCAAGCCATCCCATTGCTAGCACGAGCGGGTTACGGCGTCTACTACGGCATCGACCATCGCATGAACTACAGTGCACGCGTCCACGGCCTAACGCAGAACTCTCAGGTTGCGGAGACCCTCGCCATCGTCCACCTTGCGGCATGTGCCGAACGGCCCGTGCACGTTTTCGTGGACAACCAGGCGGTGGTCGATGGGTTCCAAAGCATCATCGACGGACATCCAGCGCCGCAGGGCACACACGTGGACCTCTGGGAAAAGATCCACCGATGTGTTATGGCCAAGCCAAACATGTTCCGCGTCGAAAAAATCGCCAGCCACCTGGGAGACATGGGCATCGACCTTGGGCTCATCGGGCCCATTGCGGAGGAGTTCAACCGTCAGGCTGACGCCCTTGCCACAATGGCGGCACGCACTCACAACCTTCCAGACGACATTGTCGAAGCTGCCAAAACACGACATCGCCAAGCGACCGTGCTCCATGGGGTCGCTGTCGCTATTTACGAGCGCAGACACCGCACTCTCCCGCTCCCACACCGCAGGGCTGGGTTTACAGCTGCGGAACTCAGCAAAATGGAACCAAACCCCCTGCTGTCGGACCAGGCACCACCCGCGGCTGGACCAGACATCCCGCAGAACCCGGACGAGCTCTGGGCCGAGGCCCAACGAGCGATATACGACGAACAGGAGGACGACCCGTTCGGCTTCGGCGGGGGACTAGACTTCCTGGACGACGGGCCAGCCAGCGCCAACCTTGCCCCGTCGGGCATCCGCACGACGCCCACCTCGACTCCGCCACCGAGAGCGGCACCGCACCCACATGATGACGTCGCTCACCTCCAAGACGCCGACGAACAGGAGGACGACCCGTGCGGCTTCGGTGGGGGATTGGACTTCTTGGACGACGGCCCTGCCAGCGACAACCCTGCCCCGTCGGGCAACCTCCCGACGCCTACCGCGACTCCGCCACCGAGAGCGACAGTGCACCCACATGATGAGGTCGCCCACCGTCAAGACGCCGACGATGACCTGGTTGACCCCCTCGGACCGAGCGGCAGCATAGACGACGCTCCGCCGACACCCCACGCTGCCGACCATGCCGCCCTATCGAGACGCCACCCCACTACGCGGCCGACCCCAGAGCCCCCGCATGACATCATGATTGGTCCTACCGTGCCACCCACTCCGTCCCCCCACCAGCGTCAGCCCGCGAGGGCGGCTCCAGCCCCCCCGCAGGGCACCGAGCCAGTCAGGCCGCCGCACCCCGTCCATGCTTCCACTGTTGCTGGGCGTGAGGATGCGGCTCGTCCGACCTCGCGGGTCGAGGCCCTAGCGGCTCCAGCCCTGGGGCCGTGTGTTACCCTCCAGTCACCTCTCAAGGGTGACGGCCGTCAGCACACGGGGTGCCGTACCGCGCCAGCCCACCACTTGGCCAGGCGCACTGATGACCTCGTCCCTGCCACGAGGCCTGCGGCCGCTGACACTGAGCAGCCGCCCCTCACCGACCGCGAAACCGAGCTGTCCCATGCTATGGCCGCTCTTCAGCAGAGATGTGCTGCTCTCGCCGCGGACCTCGCCGCTGCTCAAGCCCGTCAAGGCCCTCTGCTCCAGCGCCTCCACAGCGCCGGGCGTGCCTTCGCCGAGCTGCTTACGCCCTCGCCCGATGGTGCTGCGCCGTCACTCACCATCCAAGCTATACTGTCATCGCTCCGCGGCGCTCCACCTGGTGCCCCGCGCTAATTTCCTCCTTTCTGCCTGCCCGTGTGTACGCGTGGCTCCGCGTCCACGGTGTCAGGGCGTGGGGGCGGGGGGTGCCCCGTCCCTACGCGCCGCTTTGCGGCCAAGCGCCCAGCTGGCGGTCTGCCAAGCCGCCTAGCCACGTGTCAGCACGTCGCCTTCCTTGTTGGGGCCTTTTTTCTTTACGCGGTCTGACAGGTGAGATCTTCACCGTCTGTCCGCCGTCTGTAGCGTCTGTCGCACTGCGCCGGGGGAGGGGTTTTTTGTTGCCCGCCCTCGTATCTAAAGGCTGCACCGCCGCAAATAGTGTTTAGCGAGTTGTCGCACCGCAGTGCGCCTCGCGGACGGACCCTGGTCCGCCTACTTGTCCGCTCTCTCTCTCTCTCTCTCTCTCTCTCTCTCTCTCTCTCTCTCTCTCTCTCTCTCTCTCTCTCTCCCCCTCTCCGCCTTTTACAGTCCTGGCGACGGCTCGATATCACGAGGCTCTCAGCGCCCGCGATGTCAGCGAGACCGCCCGTCTAGAGCCGCCGAAACTTTCAGAGTCGAGTCGGCGAGACCGCCGCCAGCGTCTCGCGATGTCAACGAGACCAGCGCCCTTCTAAGAGTTCAGGCGCGCCCGGCGCCTCGCAAAAATGAAGATCCAGTTGTAGTAGTAGCACTCGTACTAGTAGTAGTAGTAGTAGTAGTAGTAGTAGTAGTCGTAGTAGTAGTAGTAGTAGTCGTAGTAGTCGTAGTAGTCGTAGTAGTACGAGTAGTAGTAGTAGTAGTAGTAGTCGTAGCAGTAGTAGTAGTAGTAGTAGTAGTAGTAGTCGTAGTAGTGGGGGTAGTAGCACCAGTAGTAGTAGCACTAGTAGTAGTAGTAGTAGTAGTAGTAGTAGTAGTAGTAGTAGTAGTAGTTGCAGTAGTAGTAGTCGTCGTAGTAGTGGTAGTAGTAGTAGTAGTAGTAGCAGTATTAGCAGTAGTAGTAGTAGTAGTAGTAGTAGTAGTAGTAGTAGTAGTAGCGTCAGCGTCAGCGCCTCTAGGAGTAGTCCTAGGAGGAGTAGTAGTAGTAGTAGTAGTAGTAGTAGTAGTAGTAGTAGTAGTAGTAGGGATAGAAGGGATAGTAGTGGTAGTAGTAGTAGCTGTAGAAGTAGTAGTAGTCGTAGTAGTAGTAGTAGTAGCCGTCGTTGTGGTAGTACGTGTAGCACTCGCAGTCGTAGTAGTAGTAGTCGTAGTAGGAGTCGTAGCCGTAGTAGTCGTAGTAGTCGTAGTAGTAGTAGTAGTAGTAGTAGTAGTAGTAGTAGTAGTAGTAGTGGCAGTGGTAGTAGCAGTATCAGTAGCAGTAGTAGTAGTAATAGTAGTGGTAGTAGTAGTAGTAGTAGTAGTAGTAGTAGTAGTAGTAGTAGTAGTGGTAGTAGTTCACTCTGACCTTACTCACACCATCACAGTTTTCTCACGGTCCAGCCCCGATCAGTGTGCTTCATGTGCTAACATGGTCCCGCTTGGGTCTGCATCCTTCTGCTCAGACTTACTCACATTCAGACTTCTTCTGCTCAGGCTCACTGATATTCGTATTCGTTCTCGGCGTTTCCATTAGTAGTCTTACAGTTTCCGCGCGTTGCATTCAGTGCAGTGCCTTTCCGCTCAGACCGCTGCCCATTCTGACCATGCTCACATGTTACAGTTCTCCTACAGTCCAGTCTCTCTCAGTCTGCTTCACGTATAACACTTGCCCAGTTCACCGTTGAATCCTTCTGCCCAGACTCGCGCGCATCCAGGCTCCGTCTGCTCAGGCCCGCTCACATTCGTATTCGTCCCCAGTCTGTCCAATCGTCTTCCCACAGATTCTGCGCATGGCAGTCAATGCTGTGCGTTTCGGTCAGACAGCAGTCCACTGCGAGCGCGCTCACTCAACGCAGATTTCTCGCAGCCAAGTGTCGATCAGTGTGTTTCACGTTCATCGTGGCCAAGCTTGCTTCTGAATCATTCTGTTCAGACTCACTCGCATTCAGACTCATTGTGCTCAGGCCCCTTTCATTGCTAGCGGGTGCTAAGAGAGCAGCGCTGCTATGATAACGGCCGACAGAAAGCCATTTCTCACAGGCGGTTTCAGCGGGGATCGCAAAGGAAGAAGAGGAGGAGCAGATGGGGGGGGGAGTGGGAGGAGGAGGGGTGGAGGACAACGTGTTTTTCTTAGTGTTCGTATTGTTATTTCTACAGGTTCGCGCTGTTATCCCCCTTCATATTTTTTACGACGCAACAGTGCCGCACTACATTGTTATTGCTACTCGCATTATATTAGTTGTTCGACCTGCGGGCCGTATTCCTACTACTACCTATTCGTTTTCGGACCGCGCGATGGCGACGTCTAGCAGGCTTAGCAGTGCTTTGCAAGGCATAGCAGGCTCAGACCGCGCAGGCCCTCTCACACTTAGAGTCCTTGCGCGCCCGCTCCCCGGGCTTGTTTTTCCCATTTCTGCGTCCGCGGGCGCTGAGATAACGCGGGGGTTCGGGGCGGGGGGGGCGCCCTGCGGCGCACCCCCCCCCCCCCCCCCCGGGGAAGGCCGACGCAAGTTTATCTTTTTAAGGGGTGCGTAGAAGGAAACGCATGGGAAGAGGGAGGGAGAAGGGGGGGGGGGGGGGGGGGGGGGGGGGGAAGAAGGAGGAGGAGCTAAGAACATTAAGAAAACACAGTAGTCGTATAATTAGGCAGTAGTAGTAGTAAGTAGTAGTAGTAGTAGCAGTAGTAGTAGTAAGTCGTAGTAGTAGTAATAGTAGTAGTTAGCGCCAGTAGTAGTCGTAGTAGTATAGAGTAGTAGTAGTAGTAGTAGTAGTAGTAGTCTTAGTCGTAGTAGTAGTAGTAGTAGTAGTAGTAGTAATAGTAGTAGTAATAGTAGTAGTAGCAGTAGTAGTAGTAGTAGTAGTAGCACTAGTAGTAGCCGTAGTAGTCGTAGTAGTAGTAGTAGTCGTCGTCGTAGTAGCAGTAGTAGTCGTAGTCGCCGTAGTAGTGGTAGTAGTAGCAGTAGTAATAGTAGTAGTAGTAGTAGCAGTAGCAGCCGTAGTCGTCGTAGTAGGGGTAGTAGTAGTAGTAGTAGTAGTAGTAGCAGTAGTAGTAGTAGTAGTAGTAGTAGTAGTAGTAGTAGTGGTAGTAGTAGAAGTAGCCGTCGTAGTAAGCGTACGTGTAGCCTTCGCAGTAGTAGTAGTAGTAGTAGCAGTAGTCGTAGTCGTAGTCGTAGCCGCAGCCGTAGTAGTAGGTAGTAGTCGTAGTAGTCATATGAGTAGTAGTAGTAGTAGTAGTAGTAGTAGTCGTCGTAGCCGTAGCAGTATTAGTAGCAGTAGTAGTAGTAATAGTAGTAGTCGTAGTAGTCGTAGTCGTGGTAGTAGTTCGCACTGACCATACTCACATCTCACAGTTTTCTCACAGCCCAGCCCCGATCCATGTGCTTCATGTGCTACCATGGTCCAGCTTAGGTCTGCATCCTTTCGTTCAGACTTACTCACCTTCAAACTTCTTCTGATCAGGCCCACTCAGACTCGCATTCGTTCCCGGCGTTTCCATTAGTATTCTTACAGGTTCTGCGCGTTGCATTCAGTGCAGTGCCTTTCGCTCAGACCGCTGCCCACTCTGACCATACTCACAGATTGCAGTTTTCCTACAGTCCAGTCTCTCTCTGCCTGTTTCACGTATAACAATTGTCAAGTTGTCCGTTGGATCCTTTTGCTCAGACTCACACACATTCAGACTCCGTCTGCTCGGGCTCACTCACATTCGTATTCGTTATCAGTCTTTCCATTCATCTTCTTACAGTTTCTGCGCATGGCAGCCAGTGCTGTGCATTTCGGTCGGACGGCAGCCCACTGCGAGCCGACTCGCTCAGCGCAGTTTTCTCGCACCCAAGTGTCGATCCGCGTGTTTCACGCACCGCCATGGCCAAACTTACTTTTGAATCATTCTGTTCAGACTCACTCACATTCAGACTCATTGTGCTCGGACCCACTCATTGCTAGCGGGCGCTAAGAGAACGCTGCGGTGCACAGATGACGGCCGACGCACAATCATTCCTCAAAGGGGGTTGCGCTAGGAATCGCAACGGAAGAAGAGGAGGAGAAGAAGGAGGAGGAGGGGAGGGAAGGGGGAGGGGGTGGAGGACCATGCGTTCTTCTTTTGATTCGTATTGTTATTACTACAGGTTCTTATTGTTATCCCCCCCGCCATTCTTACTACGCAATAGTGTCGCGCTACATGGTTACCATTGCGCGCGTTATCTCATTTCCGACCTATGAGTCGTATTCCTATTGCTACCTTTTCGTATTCATACCGCGCTATGACCGCGTCTAGCAGGGCTTAGCAGTACTTAGCAAGGCGCATCAGGCTCAGACTGCACAGACTCACTCACTCACTCTCAGATTCCTTGCGCGCCCGCTCCTCGGGTTCTTTCATATTTCTGGGTCCGCGGGTGCCAGAATAACGCGGGGGCGCGGGGCGGGGGGGGGGGGGGGCCTGGGAATGCCGACGAAATTATATTTCTTTAAGACGGATGCAGAAGGAATCGCATAGGAAGAGGAGGGGGGGGGAGGAGGAGGAGCTAGGAAACAATGAGAAAACACAGGAAAACAGAGTTGTGCCTGAGTTGTGGGTCAGGGACTTGAGACATGCTTGGGTTGCGTGTCAGATAGTTACTGGAGCAGTGCCTGGGTTGTGGGTCAGAGACTGGAGCAGTGCCTGGGCTGTGGGTCAGAGACAAGAGCAGCGCCTGGGATGTGGGTCAGAGACTGGGGCAGTGCCTGGGTCGCGAGTCACACACTGGAGCAGCTCCTCCGTCTCTTCCCCTCATTCGTGGCCATCAAGGCTCAGTGGGCCTAAGGTGGCCCAAGCCTGTCAGCCAGAGTTCATGGAAGGCCTCCTCAGCTTCCTTGTGCTCTGATCGGCCTCCTGCGCCGTCTTCGGTTTCGTCGCGGGGCGGCGCTGCTGCGGTTCGAACGAGGCGGTCAGCGATTCTGTTCAGCGAGTGCTCAGAGACAAGCAGGGCCGTCACGTCCAGGCAGTGTACCACGCGACTTCAGGGCAGACGATGGTTCACGCATCGCCTGGTTGCGTTAGGCTTCAAGGAGCGGTGAAGCCCGCGGTCAGGCGGGGGGCGTGCTCAGAGTGCTTCCCCGACAAGCGCCGGCTTTGAGGCGCCCGGCTTTGAGGCGCCCGTCAGTCTTCAGATTTTGCACGCGTTCTTTCGAGTTGCGCTGCGAAAGAATTATCCCGGCAAAGCAACCTAACAGCGATGTGTAGGAGCATATCTGGAAGCATTCCCCTTCATATTCAGATGAGAATCCAGTTGTAGAATTCTGTTGTTCTCGCAGTCGTAGTCGCATTCGTGATGACAGTCGCAGTGGCAACGGCAGTCGCAGTCGCAGCCTCAGCCTCAGCCAGCCTCAGCCTCAGCCTCAGCCTCAGCCTCAGCCTGCCTCAGCCTCAGCCTCGGCCTGCTTCAGCCTCAGCCTCAGTCTGCCTTCAGCCTCGGCCTCAGCCTCAGCCTGCCTCGGCCTCAGCCTGCATCAGCCTCAGCCTCAGCCTCAGCCTGCCTCAGCATCAGCCTGCCTCAGCCTCAGCCTCGGCCTCGGCCTCAGCCTCAGTCTGCTCCAGCCTCAGCCTCAGTCTGCCTTCAACCTCGGCCTCAGCCTGCCTCAGCCTCAGCCTGCCTCGGCCGCAGCATCAGCCTGCCTCAGCATTCAAAATGTGGCCCAGGAACGGAGTTCTGGGAACTAGAAGAACACGAAGTGGCCTACAGTTGGCTCCGGGCATTCAAAATCATGCCCAGGAATAGAGTTCTGGGAGCTCGAAGAGCACGAAGTGGCCTACAGTTGGCTCAGGGCATCTACAATGTGGCCCGGAAATGGAGTTCTGGGAAGTCGAATAGCACGAAGTGGCCTACAGCTGGCTCCGGGCATCCAAAATGTGGCCCAAGAATGGAGTTGTGGGAATTCGAATAGCACGAAGTGGCCTACAGTTGGCCCCGGGCATTCAAAATCATGCCCAGGAATGGAGTTCTGGGAAGTCGAAGAGCACGAAGTGGCTTACAGTTGGTTCCGGGCATTCAGAATGTGGCCCGGGAATGGAGTTCTGGGAGGTCGAAGAGCACGAAGTGTGTGACCGTTTGCGAAAACAACGAGTTCGGACACGAGTTTGGACACAGCTCCACGGATGCCGCCCAGACCCCCCTGTGGAGTCATCTGCTGTTTTCTTTTGACACCTTTAAAAACCTATCAGTCTTCGCTGTTAGGTAAAAGCGGGGCCCCCATTTTCCTCTTAGAGCATCGGTGCACTTCTAGGTCACGCGACAGCAGCCCTTTTCCGTTCGGGTCCCGCATAGAGGCTTCATAGTTCAGGGATCCCGTGGGTCGCGCGGCAGCAGCCCTCAGCCGCTCGCGCCCCCGTGGCCGCCCAGGTCCCAGCTGAGCCCCTGCTTAGAGAACCTAAGAAAGCAAAAGGGAATCTGACAGAGCAAAGGACAAGCGATGAATAGCTAAGAAAACATGACGGAGCCTAAGGAAAACGAAGACGGCTAAGAAAACCAAGGTAGAGCTAAGAAAATTAAGGAACAGCTAAGAGGAATCAAGGAACACCCAAAAACAGCACGACAAACAAACAAACAAGGAACAGCTAAGAAAACAAAGGAACAGCTGAGAGATCTCAGGAAAAAAACTAGGAAACATTAAGAACACATTATATATATACATATATATATGTATACATATATATATATATAAATAAACCGGAGTTGTGCCTGAGTTGTGGGCCAGGGACTTCAGCAGTGCCTGGGTTGTGTGTCAGAGACTGGAGCAGTGCCTGGGTTGTGGGTCAAGGACTTGAGCCGTGCCTGGGTTGTGTGTCAGACACTGGGGCAGTGCCTGGGCTGTGGGTCAGAGACTGCAGCAGTGCCTGGGTTGTGGGTCGGAGACAGGAGCAGCTTCTCCGTCTCTGCCCTCGCCTCAACGTGGCTCAGTAGGCCTGAGGTGGATCAAGTGATAGGGCGATTCTTCCTACCAGGGGCGAGATTCGGGCCCAAGGCAGCGCCTGCGCCTTCGCGAGCCAGGGGGCGGCCCCCTACTAGGAGCAGGGCTCAGGAGGAGCCCGCAGCGGCAGCCTCCGCCTCGACGCCAGGGACAGGCGCTGACGGCTCACAGAAGGATCTGCCGCCTCAGCCTGAGCAGCAGCAGGGTGCGCCTCCTAGATCCCGCAGGGGGGGCAGGCCGCCCGCGCCCTCAGGAGTCCCAGCCAGCTGCATTCGAGGCCTGCGCCGAGGCTCTCAGGCCGACCAGGGTCATGAGGATAGACAGCTTGCACAAGCGGTTGATGGAAACGCAGATGAGCGCGATGGGCCGACAATTTGCAGAGCTCCAGGCAGAGGTCGCGCGGCTCCGAGGCGGCGCGGAGCAGGAGGTTGCTCAGGCACGAGAGGCGACGCGCAAGGGGCAGGAAGAGGAAGCTCAGAGGCTCAGGGGTTCGACCAGCCGCCGTCAGGCTCAGAAGGAGGAGGCTCGCCAGAACGGCCTCCTGGGAAAGGCGTCAGGACGGCGGGGCGCCAGTTGCGGGGTCCTCGGAGAGGCCTCCGGCGTTCTCGGAGCCGACGCAGGGGTAGCTTCAGGCGCTGCAGGAGGGCAGTTCGGCAACCTCGGAGCCGCACCCGGTGTCCTCGGGGCCGCCTCAGACGCTCAGAAGCATAAGGCTCGCGAGGCCAGTTTCCTGGGAAGGGCCTCAGGGCAAGAGGGCCGCCTGCGCGGCAGGTGCGGCGGCTGGCCTCGGAAGGGGCAGGATGGGAACGCAGCGCAGCTCCCCGACGCCGTCAACAGGGCGCTTCGTGCACGAGAGCATCAGAAGCTGCCAATGCTGGGCCACAAGCTGAAGGCTGTTCAGTTCATTGAGGAGAAGCTCAAGGACGCTGGCTACGTGGAGGACGAGGAGCGCTCTATGCCGTCAGAGGAGAAGTGGGCGCAGATCAGGGCCCTCTGCGGAAAAAAGGTTTGCGGCGCGCCGATGGGCGTCCCGGGGTGGGGGGGTGGGGGGGAGGGGGGGGGGGGAGGGGGGGGGGGGGGGGGGGGGAAGCGGGGGGGGCTTCTTAGAATGCCAGATCCCCAGCATTCCCGATCATCTTACATGCATTCGCGTTGCATGTGTTTTCGCATTCGCATGCGTGTTATTATTATCTTGTTTTCTGCTTAGCTTATCATCTGTGTTTGTTCCTTAGCTATGGTTCTTAGCTTGGTTTGGATGTCCTTCGTTTGTTTTCTGTTTTTTGTTGTTCCTTGGATATCCTAGCTTTACGTTTGTTTTCTTCGTGTTTCTTAGCTGTCCCTTTGCTGTCTCAACTTGTCATTAGTTGTCATAGCTATTATAGGATCATCTTAGATTTTCGTTGGTTTTGTTAGATTGGTTTAGCTTGTCCTTGGGTTTTGTTGTTGTTGTAGCTGATCCTTGGTTTCCCGTCGCTCTCTCACAGGTTATTTGATTGTCCTTGCTTTTGTTTAGCGTTCCTTTGTCTTTGTTTCGTTTCTGCAAGAGTTCTTCGGTTGTCTTAGCTGATCATTGGTTTTCGTAGTTTGTCATATTTTTCATGTAAGGGTTCATCAGTTTGTCTGAGCTGTTTGTTGGATTATGCTAGTTGCTTGTTAGTTCCCTTGGTGTTGTCAACCATGTGTTTTCATGCCATGTGCGTCCCTAGCTTATTCGTAGTCGAATTATCACTACCCCTTCGATTTATTATTCTTTATGGTGACAACATTCACATTCAGACTCACATTCAGAGCCACTCTGTGTGCACGCCTCGGGCTCTTTGGAATTTCCGCGTTGCGCGGTGCTAAGATAACGCCTCGGTGCCGAGCGGGGCGACGCCCTCGGATGGGCCCCCTTTTAGGACGGCCGAGAAACATCGATTTCTGTGAGGGGATTGCACTAGGAATCGCATTGGGACAGGACGATAATGGGGAGGAGGAAGAGGAAGAGGATGAGGGGGAGGCAGAGGCTCAGCAGGGCCCAGCAGGGACTCCCAGGCGCCAGGGCCCAGCAGGGCCTTGCAGAGCTCAGAGCTCAGCAGAGCTCAGCAGGGCCCCAGGGGGGTGCACAACGAAAAGGCAGAGGTAGAGAAGGAGGAGGGGGAGGAGGAGGAGGAGGGGGACCCGAGCACCCTGCTTTCCATTAGCGCCCCCCCTCCCCCTCACGCCCTCAGCGCGCCGCCTATAAGGCGTGAAGACCAGACAGCCCGTCAGGGTTTGGGGGCAGAAGCCCGCCGTTGAGAAAGCCCTCGGTAAGTTGCGTCTCGGTCAGTCCGGCGGTATCCACCACCGCCGCAAGAAGAAACAGGGCGCCTCAGGCGGCGACCGTGTTTCAGGCGCCAGGCTCATTGAACGCCATTTCAGCCGGGACTTTTTCGCGAACGAGAGGCTGGGCAAACGCAGCGTTCTCAGGCCGGTGTTTTGATGAGGTTTATAAGCAGTTCTTGGAGTGGCGCAAGGGCGGTCAGGACTTCGACGTGTCAGACCTTTACCTGGAGCACTGCCATCAGGCCGACAAGATGAAGGCAAACATAGTGGCTCAGAAGGAGCCCAGACGGTTGGTTGCCCGGTAAGCAGAAGGACCTCCTGCATGAGATCGAGAAGCACGAGGCAGCTCGCCAGCGGAGCGAGAAAATGACCCAGCACACCTCAGAGTTCATGAGGGACACGCACGGTATCAGGCTGTACAAACCTCAGCGCTTCCTGTCCATCCCGTCGGGGGAGGAGGAGAAGCGAGCTCTGCGTGGGCACTCAGGCTGGCCTGCCCGGGCCCAGTCAGCGACCTCGACGATCTCGTCGCGGGCCCCCAGGGCTCCAGAGACAACGCGGAGGACCTGGCGGTCTTCATGTCGGATCAGGTGCCGAATGTGGCTTAAGAGCAGCCCTGCCAAGCAATTGCGCGCTGAGCACGAGGTTCAGGATGGGGAGACCGAGGGCACCAAGGACACCAGCGTTCAGGCTCCTTAGACCGAGCTCCTTCACGAGGAGGAGGAGGGCGACGACGACGAACAGGGGGCGACGCAGCTCAGAGGTGAGAACTCAGCTGATCAGGGCAGATTTCGGATCACAGTGGATCTCGAGCACAGGGTGCACGGCTGGTGCTCAGTTACAAGAGACCCTTAGTTTCAGTGGGGCACAACGTCAGTTGCGCTCGCAGGCACGCATGGCAGGCTTTCAAACATTTCAGAGGATGGCAGGTGGATTGAGATTGTAAAGTTCGTGGTGAACGGCAAGGAGGTCGCGAGGCTGGCAGGCGCTCCAGTGCCGGAGAACGTCGCTCAGCCCCTGAGGTCTATAAGGCCTGGGGCCTGTCTGGCAATGCTTTCGCGCTCGCAGCGCGCGACGGGAGCGGCGAGTTTGCGGGGGAGGGGGCGAGGGCGGGGGGGGGG
>CAUYUJ010011114.1:118076-138076 GCA_963575745.1 Prorocentrum cordatum
AACCCCCTCAGGACATCTAGCCATTCCATGCGGGTTGTATGACGGGGCTAAAGCCAGACGGTCACGAACACCTTTACAATCCGCAGTAGTCGTGATGGCTACACCGAGACGGAGAACGACGAGGACTCCGTCAATGCGGGGTCACCCGCCGGGGTTAGTGCGGGGCCACCCGCCGAGACCACAGCGGGGCAACCCGCAATGGGACAGTCCCTGACCGTTACGACTGATGCGTACATTGTCGAGCCGTATCTCGACAAGCAGCTCCTGGAAGACACGACCCGTGCGATCGTGGACAGGACGCTGAACAGCTGGTGGAAGGCCAACAGTGTCCTGAAGGGACCTGGCCACACATGAAGGATGCCCTGAAGTCTAAGATATTCTGGGCAGTCCAGGAGGCGGTGAATAAGTGGACGCCTGAGAACCAAGCGGGGTCACCCGCGACACCGCCACCACCACCAAGCTGCACGGGCGGAGGTTCGTCGGACTCTGCGGGGCCAACCCGCGTGGAGACTGCGAGCGCAGCCGCACCAGTGACTCCTGCGGAGCCATCCGCTAACAGCATGCCCCTCTGACGGGGGCAGGCGGGCGCGCCGGCGGCGCTCGCTTGCGAAGAGAAGCCGAATACCGGCCTCCTCGCGACATACGTTGGCCGCGCTGCGGCCCGAGAAGAAAAATATCATTCAAAATGCCTCGTCATCGAAGATATTCGCACAGCTTGCGCTGAACTCCGAACCCGTGGATATATATGCGACCGGATTACCCATAATGAGGTAATGACTTCAACTGGAACACAGTATTTGGGAAATTTGTTGGCATGAGACTACAATATGTTGTGGGTGGCCACACCCTCTGATTGGTACGTTCGTACTCCAGGAAAGAGGGCGGGACCACATTATCAACGTATACAAAATCTCCTGATCAAAGCGCGTGCTCTGAGGATGCAGATAGTTATCCTGGGGCCACCCGGGTATTTCTGGAAACAGGGTCCGATCAAAGATGTTATTGAAGATTTGAAGCTAAGCGTTATACGAATCAGACTCTGTCACTTCGGCATTTAGTTTGACCGATCCAGTAAATATCCCAGTGGTTCTTATATACAAGTTGCTACATCTTGTCCTCATATACCGATAAACTTATGGAAATGTACTTGTGGATCACACAAGGAGCATGATTTGGACTGGTATGGCCAAGATCAGCAACGTGCCGAGTTTCGGTATAAAACTTTGGCTATTATTATTGCACGCTTCCTTGATCAACTCGATAAAGCCAACATGATCAGGAATGAGCGGAGTGCGGTACACCTCAGCGTGTGTACACGCGTTGACAAAAAGGTCAGACACTACGTTCAATGTCCACAAAAGGGCCCTCAATGGGACCATGTGGTTCGTAGGGTCACGACCGACCTGGACACGAACAAGATCGTTCAAGACATTAGAATCCAGGATCAGCCAACTGGGTACAATTATGTAGCTCCATTACCTGATGGGGTTACAAACATCAGTACTCGGCTATACTGGGAGCCTCCG
Organism: Prorocentrum cordatum; assembly: GCA_963575745.1. NCBI lineage: Eukaryota > Dinophyceae > Prorocentrales > Prorocentraceae > Prorocentrum > Prorocentrum cordatum. Next base: position 119,603 of record CAUYUJ010011114.1, read on the forward strand.
GCTCCAGTTCTTCATGGCACTGGTGAGTCGCGAAGGCCACGCCCAAAGCGTGTGACGATCGTCGACGACGATCGATCTCCTCCCCCTTCGATTGAGCGTTGCCAAACGCGACCCACCAACAACCTTCCTGAAATTCCGCCATTTCCTGATTTTACAGCGGATTCCTCCGCAGCGGATCTCTCCGCGGAAACTGCGTTGCCCACTGATGCCAGGATAAACAGAAAGAAAAGCAGAAAGCTGACAAAGAAGCCGGCATCAAACCGAAGAAAGTCCCGAAGAAAGTGGAAGACGGTAACGACGACTGTGGAGAGGACCTCAAAGGGCTTGACTGCTCCACATATTTCAACGACGTTCCTCTTGACGACTCGGACTCGGACTGCGAATCAGAGGACATCTTCATGATGTTACCGGCGGGGCAACCCGCTGACTCACATGCTGATGTCTTCTCGATGGTCCAGTCATTATGCTACGGCAGAAACAATCAAGTGGACCTGCTTGAATTATGTGGGGGCAAGGGTGGTATATCCATATTAGCCTTCAAGAGGGGACTCTCGTCAGGCGGGAACCTTGACAAGATATCTATGGTTGACCTTGGAAATTCGGAAGTACAAAGAGCAGTCCTCCACTACCTCAAGACTTGCTTTGTCAAGATCACGATTCTGCAGCCAAGTTGCAGAACTACTGGACTCCCTTCCTACTTCAACGCACAGGTCAATCATGATACGTGGCTTAAACACCACAAAGAGGACCTGCCTCACATCACGTTCTGTGGAACAGTTGCTCTATTGCAAGACGACCTAAGACGTTTCTTTCTCAGGGAACAACCAATGGGCACGTGGGTGGATGAGATCCAGCCATGGAAAGACCTGGCACAACGCAAGGTCACTTGCCAAACAATCATTGATCAGTGCACGACTGGTCTCAAATATTCATTTGGACAATACATTCGCAAGCCAACACAGATAATGGCAAATAAAGAAGAGTTGTTGGCACCTTTCAGAGGCAAGCGTTGTCCAGGAAATCATGTGCACGCCAATGCTTGTAACAAAGAACTAGCAAGGGCGGCACAGTATACCTACAGAATGCAGTCACTGATCGTTGATGCGGTGCAAATCGCCAAAGACCTGTTTGCTTACAGTCGCGATCCATTCGCGAATCGTGAACGCAGCTATGCGTTCGTAACAAACAGTGCTGGCTACGACTTGGACGACCCAACAATCCGGAGACACCCAAACGGATAAATCTGGCGACCACCACCTGGCGGTCTTGGGTGCCCTGGCTGTGTGGACAACAACTACAAGCAATCACCAAAGCACAGCAGGGATCCGAAGATGTGTCGGTGGTATGATGTTGAACCGTATTACTGGGACTGTCCAAGCTGTAAGAAGGAATATCAGAAGAGCAATCCTCAACACACCAAGATATCTGGCCAATGCAGATTCGCCGAAAAATGGAAGCTGCCAGATAACTTTGGCCAGCCGCGCCCGGCGGGGCAAGCCGCTCCTGCGGCGCCAGCCGCGGAAGCGGCTCCAGCCGCAGAAGCGGCGCCAGCCGCAAAAGCGGCGCCGGCCGCAAGAGCGCGCATACGCGCGCCTCGGCCGCCACGGCCTGGTGAGGGCGATCCAACCGCAGGCGCCAGCAGCCATGACATCACCAGAGCTGACGGGGCTAATGGTGGCAACAGTGGTGCTGGCAGCTCTGACGATCACCGTAGACTGCCACAAGTTGCAGCAAGGCGCGGACGCATGGAGGGAGGAGATCCTCCACCACCGCCGCAGCCTCAAGCAGAGCCGAGGCCAAGGCCAAGGCTCACTGATTGGACTCGCTTCGACGTTCAGCTCAGCCTCCAAAACCTGCGCAGCTTCGACCCAGCTGTAGTGCAGCGAGAACTCCGCAAACTCCACCTGAGATGGTTTCATGCCAAGGAGCCAAAAATGCGGATGATTCTAACCAAGGTTGGTCTGGGTGAAACCCGTTTGAGTCTGATCAAAGGCTTTTGTGACTCGTGTAGAGAATGTCGAGCCTGGGACAAACCAGGCAACACGGTGATGCCTTCTGTGTCACTGCCAGGACGTTTCAACGAGGAAGTCGAATGTGATCTTTTCTTTTACAAACAGGAACATATTGTTTTTCACATCATCGACCGTTGTATTCGCTGGGCAGCTGCACAGAGATTCCTGATAAAGCCATGCATACTGTTCTCGATGCCTATCATACGACTTGGATGCAGCATGGCCCTGCTAAAATCTTATACTCCGATGGGGAAGGAGCACTGAATAATGATACAGCAAAGGCCATCCTTAAGGCTAAGGGAACAGAGCTTCGTATTCGAGCGCGTGGCCAACACGCTACAACTATCGAAGCTAGGAACGGCATCCTGCGACACCTCTTACACGTGATGGGAGAAGAATTAAATAGATTAAATATTCCTCTCAATTTCACTCGTCTCTTACATGAAGCCTTGTTTGCCAGCAACGCATTTACCTTCTACAATGAAGTGTCTCCGTACAATGCGCTGTATGGCAGACAACCAGCTATGCTTCCCGATTTCCCTGTCTTGGATCATGATCAGTCCGCTGAATCATCAGATCACTCAAGGGAGGAAACAATCAGGAGGGTAAGTCTGGAGGCAATCACGCAGGCCACTGCGGTTGCCAAGACGAACAGGGCTCTCCGTACGAAGACTACTGCTACGGGTGAATTTCACTACAAAGAGGGAGATCTCGTGGACTATAATCGCCCGACCACCACGAAAGACGACTGGGGTGGATGGAGTGGTCCATACCCGGTCATCCGCAACGAACCTGACCGAGGCCAGGTCATCGTGAAGGTCGGCAATCGCGAAGTACGAGTACAGTATCCTGACACACGACACACACTGTACATCAAAGCACTTATGGTCCGCGAGATAGGATCGGACAATACGGCCCTTCGGACAGTATTGGCCTTTATTGCCGGTCTGCCAGCGGGGAAACCCGCCATGACTTTCGGATATCTACCAACAAAACAGGGTCGGCTGCAGATGACTGCTGCGAGCCGACTTTCGCCTAAGGTGCACTTGGCTCTTCAGTACCTCATACGCAACTACTTTCGAATTGAAAACGTTGTTGCTGTACGACTTGCCAAGAGCCTGACGAAGTTGCCTGCTGCACCCTATGCAGACAGCTGTACACTAGTGCACTATGATAATGATGTGACCCCTGGTTTTCATTACTATGAAGCTGATGGCACTGCCTTGAACATCTATGACATCACAGGATCCACACACTCACGCATCATCCAGTGTCTTAAATCCAGGAAGCCGTCTGCTGGGTTTGACCAAGACCTCACTAAGTTTGAGGAACTCGCTGATGGTTCACCACCAAGCGAATCACCTCCAGCAGCTGCTCCTGAGGAGCCTCCTACGGACAACGATGGTCGACTCCCGACCATCATAGAGGAGACAGAAGAAGATCTGGATGCTTTTGTCTTGAAGTCGTGGTATGCTGAACTGATGGATGACAGAACACTCCTTGAAGCTGACACAGAGGAAATCATGCATACAGTTCCTACATACATGACAGACACACAGTGTGTATTAGTCTCTACGACCTGTGAAGATGTGCAAGGCCACTTGCCGGAGCGGGGTCACCCGCCAGGATACGACATGGACACTTCTTACTACGTTCCTTTATGCTCCACGGAACCGGATAGCAAATATGATCTGGACTCCGATGAGCACGGGACGTATATCGAGCTCTGCTTCACAGCAGACATGTCCAAAGTCGTCCTGTCCGAGCAGCAACGCCGACTGTTGGATGACAGCAGCGTCACAACTATGCGAGTATACGTTAGCGCTGCCTCCAAACGTGCCGTGGTCGTCAAGGAAGACGATCTACTCACGAAGGCCGACATCCAAGCGAATCCGGTCAAGGTCTCCAAAGCCCTCTACACAGAGCTGAAGACTTGGCTTGACAACAAATGCTTCCAGATGACTGACTTAAGCAAGGCGTCTAACATCATGACGTCACGCTACGTATACAAATGGAAGTTTGTCAAGAACGAAAAGGGCGAAATGGAAAGGACGATCCGGTTACGATTGGTACTCCGTGGCTTCATGGACCTCGAAGCCTTTGATGTCGAAACCTTCTCTGGCACGGCAAGGAGGTCAAGCCAGAGACTGCTCGCAAGTTCTGCTGCATGCAACAAAGCTTGGATCATCGCTTCCCTGGACATCAACATGGCTTTCTTGAAGGGACTGACCAATGGCGAGCTCGCCGCGGCAACGGGCGAGAAAGAGCGTGTGGTGTGCTTCACACTACCACCTGGGTCAGCAGCTGTCCTTCGCACACAGCCAGGCTTTGAGTCATATGACGAATCAAAGCATTGTCTCCGGTGTCTGAAACCGGGGACGGGCACGAAGGATGCTCCCAGGGCATTCTCGCTGAAGCTCAGGTCCATCACTAGGAGCTTTGGGCTACAGCCTACTTCATACGACGAAGAGTTCGAGATGAGCTCAAACCTCTTGACAGCCAAGCACGTTGATGACATCAATATGACTGGAAGGAAGAGGCTATTGACAAGTATGTCAAGTGCGTTGAAGATACGTTTGGGAAGTGCAAACTGAACAAGCACACATACACAAACTGTGCCGTTCGGTATAACAAGACCGATGATGGGAGCGTCACTCTTGATCAGGACGAATACATCAAGCAGCTTCGTCCTATCACACATCCAGAACTCACAGGAGCTGATCCTGAAAGCAAGGCGACGAAGACAATTTCTGATATGTTCGTCAGTCTTCGTGGCGCTCTAGCCTATGCGTTGATCACGCAGGTATGGCTAATGGTCTATGTTGTCTCACTGCAACGTATCCAAGAACCGACAAACATCCAGGTACGACGACTAAACGCGGTTACCAGAAAATTGCAGGCAGGTCCGAAGAAGATCGTGTATCATGCTATGACTCCAACAGGAGAAGTCGACCTGCATAGCGATTCTGGCTATCGTCGTCTCAACGGAGATGAAGACGACGAAGTCAAAGGCTTTGGTATCCGCGGGGCTAACCTGCTGAGGCGTGGCCACACGCAAGCGGGGAAACCCGTCGTGCACCTGGTGGACGCATACTGCAAGTCTCATCGACTGCAGGTGCGATCGAGCTACTCTGCGGAAACACTGGCAGCAGCCCACAACTTGGAAGACTGCTACCCGACCATTGTAACGCTCCACGAGCTACACTCGGGACCATTGACCCCCACACAGTTAAAGAACAATATTGGAAATGGGTGGTCTATGTATCAAAGTCACTCTGACTATTGATGCCGAGTCTGTCTTCAAGTCTTTGTCTAGCAAAGATCTGAAGAAGCCCACAGAATGTACTCTGCTTGGGCACATTAGCTGGATCCGCCAGATGATGGAGCGCGGAATCGTTGAAAGCGTTCAATGGTGTGACACGCGGGATATGACTGCCGATGGTCATACCAAAGGTAGCATTGACCGCGCGTTGCTCCTACAAGTAATGGCCGGCCAGCAATCCTTCAAGCATGAGCTGAAGAAACATACGCCGTATAGGGCGGGCAGGTCGTCTCAGGACGGCCCTGCCTCCCGTGCCAGCGGGGAAACCCGCGGGCAGGTGCGCGTTAGTAGCGAGGAAACTCGCCGGTAGCGAGGCTACTCGCGCGCCCTTTCCTTGTAGGCAGCCGCTGCTGCTTAGCACTGTTTTTTCCGCATAATAGAAGTGCGGTACCTGCTCGTCTCCTCCCCCTCCGACTTTAAACGGAGAAGGTTAAAGGCGAGGTATAAATCGAGCATGTACCGCTGCCGTGCCTGGCTCAAGCCGGGCCCGGCCTAATATGTGACTGTGCCTCACCGAGGCGCACTACTTGCATCAGAGATCGGAAAATCCCTTTTCCATTGACGATGCCCATCCTACTCTTTACTCCAGATCCCATGCTTCGTCTCGCTCTCTTGCTCATGCGATATGAGCCAAAACCTGGGATATGGGAGCGCCTAAGGCGGACTACATACCTAAGCTTACCAGCTTGTTTTCGACTAAGAGGTGTATATGTTATTGTTTGCCTTAAGCTATGGGCTTGCTTGAGACGGAGGAGGTCTTTGGGGACGCTGGGAGGTTCTGGGACGCTCTGTGAGGGAGCGGGAGGCTGTGCTTGAATGGTTATCAGAGCCCCTTGGAAGCCCACGGAGTCCGGTTTCGACGCGGCCCGCGGCCCGCAGTGATTGTCTCGTTGGTCTTCTCGGTTGTCAGAGTTGGTCCTCGCGGTTCTCTGCAGTTCCATCGATGCTCTTAGAGGCCTGACCGCGCTCACAATGGAGGTCAGCGGGGGGACCGAACAAACACTACAGCACGTTTAACGTAGTTGCACCTTTTGAAGCAGAACCGCAACATGAGCGTTCAGTCGCAACTCAAGTACATCTCCGATGCTCACAACTAGCCTAGAACATGGAATTTACTGGTAACCTCACTGTCATCCACAGCTGTTGAAAACATAGTTGCCTGTACCATTACATGACAGATCATATCCGGGGGTACATCCTTGTTATCACTGTGGTATGCATCTTATCCGAGAAGCGCTGGAATGCTGCGGTGATGCCACTGGCTATGTAGGCAACCTTGTTGCGGAGATGTTGATACTCAGCGATCGAGGATCAGCAATGCTAATCATCATTCCCATCTAACACAATGTCTTCTGATCAGAAGAACAGGTTGGAAGATCGATCAGTGGAGAGGGAGGGAGGAACGCGTGAGGAGGAAACTTATTAACAGGGGAATGAAGACGAAAAGGGGGCGATACCGATGTTGAGGGGATGCGAGGGGCGGGAGGCAGTGACGAGGATTGACGGAGATCACGCGGAGGAAGATGTGAGCGGTGAACGAGGGGAGGGGTGTGGATGCGGGAGGAGGGGTTCGAGGTGTAGGAGGAAGCAGGGACGAGGAGCAGGAGGATGATGCGGACGAGGACGAGTGCCAAATGGGGGGAGCTGGAGGAGGAAGGATGGGCGCTGGAAGCGGCAGCAAGGACAGGGGGGGCCAGCGCCCTCCCCTCCTGGCCACGAACGGGCCCTTGGGGGGCGCCGGTGGGCGGACTCGGCGGAGCCAGGGCCCCGCCCCGCGGGGGCGCGCCCTGGCCCCCGTGCGGACAGGGCGGAAGGGCGCCAGGGGAGGGGGCGCGGGGCTGGACCTCCCGGCGGTCCGCTGGCCCCCTCGCCCCCGCTGGCCTTTATTCTGGTCCCGGGGCTCCCTCGGGCCCCCTGTTCGGGACGATCGAAATGGGTACGGCAAGAGTGGGCACAAAGACCAACAGCAGTTCCTCGTCATGTTGAACAGGAGTCGCTGTCGGCGTCGCCGCGGCCTGTGTCCACTGAAGACACAAGGCCGCCTGCCCAACAGCGGCCGCTGTCGGTTTTGGACAACATTTGTTGTTGGGCATTGTACCCATTTCGGGCGTCCAAACTCGTCGGTGCTCGGAGGGCCGTATTTCTCGGAAGCGCGGTGGGCACGCCAGCCCCCCGCGGGGATACTTCGCAGGAGGGGCTTCGATGTGCTCCCCCCCCCCCCCGAGGGGCGACCTGCTGGGACCAGCCCCGCCCAAATGCAAATGACGTATCAGGTACTGGCGCCCCCCCCAAAGGAGGTTCGAGAGTAGGCCTCACCTGGAGAGATTGCATATTTGTTTCCCGGGTAGCTTCTGCCTCGCAGGGTTTGGGCTTGATAACCCTGGAGTAGGTTTCGGGAGCCCGAAAGCAGGCTTGAGATATGGTTCTAATATGATTTTCGATTGCGAAGGCCTTCAGGCCAGTGCCGCCGTCTCGACTCGAGGGGGATGCCGACGACGACGACGACAACGACGACGAAGATGACGAAGAAACGACGACGGCGACGACGACGGCCATGACGAAACACAGTCAACAATTTTGAACATCAGAGTGAGGGGGCGGAACGGTCATTCATTGTCCCTGGGTGCGTTGCTGAATCGGGAATTCGTGGTGAGAATTCTGCTGGTTGCGTTGTTGTTGCTGTTGTTGTTGTTGTTGTTGTTGTTGTTGTTGTTGTTGTTGTTTGTTGTTTGTTGTTTGTTGTTTGTTGTTTGTTGTTTGTTGTTTGTTGTTTGTTGTTTGTTGTTTGTTGTTTGTTGTTGTTGTTGTTGTTGTTGTTGGTGTTGGTGTTGGTGTTGTTGTTGTTGTTGTTGTTGTTGTTGTTGTTGTTGTTGTTGTTGCTGCTGCTGCTGTTGTTGTTGTTGTTGTTGTTGTTGTTGTTGTCGTTTGTTGTCGTCGTCCCATCCGCGACCCACCCGCGACCCACCCCGCGACCCACCCCGCGACTCACCCCGCGACTCACCCCCCGACCCACCCCGCGACCCCCCTCGCGACCCACCCGCGACCCAACCCGCGACCCACCCGCGACCCACCCCGCGACCCACCCCGCGACCCCCCCGATACCCACCCTGCGACCCACCCTGCGACCCACCCGCGATCCACCCCGCGACCCATCCGCGACCCATCCGTGACTCACCCGCGACCCACCCGCGACCCATCCCGCGAGCCACCCTCAAGGGAAGAAGAGCCACCGGACCTGACAGGTGACGTTTACTAAAACGGCCCTGGACGTTGACTGATCAGCCCTGCCCTGTTCGATTCATTCCTTGTATGCGTTTACCAAAGGGTATCGCTTGTCGGGGTGATTATTCTGGGACGGATTTTCTGCCCTCTACACCCGCGATCCAACAGCTACCCACCCGCGACCCATTTGCGACCCACCCGCGACCTACCCACATTGGTGTAACACAAACAACCGGGGCCTGCGGCTGGCTCGTTGTATGGTTTGTGGAACTTTGGCGCCTGCGTCGGGCTTCTCCTGAGTATCGCAAGCTGCAGACGTCGCACTGGTCTCTTACTCTTATCCCCATCTGTGGGGTGTTACGTATTTGATTTGACCCTCTTGGTGTTGTCATGGGAGTACTCTTGGGGCGCTCTCGCGCCTCTTGGGAGCCTCCTGGGGACTTCTCGGGCGCCTCTTGGCGCCTCCTGGGGGCCTCTTGGGGCAGACGTCTCGACATGTCGGATGGTGTTCTCCCTCTCGGGAGCCTCTTGGGGCCCATGTGGGGCCGTGTTCGGCCGTCTTCGGGCCCTCTTGGGCGGTCGTGGGGTCGTCTTGGGCCGTCTTTGGGCCGTCGTCGGGCGTTTTCGGCAGCATCGTTGGCCAGCTTGGGGCGATGCTGGTGGCATCTTGGGTTGTATTGGAGCGTCGTAAGTCGAACGGAAGCCGAAAACGCGATGACACATAAATCATATACCAATCACCCCAAAAAATGAGTTTCGCCTCGTGGGGTCTTCTTTGGGCTCCTCTTGTAGCCCTCTCGGGGCCTCTTGGGGCTTCTTGGGACAAATGATGCCGTCTTCAGGGTATCTCGGGCCGTCTTTGGTTTATCTTAGGCTATTGCAGGGCCCTCTTGCACCGCCTTGGACGTGCATTGCCAAATGAGAGCAATCAGACCTGCTCGGAGAGGACCCGGCACACGGGACGGGGGGGGCGGTAGTGCGTGGTCCAGTACGGAACGGGTTGCCCTTCAATTCGAGTGCCACGTTGTTGGATCTAAGGAACAGGCTGGCCTTCAGCTTCGAGTGCCACGTTGTTGGATTTCCCTCTGGCTGGCGCGCTCGGGGGGGAGGACCCAGGAACAAACCAGGGGAGCGACGACGACCACGACGACGACGACGACGATTCCAACGGGAAAAGCCCCCCACGCATGCCGGCAGGGTCGGCGGGTGTAGATCCAGTTTGAGAACTAATGCAAAGCCATGCTCAAACGCATTTAATCTTAATGCGCGCCCATTTTGAATCCTACTGCACACATACTTCAAGCATGCTTCTGGGAGGCGGGAGCGGAGGTGAAGAGCGAGGGGGGGGAGATGCGAGCAGTCGTGTTCGGGAGTGTTGCCGTGGCCAACAAAACATCCAACATGCACACGCCATAAGTCGGCAATCTGGCATTGCCAAGTCATCTGTCCGCGGCATTTGCGCCAACACGCTTTGGGAAAACCAGGTGTGGGTTGGTTCATGTGCGATCGCGTTCTTTTGTTTCGTACGCGTGGAGCCTTTCTTTTGGAACCGACATTGCTTGTAAGCCCATCCCCTGGAGCTAAGCGTGGACCCTGCTTAAGACCTATCTCGGAGTGTCTCGGAGGGTCTCGGGCCTCCAGGTGCCGGAGGCCCTGGGAGGTCCCTCGAGGCCGAGGGAGGCCGCCAGGGCGGCTTGCGGATGTGCTATCTTTGTTTGAAGCGCGAGGGGCGCGGCGTCAAGATGGCCCCGGCATTCGGGCGCCGATCGCCGTGCTTGTCGCCGGAAGGTCGGGGGCGGTCAAGGAGGGTGGGGGCGAGGATCAGGGGGGTGCGTGAACACTTTGGCCGGGGGCATGGCATCGCCCGGCGCGCCTCGTGACCCCCTCGCGTCCGCGCAGATCCCTCGGGCCATGGCTTGCTAATCGGAGGAGCCAGAGGTCGCGATAATGACACCTCACAGGGTTTCTAGGATGTCTTGGATTACCCCTCGTGATCACGAGGGGCTGCAGAAGAGAGTGCAGAGAGATGCTCTCGTGAACTCTTGGAACGCATCCGGAGCGAATCACAGCATGACATCATTCTTTTCCTTGCTAGCCCCCCTCTTGGATGCGCCCCCCCCCCCCCCGTAAGGGTTGTATCTCCGCCCCCTGGAACAAGGGTCGCGTGAGAGTTTTGTTGAGTTTCTTCGCTCTCTCTCTCTCTCTCTCTCTCTCTATCTGTATTTCTCTCTCTACTTATGTTCCTGCTTTCCCCCTCCCTCTCCAGAGCGCCCTGGGGTCTCTGAGCGGCCCACGGCCCTCCCTCGCAGCAGAGCGGAAGAGGGAAAAACATGAAAAACAGAAAAAAACGTGTGTTTGCACATGGAAAAAAGGGAAAAACAACGAAACCTTTGACTGTCGCTCTTTTTTAAGTTTTTCTTGTTTTTCCCTGTGAAAACACATGTTTTTTCCTGTTCGTTTTGTTTTTCGACGAATGAGGAAAACATGAAAAACATGAAAACCAATAAAAAACATGTGTTTTCACATGGAAAAACAGGAAAAACCAGCGAAACCTGTGACTGTCGTTCTTTTTCAAGTTTTTTCCTGCTTTTCCTTGTGAAACCAAGCGGTTTTTATTGTTTTTCCTGTTTTTCCTGTTTTCCTCCTCCCTCTCCGGAGCGCCCTGGGGTCTCTGAGCGGCCCGCGGCCTTGCCTCCCAGCAGAACGGAAGAGGGCGCGGGCGGGCTTTCCTCCAACTACGTTTTGTTGCAGAACGGGCGCGGCTGAGCCACGCGCGCGGGCACTCAAGTGAAAGGAGATTGTTTTTTTATCCTCTGGGGGGTAACGCTCGTTACCCGGGCCTCTCCCCCCCCCCCCCCCCCCCCCCCCCCCCCCCCCCCGTAACGGTACCGCTCGTCGTCGTCGTCGTCGTCGTCGTCGTCGTCGTCGTTTTCATCGTCGTCGTCGTCGTCGTCGTCGTCGTCGTCGACGGCCAAAAAACGGCCTCGGGAGTCCGGAAAACAAAACGTCGTCGTCGTCGTCGTCGTCGTCGTCGTCGTCGTCGTCGTCGTCGTCGTCGTCGTCGACGGCGCTCGAAAACGGCCTCCGGAGGCCGAAACAGGCGGCAAACGTCGTCGTCGTCGTCGTCGACCTCGTCGCTCGTCGCTCGTCGATCATCGTCGTCGCGCGCGCGGGCGCGGGCGTGGTGCCGGGACCACGCGGCGGGCTTTGCGCTTGTACTCGAATCGCAAGCCACTGTGGTGCTCTCAGGCAGAGAGTGCTGCTCGCGCGCATACTATGGCGATCGCAGAGCGCCCCTGCCTCGCCATACCCCGCCCAGCCCAAGCGTTACCGTTACCCGGGGGGCACGACCGCCCCCCCCCCCCCCCCCGGGTAACGAGCGTTATCGGCCAGAATAAAAAAACAATCTCAAGGAATTACAGGAAAACGCGAATGCACATCAGCCCCTGAACAGCGAGCTCGAGCAATCAAGTCATGGGATCACGACACGGACTAAACAACAAAGCTCTGGCGCAAGAGAGCCTAAACCCAATCACCAACGCATCGGGACTATTCAGTGAAACGCGGATCTGCTCAAGGAAACGCAACAGAAGCAGGCCGCTTACGGGGACAGCGCGCCGCCGCAGCGGCCGCTGGCCTCTTGCGCATGACATTAGCGCTGGGAGGCAGGCGCTCCACGTCAACGCGCGGGTTCGCGCGCGCCGACAAGCGCAGCTTTGGCGCTATTTTCGGTGGGGCGTCAATGAGAGCGCCGAGCGCGGCCTGGAGGAGCTCGCGCTCCTGGTGCAGTTCGGTCAGCGGTAAGCTCTTCCTCGCCCAGCCGACCAACAGCTTGGCGAACGTGCATATTGAGCATACTGCGCGTGCGTTCCGCTCAGTTTGAACGAACACGTTCCGAAAGAATGCTTTCAGTTGCATGTGCAGAGCTCCATTCCTCGTGGTCCCGTACATCACCTGAACGCTGGGGTTCCGCGCAACGAATCTACCAATATTCAAGATGTATTCAAGCTGCGCAGGTGACGTTACATATCGCAGACTCTGCCCTGGAAGGATACCACCAAGGAAGGTTCCGTGTACGCGCCGCTCCCGCGGACGACGGTTCCCCCTCTCAAACATTTTTGTTTGGGACCCTCTCAAACATCCTTGCGTTGAGGGCATCCCTGTTTGGGATGCCCTCTATCAACGACATGTCAAAATGTTTGGCGGCACCCTTGTTTGGGGCCCTCTCAAACATCTTTGCGTTGAGGGCATCCCTGTTTGGGATGCCCCCATCAACAACACCCCAAACTATCTGGCGGCCCCCTCGTTTGGTATATCCTCAAACATCGCTGCGTTGAGGGCATCCCTGTTTGGGATGCCCCTATCAACAACACTCCAAACTATCTGGCGGCCCCTTGTTTGGTATATCCTCAAACATCGCTGCGTTGAGGGCGTCCCTGTTTTGAAATGCCCTCAGAAACATCACGGGCCCTCAAGCAGAATACATTGGTAACGTTTTGGGGCCCTGGGCGCCCTTTCCCGCTCCTCCCTCAGCCGTCGCCGTCGCTTTCGTCTGTTTGTGTTGTTGCTTTTTAAAAGTCTGCAGCTGCGCGGCTGCGTTCAGCCCCAGTCGTTAGCGTGCTCCTTCGGCGGGCCGTTTTCGGCCAACCAAAAAACTCGCTTCGCGAGTTTCCGCGGCAGGTGGTCGGGGGCCCAGCTCTTGAAGCTGGCCCACCACCTTTTCCAGGAGCGCAGCTCAGAGGTGGCACCCTCAAGCTCTTTGGCCTTCTTCTCAGCGGCGGCCAGCTTTTTCGTCAGCCTGCTGTTCTGCTGCGCCAGCTGGTCTCTCTCCCGCTCGTCCGCTTTCTTCTCGGCAGCAGCGAGCTCGTCCGTGAGCCTCCGGTTCTGTTGCAGCAGCTGGTCTCTCTGCCGCGTCAAGGCTCCCAGGCTTGCCTCCGCAGCGCCCTTGTCGCGGTAGTGCTTGTTTGACCGTCTCCTATCGCAACATAATACACACCGACAACACATACAAGGCGGCGCGTCAGATTCTGCATGCCCCGCAAACGAAGGAGTGCGGCCTGGCGAGAATAAGCGGGTTCGAAAGGCGGTCGCCCTTCGCGGGAGCACAGAAACGGACGCGCCGCCAAGTTGTTGCTGGTGCGATTTCATGTTGCCCGTCCTCAAGTCGTCGGCTTGCCGTCGGTACTCGAGAGTCTGCGCCCGCAGCTTCGCAGCAGCTTGGCGCCCAGCCTTCAGTAGGACCTCTCGGGTCCGCTCCTGCTTCAGGAACTTTTCCACCCGTATCTTCGCCCGCCGCTCGTTGTTAGCGTCGAGTTTGTCCCTGTACGCCTTGGTTCCCTTGCGGGGGTTGCCCATGGCCGAAGACGGTTCTGAAACGTGGCCGCAGAAGAAAATTTGAACATAGATGCGTATTACAGGCACAACAACAATAACTATGATGATCATGCGAACGATGACGATGATGATGGTGATGATGATGGTGATGATGATGCTGATGGTGGTGGTCATGATATCGATGACGCCGATGATGATGACGATGATGATGATGATTATGATGATGAAGCTGGTGATGATGATGACGTCGACGATGCGAATGCCCAAATAGCGAGACAGGAGGGGCCCTCACAGCGTTCCCCTCTCAAATCCACAGGATCCAATTGGTAGGTCATACGTGGAAAAACCATATGTTCCAGGGGGCGGAGATACAACCTCCACCCCCCCCTCCCCTCTTGGACGCCTTCGACGGGAGGCTCCTCGCTGACCTCTCGCCGCCAGTGGCCGAGGGTGCGCGCGGGCCTCTGGTCGCGGCTGCCGCAGACCGCCAATTTGTATTGGGCGCTTCGAAAACGTGCGATAGGAGCGCACGCTAGGAAGGGGCAGCGCGAGGCGGAGTCGGCCAGTCCTCTCTGGCGAGTCGACATGTTGACATCTTCGCCTGGCCTCGCGTTGGCGCACCTTGATCTCTGATCCTGCACCCAGTCATCCCTCTTCCCTACATCCTCCTCCTTCCCCCTCCTGGCAGCCCTCCTAGCTGGTCCTATCCCTTCTCATCCTACGCGCCCCTGGTCCTGCATTACCCCTCGTCCTGCGCCCTTGACGCCGCTGTCGCTGCTGCTGCCCTTCCTCCTCTTTCTCGTTTCTCTTTCCCTCGTCTTGCGCCCTAGCCCCTCCGCTCCCTCTTTTCTCTCCCCCCTACCCTCTGCCGCCAGCACTGGCACGCGCCTTTCGTGCCCGCGCCGGAGCGGCCGGGACTTTTCGACGCGAAGCGGCAGCGGCGTCGATAGCGCGCGCCCCACGGAGCATCCCATCCCGTGGTGCCGCGACGGCGTGATTTGCCGCCCTAATACACGGATTCCGACAGGGCTCCTGTTTTTCGGATTGTTTGCCTTATTTGCGCCTGCTGGCGATGTCCCCCCCCCTCGTTGCGCAGAGTGCCACGATCCCTGTCTCGGCATCGTCAGACCCGTCCCCATTCGCGGCGGGCCATGGCTCCCTAACGCCACCAGCCTGCTGCATCGATGTGGGGGCAGGTGGAAGGTGGCACGGGCCTCGACTGACAATGCTTGAAATTGTCTGTGACTCGTTGAACCCATAACGTCCGTGACGGGGGGTCGGCCCCCTTCCCCCCCCGTACGTTCGTTACCGTTCTGGGGGGGGACGGCCCCCCCGCAGCTATGGCGCCGTGCTCACAGGCATGGCGGGGTGCTGACAGGCATCGCAAGCCCTCCAGACACCTCCAGAGGGTTCCCTTGACCGCCTGAGAAACCTGGAGACCTGTGGAGCCCTTCAGAGGCGGCCGTCGTCGTCGTCGTCGTCGTCGTCGTCGTCGTCGTCGTCGTCGTCGTCGTCACAGTCGTCGTCACCGACGTCGTCGTCTCCGCCGCCGCCGCCGCCAGCGTCGTCGTCGCCGCCGCCGCCGCCGCCGTCGTCGTCGTCGTCGTCGTCTTCGTCGTCGTGGTCGTCTGCGGTCCTCCAGACGCCTCCATAGGCATCCGACGACCTCCTGAGACCTCCTGGAAGCCTCTGGATCCCGTGGAGGCGGCCGCCGTCCTCGTGGTCGTCGTCGTCTGCGTTTTCTCCGAGGGCCTCGGAGGTCGTGCAGACGCCTCCAAAGGCCTCCGAAGACCTCCTGAGGCCTCTGGTGACCCTTTTGGAGACCCCGAGAGGCGGCCGTCGTCGTCGTCGTCGTCGTCGTCGTCGTCGCCGCCGTCTGGCGCCCAGGGCCCCCCCGCGGTGCCCGAGCTCGTTACTGTTTCCCCCTCCACGGGGGCCCGATCCCACCCCGCGTCCCGTAACCGACGTTACTGATATACTTGTTCCCACCATCCTAAGTTTGAGGGGGAGGGAGTCCTCCTCCTCCTCCTCCTCCTTCTCCTCCTCATCCACCTCCTCCCCCTCCAACTTATGGTGGTGGTGGTGGAATACAGGCCCACCAGTGGTGTGCGGGAACACAAAACAATCTCCATATATCCCCACCGGGTGAGGTAGATCGGCCAGCAAGCAAAAGTTGATACGCATCAGGCGCTGGAAGAGTATTCATTTCTGAATTCCCAGGTCCCACTCCAAATATTTTCTGCGCGCCTGACTTGAAGCATCGATCGGTTTCCATCTTCCCTCCTCATGCCGCGGGTGGAAACCTAACGTGCTCCCAACGCCCTCCTCCGCTTCATACTTCTACCTGCCCCTTCCGACCCATGGGCGTCGATGGAGACGGGAATTGTCGCAGGCGGTTTGTCCCCCCCAATCCCCGAGTTCCGTCTGAAAAGTTTGACAGAACGCCCGATCGTCCCGCTTGCGGGAACGGCGTGAATCATGCAGTGCGGAAAAGCATGCGCGGGTGAGAATCAAAAAGACACCCCTCAAGCCTCAAGGGTATTGCTACACGACGGTGTGCATGTATGACAAATAATCAGTCCGAAATTCATCGGAAAACCTGCCGTGCGCATTGTGCAACTCACGCTCCAAACTGGTGTTGAAACGATCTTGGAAAAACTTGTCGATTGAGTCAGTCCATTTGGTTCTCGGGCGGCCAACTCTGCGGGAGCCTTCTGGGCGCCAGCGCATGGCCGTTCAGAAAAAGGGGGGGAACCCTGGGAGAGACCCCAAGGGGCATTCGAACACACCCCTAACGAGGATGGGCGCCCCCACCTCGTATATCCCAGGGCGGGGCTCCCATTTTCTGGTCCACTCGAAAACCTCCCAACGCCTGGGACAGGGGTCGACATATCCCCTGCTAGTCGGCCACGCGCAGAGGGGGATAGGGGGAGGGTGGAAGGCCTCTTGAAAGCACCCCTGCTTCTTTGCAGGCGCGGGCCCTGTCTATGGATGTAGGGCTGGCGCCTTCTATGGAGCAGCCTCCCACGAAGTCTTCCCCCCTCCCCCTACCCTGAGATCCGACGTAGCGACAAAACGGCAACATCATAAAAAGTCTCGCCTGGAGCCCTAGACCCCATCTTTCTGCGTTATTCTCTTCGAGCCGGATCGCTCTGTGAAGGCCCCAGGGGCCCGCACAGCAGGCGAAAGCGCCCAGCTCGAAGACGTTGAGACGCCAGGATCTCAGGGCCCCCCCCGTGTGTCACCGTGCGCGTTCCACGTACTCGCAAAGTGCCTACTCGCAAACGTCCGAAAAAACGTGGCTTCCTTGATGGAATGTATCGGAAATCCCCACGGCGGCTCCAGGCCATTTGCGGGTCGTGACTTTGCGAGTACTGGAGCGCGCTTTCCCAGGGTGCGCGCCGTCGGGTTTCGACTGGTCCGCCGATGCCGACGCCTCTCCTCTAGGCCTCCTAGATGGGGTTGGAGTAAATGGGGTCGGAGGACCGCGCCGCAGCGACGATGCATCGGCGATGCGGCTCGATGTGGAGCCCGATTCTCTCCACGCCGACGGCGCCGATGCGTCGCCGACGTCGCCGATGCTTCGCTGGTGCATCGCCGATTCATCGCCGAGGCACCGCCGACGTATCGGCGCTGCGGCGCCATCCTCCGACCCCACCCACTCCGACCCCATCCGGGAGGCCTCTGTCTCTGGAGGCCCCAGGCTTCCTGATTTTCTCACCGCGCGGAAGCCCTCCCCCCCGCCCGCGGCCGTCGGGCCGCGCCCGCGCGCGCCGCCGCGGGCGCCTGCTTGCTCGGAGGGGGCGAAAGGCCCGCCCCCCTCCGCGGGCTCGCAGCACCGGCAGCGGGCCTCGCCGGCGAGTCGCCTCCCAGAGGCAGTCGTCGAAGACGAGCAGACGGCATACGTAGCATTAGGTCGGGCGTGGCCCTCTACAAAAATAGGTCGAGCATTCGGCATTAGGTCGAGCATACGGCATACGTAGCATTAGGTCGAGCATACGGCATACGTAGCATCACGGGGACTATACAAAAATTGTCAGAGCATAGTCTGGGGACGATTTTTCAAAAAAAAACTGAACACGTTGGAGCATTGTTTGGCTATTTGTTATTGTCGTCCAAAATCCCCCTGCAGGGGGACACGCCCGACTTAGACGTAGCACCCCGCAGTTGCGGATAAGAGTGTGGGGGCGGCGGGAACGTCGGTAGTCCGCGTGGCTCGGAAGAAGCCCGCCGCAGGCGCAGAATTTCCCGCCTCAGGCGCAGATTTTTGATTAAAACGATGTAGTTTGGTCACGGGTTGGGTAGCGGGTGGGTGGCGGGGTGGGTCGTGGGTGTGTCGTGGGTGGGACGACGACAACAAACATCAGCAGCAACAACAACAACGCAACAAGCCGAATCTTCACCACGGATCGTCCATTCAGCCACGCGCCCAGGGACAGTGAATGACCGTGCGGCCCCCCCTTTCTGATCAGCACATAAACTTCTGGCGCTCCGCGCGGATGTCTTGTATCCGCGCTGCCCCCCCCCCCTGCGACGCCTCCGGCGCAGTCCCTGGCGCGCGCCGCGAGCCGGGTCCAGCGCAGA